>CM067318.1:32878698-33211198 GCA_034231615.1 Meghimatium bilineatum
TCTACAAGGTGAAAAAAAATGTACATGGTCAAAATCCTGATTATATGTCTACAATTTCTATTTTTTCTAAAGGCGAAAAAAATGTACATGGTCAAAATCCTGATTATATATGTCTACAATTTCTATTTTTTCTAAAGGCGAAAAAAGTGTACATGGTCAAAATCCTGATTATATATGTCTACAATTTAAGTCTATTTTTTCTATAAGTCGAAAAAAGTGTACATGGTCTAAATCCTGATTATATGTCTACAATTTGTCTATATTTTTTCTACAAGGTGAAAAAAAAGTGTACATGGTTAAAATCCTGATTGTCTACAATTTGTCTATTTTTTCTACAAGGTGAAAAAAGTGTACATGGTCAAAATCCTGATTATATAGGCCTAGAATTTGTCGATTTTTTCTATAAGGCGAAAAAAAGTGTACATGGTCAAAAGAATTTTCGTCAATGTCCGCATACAGAAACAGTACAATTTCATTTAGCTGTTGTTGTGTTGAGATAACTGCGCATTTCGTCCTGATATCCGATTTATTTTTTTAAATTTTTCTTCATGTGCGTTCGTTCTCAAACTCCTGCAGATTAGCAGGACGTAGTCCGAAGAATGGAGTGCATTCTGACCCTTGTACTCTGTTTCGTTATTTTGTCTTTTCATGAAGCCCATCTTATGAGATCTAATAACGTATTATTCTTACACTTATTCTGAAACTTCTCTCCGGACTCACATTTCCTGGTGACAGACAGGAGTTTGAGAAGCTTACTATAATTTTTATTGCACGTTTTTTTTTAAAATTTCACTCACGCTGTGTCACGGTTTACAGCATTGCTGCGACATATGCAGTTTTCGGCCTGATACATCCGACTTCAGCATGGATTTCAATCACTTTGACGCACTCCCGAAAACGGAGACTAGCTCGTGATCCATTTGTCTCCTACTGCGTGAGCAAGAATAGCAACACTGTTTACCTTCCATGTATGTCGTAAGTGGCGACTAAGGAGGTTATGGGATAGAGTTGGCTGCCCCATCCTATATAGGGTCAGCGACCCAAAGCCATGCTCAAGTCGGATGTGTCAGGACGAAATGTGCAGATAACGCAGCAATGCTGTAAACCACGACTCAACGCATTCCGTTCTCCGGACTAAATTATGATAATCTGCATCTAACTTTAGATTCCAAATTTATTTTTCAAAATTTATTTTATAATGTTTCATGTGCGTTCGTTCTCAAACTCCTGCAGATTAGCACTACGCAATCTGGAGAATGGAATGCTTCCTCGTCTCTGTACTGTTTTCGTTATTTTGGGTATCGTCATTGGATCAGATATAAGTTCTAATAGCATATTCTTTCTTACACTCATTTTAAACTGATAAATCGCTGTCTGGAATACCTGCTGCTGATATGCAGCCAGCAGTTTGAAATGCTAAATTGTAATTTTCATGGTTGATAAAAGGGTACCTTATGATTTAGAAACGATGTTTAATATGCAACTATTTTTTTTAAATACATGTTCTTCATTTCTGAGCTTAACACTCTAGAAATGTTCAGTAAACAAAGTTTTAAAAATTGGAATTCATTAAATGACTTAGTAGATAATTGAAGCCGCGCCCTTCTTCTTTGTCTGATTTGGTTTGATATTATTAAATTTTGAATTTTGGTGTTCCAATTTCACCAAAACACAGGCTTCGTGTGTCACAGATGCTTCTTTTCAAAATCATTTTATGACAACGAGTCTAAGCAAAGATTATACTAGAATCGTGTCTTTTAACAGTGCAAATTATCATTAAGCACCCGAGCAAAGTGCCCCCACCTTTGCTTCCACAAGAAAGATGATGGCACCGATCGATTTGGCGTAGTCAAAAACCATAACACGCCAATTTTCATAACTATACCATACACTTAACGCGAGCCGAGCTATATAGAAGGAATGAAGAAATATACCATACTCCATCCAATACTAAATCCTTGCCTCTATAACGTTAAGATAGCACGCGGAGTTAGCCTGTTAACTCTCGGTTGGAACTAAGTATATCTGGTGCGAACTCCCGATAAAATCGGCGAGCTGATATTTGAAATGTTAAACAGCGTGCGTCTACAGTCTCTGCCGGCTGAGCGTGGCGAACAAGGCAAGTGTGCCTCGTTGCTTCCCAGCAGTAAGAGAGAGGTGGCGCGTTAACTGTGTCCGTATTGTGAAGAAAATTGGTTGTTATCCCCGCGTGAATTTATTTTGTGGCTTGACTTTGTCTCGATAAAAGCCTGTTCTCTCGCAACGAGGTACGGGATGGCAGCTAGAAAATGGTTGTGGTATTTGCTCGTGTGGTATTTGTGTGGCAAGCTCGCTTATCCGTATCAGTCGATATCGCCGGGGCCTCTGGGATTCGCTCTGCACCGAGTGCTGTCTTCCAGTCCCCTAGCTACGGTGCAGTCATGTCAGTGTTCGTTGATAGCTATCTGGTTGATCCTGCCAGTAGTCATATGTTTGTCTCAAAGATTAAGCCATGCATGTCTAAGTTCTCACGGTGAAACCGCTAATGGCTCATTAAATCAGTCTAGGTTCCTTAGATGACACGATCCTACTTGGATAACTGTGGCAATTCTAGAGCTAATACATGCTTACTAAGCTCCGACCGTCGTGGAAAGAGCGCTTTTATTAGTTCAAAACCAATCGCCGTTGCCCTTAGCGAGGTGCGGCGTCCCCACTGGTGAATCTGGATAACTTTGTGCTCATAGCATGGCCTCATGTGCCAGCGACGCATTTGTCAAATGTCTGCCAAGTCTATGGTACGTGACATTCCTACCATGTTTGTAACGGGGAATCGGGGTTCGATTCCGGAGAGGGAGCATAAGAAACGGCTACCACATTCAAGGAAGGCAGCGGGTGCGCAACTTACTCCCGGCACGGGGAGGTAGTGACGAAATATAACAATACGGGACTCTTTCGAGGCCCCGTAATTGGAATGAGTACACGTTAAACCCTTTAACGAGGATCTATTGGAGGGCACGTCTCGTGGCAGAAGCCGCTGTAATTACAGTTTCAATAGCGTATATTAAAGTTGAAAAGGTTGTAGTTGGATCTCATGCGCAGGCGGGCTACCGGTTCGTGCCGGTTCACAGCCCATTGTCTCCTGCCCCACCGTCTGTCGGCTCTCTCCCGCGGGTGCTCTTCACTGAGCGTCCAGGTGGACCGGCGCGATTCTTTGAAAAAATTAGTGTTCAATCAGGCCTCGGCTGCATGAATAATGGTACATGGAATAATGGAAAAGTACCTCGGTTCTGTTTTGGTGGTTTTTGGAACTGGAGGTAATGATTAAAAGGGGCATTCGTATTGTGGCGTTAGTGGTGAAATTCTTGGATCGCTGCAAGACGAGCCACTGCGAAAGCATTTGCCAAGAATGTTTTCATTAATCAAGAACGAAAGTCAGAGGCGCGAAGACGACCAGATACCGTCGTAGCTCTCACCATAATCGATGCTGTACTAACGATCCGAAGGAGTTGCTTCGATGACTCTGCGAGCAGCTTTCGGGAAAGTGTTTTGGTTCCGTTTGAAGTATGGTCTCAAAGCTGAAACTTAAAGGAATTGACGGAAGGGCACAACCAGGAGTGGAGCCTGCGGCTTAATTTGACTAAAACCGGAAAAACTCACCCGGTCCGGACACTGTAAGGGGTGACAGATTGATAGCTCTTTCTTGATTCGGTGGGCGGTTGGTGCATGGCCGTTCTTAGTTGGTGGAGCGATTTTTCTGGACAATTCCAAAAACGAACGAGACTCTAGCCTATTAAATCGTTCGCCGGTCTTTCGATGTTCCGCCACAACTTCTTAAAGGCACGAGTGGTGTTTAGCCACAAAAGATTGAGCAATAACAGAGTTGTGATGCCCTAAGATGTCTGGGACCGCAAGCGCGCTACACTGAACGAGTCAGCGTGGATGCCTCCCTAGCCCTAAAGGATTTGGAAACTGGTTGAATCTCCTTTGTGCTAAGGATTGGGGCTTGTAATTCTTCCCCATGAAAGAGGAATTTCCAGTAATCGCGAGTCATAAATCTCGCGTTGGTTACGTCCCTGCATTTTTTACACACCGCCCGTCGCTACTATCGATTGAGCGGCTCAGTGAGGGCCTCGCATTGGTCTCAGTCTGGCGCATGTACAATATGTACATGGTCAAAATCCTGATTATATATGTCTACAATTTGTCTATTTTTTCTACAAGGTGAAAAAAAATGTACATGGTCAAAATCCTGATTATATATGTCTACAATTTCTATTTTTTCTAAAGGCGAAAAAAGTGTACATGGTCAAAATCCTGATTATATGTCTACAATTTAAGTCTAGTTTTTCTACAATGTAAAAAAAGTGTACATGGTTAAAATTCTGATTATATATGTCTACAATTTGTCTATTTTTTCTATAAGGGGAAAAAAGTGTACATGGTCAAATTCCTGAGTATATATGTCTACAATTTGTCTATTTTTTCTATAAAGCGAAAAAAATTTACAAGATCAAAATCCTGATTATATATGTCTACAATTTAAGTATATTTTTTCTATAAGGCAAAAAAAAGTGTACATGGTCTAAATCCTGATTATATGTCTACAATTTAAGTCATTTTTTTCTACAAGGTGAAAAAAGTGTACATGGTTAAAATCCTGATTGTCTACAATTTGTCTATTTTTTCTATTAGGCGAAAAAAGTGTACATGGTCAATATCCTGATTATATATGTCTAAAATTTAAGTATATTTTTTCTATAAGGCTAAAAAAAGTGTACATGGTCTAAATCATGATTATATGTCTACAATTTAAGTCTATTTTTTTCTATAAGGCAAAAAAAGTGTACATGGTAAAAATCCAGATTGTCTACAATTTAAGTCTATTTTTTCTATAAGGCCTAAAAAAGTGTACATGGTCTAAATCCTGATTATATGTCTACAATTTAAGTCATTTTTTTCTACAAGGTGAAAACGTGTACATGTTTAAAATCCTGATTGTCTACAATATGTCTATTTTTTCTACAAGGTGAAAAAAGTGTACATGGTCAAAATCCTGATTATATATGTCTACAATTTGTCTATTTTTTCTACAAGGTGAAAAAAAATGTACATGGTCAAAATCCTGATTATATATGTCTACAATTTCTATTTTTTCTAAAGGCGAAAAAAGTGTACATGGTCAAAATCCTGATTATATGTCTACAATTTAAGTCTAGTTTTTCTACAATGTAAAAAAAGTGTACATGGTTAAAATTCTGATTATATATGTCTACAATTTAAGTCTATTTTTTCTATAAGTCGAAAAAAGTGTACATGGTCTAAATCCTGATTATATATGTCTACAATTTGTCTTTATTTTTTCTACAAGGTGAAAAAAAGTGTACATGGTTAAAATCCTGATTGTCTACAATTTGTCTATTTTTTCTACAAGGTGAAAAAAGTGTACATGGTCAAAATCCTGATTATATATGTCTACAATTTGTCTATTTTTTCTATAAGGCGAAAAAAGTGTACATGGTCAAAATCCTGAGTATATATGTCTACAATTTGTCTATTTTTGCTATAAAGCGAAAAAAATGTACATGATCAAAATCCTGATTATATATGTCTACAATTTGTCTATTATTTCTATAAGGCGAAAAAAAAGTGTACATGGTAAAAATCCTGATTATGTCTACAATTTAAGGCTATTTTTTCTACGAGGTGAAAAAAAGTGTACATGGTTAAAATCCTGATTGTCTACAATTTGTCTTTATTTTTCTACAAGGTGAAAAAAGTGTACATGGTTAAAATCCTGATTATATATGTCTACAATTTGTCTATATTTTATATAAGGCGAAAAAAGTGTACCTGGTCAAAATCCTGATTATATATGTCTACAATTTAAGTCTATTTTTTCTATAAGGCGAAAAAAAGTGAACATGGTCTAAATCCTGAGTATATGTCTACAATTTAAGTCTTTATTTTTTCTACAAGGTGAAAAACAAGTGTATATGGTTAAAATCCTGATTGTCTACAATTTGTCTATTTTTTCTATTATGCGAAAAAAGTGTACATGGTCAATATCCTGATCATATATGTCTACAATTTAAGTATATTTTTTCTATAAGGCTAAAAAAAGTGTACATGGTCTAAATCATGATTATATGTCTACAATTTAAGTCTATTTTTTCTATAAGGCAAAAAAAGTGTACATGGTTAAAATCCAGATTGTCTACAATTTAAGTCTATTTTTTCTATAATGCAAAAAAAAGTGTACATGGTCTAAATCCTGATTATATGTCTACAATTTAAGTCATTTTTTTCTACAAGGTGAAAAAAGTGTACATGGTTAAAATCCTGATTGTCTACAATTTGTCTATTTTTTCTACAAGGTGAAAAAAGTGTACATGGTCAAAATCCTGATTATATGTCTACAATTTGTCTATTTTTTCTATAAGGGGAAAAAAGTGTACATGGTCAAATTCCTGAGTATATATGTCTACAATTTGTCTATTTTTTCTATAAAGCGAAAAAAATTTACAAGATCAAAATCCTGATTATATATGTCTACAATTTAAGTATATTTTTTTCTATAAGGCTAAAAAAAGTGAACATGGTCTAAATCATGATTATATGTCTACAATTTAAGTCTATTTTTTCTATAAGGCAAAAAAAAGTGTACATGGTCTAAATCCTGATTATATGTCTACAATTTAAGTCATTTTTTTCTACAAGGTGAAAAAAGTGTACATGGTTAAAATCCTGATTGTCTACAATTTGTCTATTTTTTCTATTAGGCGAAAAAAGTGTACATGGTCAATATCCTGATTATATATGTCTAAAATTTAAGTATATTTTTTCTATAAGGCTAAAAAAAGTGTACATGGTCTAAATCATGATTATATGTCTACAATTTAAGTCTATTTTTTTCTATAAGGCAAAAAAGTGTACATGGTAAAAATCCAGATTGTCTACAATTTAAGTCTATTTTTTCTATAAGGCCTAAAAAAGTGTACATGGTCTAAATCCTGATTATATGTCTACAATTTAAGTCATTTTTTTCTACAAGGTGAAAACGTGTACATGTTTAAAATCCTGATTGTCTACAATATGTCTATTTTTTCTACAAGGTGAAAAAAGTGTACATGGTCAAAATCCTGATTATATATGTCTACAATTTGTCTATTTTTTCTACAAGGTGAAAAAAAATGTACATGGTCAAAATCCTGATTATATATGTCTACAATTTCTATTTTTTCTAAAGGCGAAAAAAGTGTACATGGTCAATATCCTGATTATATATGTCTAAAATTTAAGTATATTTTTTCTATAAGGCTAAAAAAAGTGTACATGGTCTAAATCATGATTATATGTCTACAATTTAAGTCTATTTTTTTCTATAAGGCAAAAAAAGTGTACATGGTAAAAATCCAGATTGTCTACAATTTAAGTCTATTTTTTCTATAAGGCCTAAAAAAGTGTACATGGTCTAAATCCTGATTATATGTCTACAATTTAAGTCATTTTTTTCTACAAGGTGAAAACGTGTACATGTTTAAAATCCTGATTGTCTACAATATGTCTATTTTTTCTACAAGGTGAAAAAAGTGTACATGGTCAAAATCCTGATTATATATGTCTACAATTTGTCTATTTTTTCTACAAGGTGAAAAAAAATGTACATGGTCAAAATCCTGATTATATATGTCTACAATTTCTATTTTTTCTAAAGGCGAAAAAAGTGTACATGGTCAAAATCCTGATTATATGTCTACAATTTAAGTCTAGTTTTTCTACAATGTAAAAAAAGTGTACATGGTTAAAATTCTGATTATATATGTCTACAATTTAAGTCTATTTTTTCTATAAGTCGAAAAAAGTGTACATGGTCTAAATCCTGATTATATATGTCTACAATTTGTCTTTATTTTTTCTACAAGGTGAAAAAAAGTGTACATGGTTAAAATCCTGATTTCTACAATTTGTCTATTTTTTCTACAAGGTGAAAAAAGTGTACATGGTCAAAATCCTGATTATATATGTCTACAATTTGTCTATTTTTTCTATAAGGCGAAAAAAGTGTACATGGTCAAAATCCTGAGTATATATGTCTACAATTTGTCTATTTTTGCTATAAAGCGAAAAAAATGTACATGATCAAAATCCTGATTATATATGTCTACAATTTGTCTATTATTTCTATAAGGCGAAAAAAAAGTGTACATGGTAAAAATCCTGATTATGTCTACAATTTAAGGCTATTTTTTCTACGAGGTGAAAAAAAGTGTACATGGTTAAAATCCTGATTGTCTACAATTTGTCTTTATTTTTCTACAAGGTGAAAAAAGTGTACATGGTTAAAATCCTGATTATATATGTCTACAATTTGTCTATATTTTCTTTAAGGCGAAAAAAGTGTACCTGGTCAAAATCCTGATTATATATGTCTACAATTTAAGTCTATTTTTTCTATAAGGCGAAAAAAAGTGAACATGGTCTAAATCCTGAGTATATGTCTACAATTTAAGTCTTTATTTTTTCTACAAGGTGAAAAACAAGTGTATATGGTTAAAATCCTGATTGTCTACAATTTGTCTATTTTTTCTATTATGCGAAAAAAGTGTACATGGTCAATATCCTGATCATATATGTCTACAATTTAAGTATATTTTTTCTATAAGGCTAAAAAAAGTGTACATGGTCTAAATCATGATTATATGTCTACAATTTAAGTCTATTTTTTCTATAAGGCAAAAAAAGTGTACATGGTTAAAATCCAGATTGTCTACAATTTAAGTCTATTTTTTCTATAATGCAAAAAAAAGTGTACATGGTCTAAATCCTGATTATATGTCTACAATTTAAGTCATTTTTTTCTACAAGGTGAAAAAAGTGTACATGGTTAAAATCCTGATTGTCTACAATTTGTCTATTTTTTCTACAAGGTGAAAAAAGTGTACATGGTCAAAATCCTGATTATATGTCTACAATTTGTCTATTTTTTCTATAAGGGGAAAAAAGTGTACATGGTCAAATTCCTGAGTATATATGTCTACAATTTGTCTATTTTTTCTATAAAGCGAAAAAAATTTACAAGATCAAAATCCTGATTATATATGTCTACAATTTAAGTATATTTTTTTCTATAAGGCTAAAAAAAGTGAACATGGTCTAAATCATGATTATATGTCTACAATTTAAGTCTATTTTTTCTATAAGGCAAAAAAAAGTGTACATGGTCTAAATCCTGATTATATGTCTACAATTTAAGTCATTTTTTTCTACAAGGTGAAAAAAGTGTACATGGTTAAAATCCTGATTGTCTACAATTTGTCTATTTTTTCTATTAGGCGAAAAAAGTGTACATGGTCAATATCCTGATTATATATGTCTAAAATTTAAGTATATTTTTTCTATAAGGCTAAAAAAAGTGTACATGGTCTAAATCATGATTATATGTCTACAATTTAAGTCTATTTTTTTCTATAAGGCAAAAAAGTGTACATGGTAAAAATCCAGATTGTCTACAATTTAAGTCTATTTTTTCTATAAGGCCTAAAAAAGTGTACATGGTCTAAATCCTGATTATATGTCTACAATTTAAGTCATTTTTTTCTACAAGGTGAAAACGTGTACATGTTTAAAATCCTGATTGTCTACAATATGTCTATTTTTTCTACAAGGTGAAAAAAGTGTACATGGTCAAAATCCTGATTATATATGTCTACAATTTGTCTATTTTTTCTACAAGGTGAAAAAAAATGTACATGGTCAAAATCCTGATTATATATGTCTACAATTTCTATTTTTTCTAAAGGCGAAAAAAGTGTACATGGTCAAAATCCTGATTATATGTCTACAATTTAAGTCTAGTTTTTCTACAATGTAAAAAAAGTGTACATGGTTAAAATTCTGATTATATATGTCTACAATTTGTCTATTTTTTCTATAAGGCGAAAAAAGTGTACATGGTCAAAATCCTGAGTATATATGTCTACAATTTGTCTATTTTTGCTATAAAGCGAAAAAAATGTACATGATCAAAATCCTGATTATATATGTCTACATTTTAAGTCTATTTGTTCTACAAGGTGAAAAAAATTGTACATGGTCAAAATCATGATTGTCTACAATTTGTCTATTTTTTTCTACAAGGTGAAAAAAAGTGTACATGGTCAAAATCCTGATTATATATGTCTACAATTTGTCTATTATTTCTATAAGGCGAAAAAAAAGTGTACATGGTAAAAATCCTGATTATGTCTACAATTTAAGGCTATTTTTTCTACGAGGTGAAAAAAAGTGTACATGGTTAAAATCCTGATTGTCTACAATTTGTCTTTATTTTTCTACAAGGTGAAAAAAGTGTACATGGTTAAAATCCTGATTATATATGTCTACAATTTGTCTATATTTTCTTTAAGGCGAAAAAAGTGTACCTGGTCAAAATCCTGATTATATATGTCTACAATTTAAGTCTATTTTTTCTATAAGGCGAAAAAAAGTGAACATGGTCTAAATCCTGAGTATATGTCTACAATTTAAGTCTTTATTTTTTCTACAAGGTGAAAAACAAGTGTATATGGTTAAAATCCTGATTGTCTACAATTTGTCTATTTTTTCTATTATGCGAAAAAAGTGTACATGGTCAATATCCTGATCATATATGTCTACAATTTAAGTATATTTTTTCTATAAGGCTAAAAAAAGTGTACATGGTCTAAATCATGATTATATGTCTACAATTTAAGTCTATTTTTTCTATAAGGCAAAAAAAGTGTACATGGTTAAAATCCAGATTGTCTACAATTTAAGTCTATTTTTTCTATAATGCAAAAAAAAGTGTACATGGTCTAAATCCTGATTATATGTCTACAATTTAAGTCATTTTTTTCTACAAGGTGAAAAAAGTGTACATGGTTAAAATCCTGATTGTCTACAATTTGTCTATTTTTTCTACAAGGTGAAAAAAGTGTACATGGTCAAAATCCTGATTATATGTCTACAATTTGTCTATTTTTTCTATAAGGGGAAAAAAGTGTACATGGTCAAATTCCTGAGTATATATGTCTACAATTTGTCTATTTTTTCTATAAAGCGAAAAAAATTTACAAGATCAAAATCCTGATTATATATGTCTACAATTTAAGTATATTTTTTTCTATAAGGCTAAAAAAAAGTGAACATGGTCTAAATCATGATTATATGTCTACAATTTAAGTCTATTTTTTCTATAAGGCAAAAAAAAGTGTACATGGTCTAAATCCTGATTATATGTCTACAATTTAAGTCATTTTTTTCTACAAGGTGAAAAAAGTGTACATGGTTAAAATCCTGATTGTCTACAATTTGTCTATTTTTTCTATTAGGCGAAAAAAGTGTACATGGTCAATATCCTGATTATATATGTCTAAAATTTAAGTATATTTTTTCTATAAGGCTAAAAAAAGTGTACATGGTCTAAATCATGATTATATGTCTACAATTTAAGTCTATTTTTTTCTATAAGGCAAAAAAGTGTACATGGTAAAAATCCAGATTGTCTACAATTTAAGTCTATTTTTTCTATAAGGCCTAAAAAAGTGTACATGGTCTAAATCCTGATTATATGTCTACAATTTAAGTCATTTTTTTCTACAAGGTGAAAACGTGTACATGTTTAAAATCCTGATTGTCTACAATATGTCTATTTTTTCTACAAGGTGAAAAAAGTGTACATGGTCAAAATCCTGATTATATATGTCTACAATTTGTCTATTTTTTCTACAAGGTGAAAAAAAATGTACATGGTCAAAATCCTGATTATATATGTCTACAATTTCTATTTTTTCTAAAGGCGAAAAAAGTGTACATGGTCAAAATCCTGATTATATGTCTACAATTTAAGTCTAGTTTTTCTACAATGTAAAAAAAGTGTACATGGTTAAAATTCTGATTATATATGTCTACAATTTGTCTATTTTTTCTATAAGGCGAAAAAAGTGTACATGGTCAAAATCCTGAGTATATATGTCTACAATTTGTCTATTTTTGCTATAAAGCGAAAAAAATGTACATGATCAAAATCCTGATTATATATGTCTACATTTTAAGTCTATTTGTTCTACAAGGTGAAAAAAATTGTACATGGTCAAAATCATGATTGTCTACAATTTGTCTATTTTTTTCTACAAGGTTAAAAAAAGTGTACATGGTCAAAATCCTGATTATATATGTCTACAATTTGTCTATTATTTCTATAAGGCGAAAAAAAAGTGTACATGGTAAAAATCCTGATTATGTCTACAATTTAAGGCTATTTTTTCTACGAGGTGAAAAAAAGTGTACATGGTTAAAATCCTGATTGTCTACAATTTGTCTTTATTTTTCTACAAGGTGAAAAAAGTGTACATGGTTAAAATCCTGATTATATATGTCTACAATTTGTCTATATTTTCTTTAAGGCGAAAAAAGTGTACCTGGTCAAAATCCTGATTATATATGTCTACAATTTAAGTCTATTTTTTCTATAAGGCGAAAAAAAGTGAACATGGTCTAAATCCTGAGTATATGTCTACAATTTAAGTCTTTATTTTTTCTACAAGGTGAAAAACAAGTGTATATGGTTAAAATCCTGATTGTCTACAATTTGTCTATTTTTTCTATTATGCGAAAAAAGTGTACATGGTCAATATCCTGATCATATATGTCTACAATTTAAGTATATTTTTTCTATAAGGCTAAAAAAAGTGTACATGGTCTAAATCATGATTATATGTCTACAATTTAAGTCTATTTTTTCTATAAGGCAAAAAAAGTGTACATGGTTAAAATCCAGATTGTCTACAATTTAAGTCTATTTTTTCTATAATGCAAAAAAAGTGTACATGGTCTAAATCCTGATTATATGTCTACAATTTAAGTCATTTTTTTCTACAAGGTGAAAAAAGTGTACATGGTTAAAATCCTGATTGTCTACAATTTGTCTATTTTTTCTACAAGGTGAAAAAAGTGTACATGGTCAAAATCCTGATTATATGTCTACAATTTCTATTTTTTCTATAAGGCGAAAAAAAGTGTACATGGTCTAAATCCTGATTATATGTCTACAATTTAAGTCTATATTTTTTCCACAAGGTGAAAAAAAATTGTACATGGTCAAAATAATGATTGTCTACAATTTGTCTATTTTTTCTACAAGGTGAAAAAAGTGTACATGGTCAAAATCCTGATTAGATATGTCTACAATTTGTCTATTATTTCTATATGGCGAAAAAACAGTGTACATGGTAAAAATCCTGATTATGTCTACAATTTAAGGCTATTTTTTCTACAAGGTGAAAAAAGTGTACATGGTCTAAATCCTGAGTATATGTCTACAATTTAAGTCTTTATTTTTTCTACAAAGTGAAAAAAGTGTACATGGTTAAAATCCTGATTGTCTACAATTTGTCTATTTTTTCTATTAGGCGAAAAAAGTGTACATGGTCAATATCCTGATTATATATGTCTACAATTTAAGTATATTTTTTCTATAAGGCTAAAAAAAGTGTACATGGTCTAAATCATGATTATATGTCTACAATTTAAGTCTATTTTTTTCTATAAGGCAAAAAAAGTGTACATGGTAAAAATCCAGATTGTCTACAATTTAAGTCTATTTTTTCTATAAGGCCTAAAAAAGTGTACATGGTCTAAATCCTGATTATATGTCTACAATTTAAGTCATTTTTTTCTACAAGGTGAAAACGTGTACATGTTTAAAATCCTGATTGTCTACAATTTGTCTATTTTTTCTACAAGGTGAAAAAAGTGTACATGGTCAAAATCCTGATTATATATGTCTACAATTTGTCTATTTTTTCTACAAGGTGAAAAAAAATGTACATGGTCAAAATCCTGATTATATATGTCTACAATTTCTATTTTTTCTAAAGGCGAAAAAAGTGTACATGGTCAAAATCCTGATTATATATGTCTACAATTTAAGTCTAGTTTTTCTACAATGTAAAAAAAGTGTACATGGTTAAAATTCTGTATATATATGTCTACAATTTAAGTCTATTTTTTCTATAAGTCGAAAAAAGTGTACATGGTCTAAATCCTGATTATATATGTCTACAATTTGTCTTTATTTTTTCTACAAGGTGAAAAAAAGTGTACATGGTTAAAATCCTGATTGTCTACAATTTGTCTATTTTTTCTACAAGGTGAAAAAAGTGTACATGGTCAAAATCCTGATTATATATGTCTACAATTTGTCTATTTTTTCTATAAGGCGAAAAAAGTGTACATGGTCAAAATCCTGAGTATATATGTCTACATTTTGTCTATTTTTGCTATAAAGCGAAAAAAATGTACATGATCAAAATCCTGATTATATATGTCTACAATTTAAGTCTATTTTTTCTATAAGGCGAAAAAAAGTGTACATGGTCTAAATCCTGATTATATGTCTACAATTTAAGTCTATATGTTTTCTACAAGGTGAAAAAAAATTGTACATGGTCAAAATCATGATTGTCTACAATTTGTCTATTTTTTTTCTACAAGGTGAAAAAAAATGTACATGATCAAAATCCTGATTATATATGTCTACAATTTGTCTATTATTTCTATAAGGCGAAAAAAAGTGTGCATGGTAAAAATCCTGATTATGTCTACAATTTAAGGCTATTTATTCTACGAGGTGAAAAAAAGTGTACATGGTTAAAATCCTGATTGTCTACGATTTGTCTTTATTTTTCTACAAGGTGAAAAAAAGTGTACATGGTTAAAATCCTGATTATATGTGTACAATTTCTATTTTTTATATAAGGCGAAAATACAGTGTACATGGTAAAAATCCTGATTATGTCTACAATTTAAGGCTATTTTTTCTACAAGGTGAAAAAAGTGTACATGGTCTAAATCCTGATTATATATGTCTACAATTTAAGTCTATTTTTTCTATAAGGCGAAAAAAAAGTGAACATGGTCTAAATCCTGAGTATATGTCTACAATTTAAGTCTTTATTTTTTCTACAAGGTGAAAAACAAGTGTACATGGTTAAAATCCTGATTGTCTACAATTTGTCTATTTTTTCTATTATGCGAAAAAAGTGTACATGGTCAATATCCTGATTATATATGTCTACAATTTAAGTATATTTTTTTCTATAAGGCTAAAAAAAGTGTACATGGTCTAAATCATGATTATATGTCTACAATTTAAGTCTATTTTTTCTATAAGGCAAAAAAGTGTACATGGTTAAAATCCAGATTGTCTACAATTTAAGTCTATTTTTTCTATAAGGCAAAAAAAAGTGTACATGGTCTAAATCCTGATTATATGTCTACAATTTAAGTCATTTTTTTCTACAAGGTTAAAAAAGTGTACATGGTTAAAATCCTGATTGTCTACAATTTAAGTCTATTTTTTCTATAAGGCAAAAAAAAGTGTACATGGTCTAAATCCTGATTATATGTCTACAATTTAAGTCATTTTTTTCTACAAGGTGAAAAAAGTGTACATGGTCAAAATCCTGATTATATGTCTACAATTTCTATTTTTTCTATAAGGCGAAAAAAGTGTACATGGTCTAAATCCTGATTATATGTCTACAATTTAAGTCTATATTTTTTCTACAAGGTGAAAAAAAATTGTACATGGTCAAAATAATGATTGTCTACAATTTGTCTATTTTTTCTACAAGGTGAAAAAAGTGTACATGGTCAAAATCCTGATTAGATATGTCTACAATTTGTCTATTATTTCTATAAGGCGAAAAAACAGTGTACATGGTAAAAATCCTGATTATGTCTACAATTTAAGGCTATTTTTTCTACAAGGTGAAAAAAGTGTACATGGTCTAAATCCTGAGTATATGTCTACAATTTAAGTCTTTATTTTTTCTACAAGGTGAAAAACAAGTGTACATGGTTAAAATCCTGATTGTCTACAATTTGTCAATTTTTTCTATTATGCGAAAAAAGTGTACATGGTCAATATCCTGATTATATATGTCTACAATTTAAGTATATTTTTTCTATAAGGCTAAAAAAGTGTACATGGTCTAAATCATGATTATATGTCTACAATTTAAGTCTATTTTTTCTATAAGGCAAAAAAAGTGTACATGGTAAAAATCCAGATTGTCTACAATTTAAGTCTATTTTTTCTATAAGGCCTAAAAAAGTGTACATGGTCTAAATCCTGATTATATGTCTACAATTTAAGTCATTTTTTTTCTACAAGGTGAAAACGTGTACATGTTGAAAATCCTGATTGTCTACAATTTGTCTATTTTTTCTACAAGGTGAAAAAAGTGTACATGGTCAAAATCCTGATTATATATGTCTACAATTTGTCTATTTTTTCTACAAGGTGAAAAAAAATGTACATGGTCAAAATCCTGATTATATATGTCTACAATTTCTATTTTTTCTAAAGGCGAAAAAAGTGTACATGGTCAAAATCCTGATTATATGTCTACAATTTAAGTCTAGTTTTTCTACAATGTAAAAAAAGTGTACATGGTTAAAATTCTGATTATATATGTCTACAGTTTAAGTCTATTTTTTCTATAAGTCGAAAAAAGTGTACATGGTCTAAATCCTGATTATATGTCTACAATTTGTCTTTATTTTTTCTACAAGGTGAAAAAAAGTGTACATGGTTAAAATCCTGATTGTCTACAATGTCTATTTTTTCTACAAGGTGAAAAAAGTGTACATGGTCAAAATCCTGATTATATATGTCTACAATTTGTCTATTTTTTCTATAAGGCGAAAAAAGTGTACATGGTCAAAATCCTGAGTATATATGTCTACAATTTGTCTATTTTTTCTATAAAGCGAAAAAAATGTAAATGATCAAAATCCTGATTATATATGTCTACAATTTAGGTCTATTTTTTCTATAAGGCGAAAAAAAGTGTACATGGTCTAAATCCTGATTATATGTCTACAATTTAAGTCTATATTTTTTCTACAAGGTGAAAAAAAATTGTACATGGTCAAAATCATGATTGTCTACAATTTGTCTATTTTTTTCTACAAGGTGAAAAAAAGTGTACATGGTCAAAATCCTGATTATATATGTCTACAATTTGTCTATTATTTATATAAGGCGAAAAAAAGTGTACATGGTAAAAATCCTGATTATATCTACAATTTAAGGCTATTTTTTCTACGAGGTGAAAAAAAGTGTACATGGTTAAAATCCTGATTGTCTACAATTTGTCTTTATTTTTCTACAAGGTGAAAAAAGTGTACATGGTTAAAATCCTGATTATATATGTCTACAATTTGTCTATATTTTCTTTAAGGCGAAAAAAGTGTACCTGGTCAAAATCCTGATTATATATGTCTACAATTTAAGTCTATTTTTTCTATAAGGCGAAAAAAAGTGAACATGGTCTAAATCCTGAGTATATGTCTACAATTTAAGTCTTTATTTTTTCTACAAGGTGAAAAACAAGTGTACATGGTTAAAATCCTGATTGTCTACAATTTGTCTATTTTTTCTATTATGCGAAAAAAGTGTACATGGTCAATATCCTGATTATATATGTCTACAATTTAAGTATATTTTTTCTATAAGGCTAAAAAAAGTGTACATGGTCTAAATCATGATTATATGTCTACAATTTAAGTCTATTTTTTTCTATAAGGCAAAAAAAGTGTACATGGTTAAAATCCAGATTGTCTACAATTTAAGTCTATTTTTTCTATAAGGCAAAAAAAGTGTACATGGTCTAAATCCTGATTATATGTCTACAATTTAAGTCATTTTTTTCTACAAGGTGAAAAAAGTGTACATGGTTAAAATCCTGATTGTCTACAATTTGTCTATTTTTTCTACAAGGAGAAAAAAGTGTACATGGTCAAAATCCTGATTATATGTGTACAATTTCTATTTTTTCTATAAGGCGAAAAAAAGAGTACATGGTCTAAATCCTGATTATATGTCTACAATTTAAGTCTATATTTTTTCTACAAGGTGAAAAAAAATTGTACATGGTCAAAATCATGATTGTCTACAATTTGTCTATTTTTTCTACAAGGTGAAAAAAGTGTACATGGTCAAAATCCTGATTAGATATGTCTACAATTTGTCTATTATTTCTATAAGGCGAAAAAAGTGTACATGGTCAAAATCCTGATTATGTCTACAATTTAAGGCTATTTTTTTCTACAAGGTGAAAAAAGTGTACATGGTTAAAATCCTGATTGTCTACAATTTGTATTTATTTTTCTACAAGCTGAAAAAAGTGTACATGGTTAAAATCCTGATTATATATGTCTACAATTTGTCTATATTTTCTATAAGGCTAAAAAAGTGTACCTGGTCAAAATCCTGATTATATATGTCTACAATTTAAGTCTATTTTTTCTATAAGGCGAAAAAAAAGTGTACATGGTCTAAATCCTGAGTATATGTCTACAATTTAAGTCTTTATTTTTTCTACAAGGTGAAAAACAAGTGTACATGGTTAAAATCCTGATTGTCTACAATTCGTCTATTTTTTCTATTAGGCGAAAAAAGTGTACATGGTCAATATCCTGATTATATATGTCTACAATTTAAGTATATTTTTTCTATAAGGCTAAAAAAAGTGTACATGGTCTAAATCATGATTATATGTCTACAATTTAAGTCTATTTTTTTCTATAAGGCAAAAAAAGTGTACATAGTCTAAATCCTGATTATATGTCTACAATTTAAGTCATTTTTTTCTACAAGGTGAAAACGTGTACATGTTTAAAATCCTGATTGTCTACAATTTGTCTATTTTTTCTACAAGGTGAAAAAAGTGTACATGGTCAAAATCCTGATTATATATGTCTACAATTTGTCTATTTTTTCTACAAGGTGAAAAAAAATGTACATGGTCAAAATCCTGATTATATATGTCTACAATTTCTATTTTTTCTAAAGGCGAAAAAAGTGTACATGGTCAAAATCCTGATTATATGTCTACAATTTAAGTCTAGTTTTTCTACAATGTAAAAAAAGTGTACATGGTTAAAATTCTGATTATATATGTCTACAATTTAAGTCTATTTTTTCTATAAGTCGAAAAAAGTGTACATGGTCTAAATCCTGATTATATGTCTACAATTTGTCTTTATTTTTTCTACAAGGTGAAAAAAAGTGTACATGGTTAAAATCCTGATTGTCTACAATTTGTCTATTTTTTCTACAAGGTGAAAAAAGTGTACATGGTCAAAATCCTGATTATATATGTCTACAATTTGTCGATTTTTCTATAAGGCGAAAAAAGTGTACATGGTCAAAATCCTGAGTATATATGTCTACAATTTAAGTCAATTTTTTCTAGAAGGCGTAAAAAAAGTGTACATGGTCAAAATCCTGATTATATGTCTACAATTTAAGTCATTTTTTTCTACAAGGTAAAAAAAGTGTACATGGTTAAAATCCTGAGTGTCTACAATTTGTCTATTTTTTATACAAGGTGAAAAAAGTGTACATGGTCAAAATCCTGATTAGATATGTCTACAATTTGTCTATTATTTCTATAAGGCGAAAAAAGTGTACATGGTCAAAATCCTGATTATGTCTACAATTTAAGGCTATTTTTTCTACAAGGTGAAAAAAGTGTACATGGTTAAAATCCTGATTGTCTAAAATTTGTATTTATTTTTCTACAAGCTGAAAAAAAGTGTACATGGTTAAAATCCTGATTATATATGTCTACAATTTGTCTATATTTTCTATAAGGCTAAAAAAGTGTACCTGGTCAAAATCCTGATTATATATGTCTACAATTTAAGTCTATTTTTTCTATAAGGCGAAAAAAAGTGTACATGGTCTAAATCCTGAGTATATGTCTACAATTTAAGTCTTTATTTTTTCTACAAGGTGAAAAACAAGTGTACATGGTTAAAATCCTGATTGTCTACAATTTGTCTATTTTTTCTATTAGGCGAAAAAAGTGTACATGGTCAATATCCTGATTATATATGTCTACAATTTAAGTATATTTTTTCTATAAGGCTAAAAAAAGTGTACATGGTCTAAATCATGATTATATGTCTACAATTTAAGTCTATTTTTTTCAATAAGGCAAAAAAAGTGTACATGGTAAAAATCCAGATTGTCTACAATTTAAGTCTATTTTTTCTATAAGGCCTAAAAAAGTGTACATGGTCTAAATCCTGATTATATGTCTACAATTTACGTCATTTTTTTCTACAAGGTGAAAACGTGTACATGTTTAAAATCCTGATTGTCTACAATTTGTCTATTTTTTCTACAAGGTGAAAAAAGTGTACATGGTCAAAATCCTGATTATATATGTCTACAATTTGTCTATTTTTTCTACAAGGTGAAAAAAAATGTACATGGTCAAAATCCTGATTATATATGTCTACAATTTCTATTTTTTCTAAAGGCGAAAAAAGTGTTCATGGTCAAAATCCTGATTATATGTCTTCAATTTAAGTCTAGTTTTTCTACAATGTAAAAAAAGTGTACATGGTTAAAATTCTGATTATATATGTCTACAATTTAAGTCTATTTTTTCTATAAGTCGAAAAAAGTGTACATGGTCTAAATCCTGATTATATGTCTACAATTTGTCTTTATTTTTTCTACAAGGTGAAAAAAGTGTACATGGTTAAAATCCTGATTGTCTACAATTTGTCTATTTTTTCTACAAGGTGAAAAAAGTGTACATGGTCAAAATCCTGATTATATATGTCTACAATTTGTCTATTTTTTCTATAAGGCGAAAAAAATGTACATGGTCAAAATCCTGATTATATATGTCTACAATTTCTATTTTTTCTAAAGGCGAAAAAAGTGTACATGGTCAAAATCCTGATTATATGTCTACAATTTAAGTCTAGTTTTTCTACAATGTAAAAAAAGTGTACATGGTTAAAATTCTGATTATATATGTCTACAATTTAAGTCTATTTTTTCTATAAGTCGAAAAAAGTGTACATGGTCTAAATCCTGATTATATGTCTACAATTTGTCTTTATTTTTTCTACAAGGTGAAAAAAAGTGTACATGGTTAAAATCCTGATTGTCTACAATTTGTCTATTTTTTCTACAAGGTGAAAAAAGTGTACATGGTCAAAATCCTGATTATATATGTCTACAATTTGTCGATTTTTCTATAAGGCGAAAAAAGTGTACATGGTCAAAATCCTGAGTATATATGTCTACAATTTAAGTCAATTTTTTCTAGAAGGCGTAAAAAAAGTGTACATGGTCAAAATCCTGATTATATGTCTACAATTTAAGTCATTTTTTTCTACAAGGTAAAAAAAGTGTACATGGTTAAAATCCTGAGTGTCTACAATTTGTCTATTTTTTATACAAGGTGAAAAAAGTGTACATGGTCAAAATCCTGATTAGATATGTCTACAATTTGTCTATATTTTCTATAAGGCTAAAAAAGTGTACCTGGTCAAAATCCTGATTATATATGTCTACAATTTAAGTCTATTTTTTCTATAAGGCGAAAAAAAGTGTACATGGTCTAAATCCTGAGTATATGTCTACAATTTAAGTCTTTATTTTTTCTACAAGGTGAAAAACAAGTGTACATGGTTAAAATCCTGATTGTCTACAATTTGTCTATTTTTTCTATTAGGCGAAAAAAGTGTACATGGTCAATATCCTGATTATATATGTCTACAATTTAAGTATATTTTTTCTATAAGGCTAAAAAAAGTGTACATGGTCTAAATCATGATTATATGTCTACAATTTAAGTCTATTTTTTTCAATAAGGCAAAAAAAGTGTACATGGTAAAAATCCAGATTGTCTACAATTTAAGTCTATTTTTTCTATAAGGCCTAAAAAAGTGTACATGGTCTAAATCCTGATTATATGTCTACAATTTACGTCATTTTTTTCTACAAGGTGAAAACGTGTACATGTTTAAAATCCTGATTGTCTACAATTTGTCTATTTTTTCTACAAGGTGAAAAAAGTGTACATGGTCAAAATCCTGATTATATATGTCTACAATTTGTCTATTTTTTCTACAAGGTGAAAAAAAATGTACATGGTCAAAATCCTGATTATATATGTCTACAATTTCTATTTTTTCTAAAGGCGAAAAAAGTGTTCATGGTCAAAATCCTGATTATATGTCTTCAATTTAAGTCTAGTTTTTCTACAATGTAAAAAAAGTGTACATGGTTAAAATTCTGATTATATATGTCTACAATTTAAGTCTATTTTTTCTATAAGTCGAAAAAAGTGTACATGGTCTAAATCCTGATTATATGTCTACAATTTGTCTTTATTTTTTCTACAAGGTGAAAAAAGTGTACATGGTTAAAATCCTGATTGTCTACAATTTGTCTATTTTTTCTACAAGGTGAAAAAAGTGTACATGGTCAAAATCCTGATTATATATGTCTACAATTTGTCTATTTTTTCTATAAGGCGAAAAAAGTGTACATGGTCAAAATCCTGAGTATATATGTCTACAATTTAAGTCAATTTTTTCTAGAAGGCGAAAAAAAAGTGTAGATGGTCAAAATCCTGATTATATGTCTACAATTTAAGTCATTTTTTTCTACAAGGTAAAAAAAAGTGTACATAGTTAAAATCCTGAGTGTCTACAATTTGTCTATTTTTTATACAAGGTGAAAAAAAGTGTACATGGTTAAAATTCTGATTATATATGTCTACAATTTAAGTCTATTTTTTCTATAAGTCGAAAAAAGTGTACATGGTCTAAATCCTGATTATATGTCTACAATTTGTCTTTATTTTTTCTACAAGGTGAAAAAAGTGTACATGGTTAAAATCCTGATTGTCTACAATTTGTCTATTTTTTCTACAAGGTGAAAAAAGTGTACATGGTCAAAATCCTGATTATATATGTCTACAATTTAAGTCTTGTTTTTCTATAAGGCGAAAAAAAGTGTACATGGTCAAAAGAATTTTCGTCAATGTCCGCATACAGAAACAGTACAATTTCATTTAGCTGTTGTTGTGTTGAGATAACTGCGCATTTCGTCCTGATATCCGTTTAATTTTTTTAAATTTTTCTTCATGTGCGTTCGTTCTCAAACTCCTGCAGATTAGCAGGACGTAGTCCGAAGAATGGAGTGCATTCTGACCCTTGTACTCTGTTTCGTTATTTTGTCTTTTCATGAAGCCCATCTTATGAGATCTAATAACGTATTATTCTTACACTTATTCTGAAACTTCTCTCCGGACTCACATTTCCTGGTGACATACAGGAGTTTGAGAAGCTTACTATAATTTTTATTGCACGTTTTTTAAAAAAATTTCACTCACGCTGTGTCACGGTTTACAGCATTGCTGCGACATATGCAGTTTTCGGCCTGATACATCCGACTTCAGCATGGATTTCAATCACTTTGACGCACTCCCGAAAACGGAGACTAGCTCGTGATCCATTTGTCTCCTACTGCTTGAGCAGGAATAGCAACACTGTTTACCTTCCATGTATGTCGTAAGTGGCGACTAAGGAGGTTATGGGATAGAGTTGGCTGCCCCATCCTATATAGGGTCAGCGACCCAAAGCCATGCTCAAGTCGGATGTGTCAGGACGAAATGTGCAGATAACGCAGCAATGCTGTAAACCACGACTCAACGCATTCCGTTCTCCGGACTAAATTATGATAATCTGCATCTAACTTTAGATTCCAAATTTATTTTTCAAAATTTATTTTATAATGTTTCATGTGCGTTCGTTCTCAAACTCCTGCAGATTAGCACTACGCAATCTGGAGAATGGAATGCTTCCTCGTCTCTGTACTGTTTTCGTTATTTTGGGTATCGTCATTGGATCAGATATAAGTTCTAATAGCATATTCTTTCTTACACTCATTTTAAACTGATAAATCGCTGTCTGGAATACCTGCTGCTGATATGCAGCCAGCAGTTTGAAATGCTAAATTGTAATTTTCATGGTTGATAAAAGGGTACCTTATGATTTAGAAACGATGTTTAATATGCAACAATTTTTTTTAAATACATGTTCTTCATTTCTGAGCTTAACACTCTAGGAATGTTCAGTAAACAAAGTTTTAAAAATTGGAATTCATTAAATGACTTAGTAGATAATTGAAGCCGCGCCCTTCTTCTTTGTCTGATTTGGTTTTATATTATTAAATTTTGAATTTTGGTGTTCCAATTTCCCCAAAACACAGGCTTCGTGTGTCACAGATGCTTCTTTTCAAAATCATTTTATGACAACGAGTGTAAGCAAAGATTTTACTAGAATCGTGTCTTTTAACAGTGCAAATTATCATTAAGCACCCGAGCAAAGTGCCCCCACCTTTGCTTCCACAAGAAAGATGATGGCACCGATCGATTTGGCGTAGTCAAAAACCATAACACGCCAATTTTCATAACTATACCATACACTTAACGCGAGCCGAGCTATATAGAAGGAATGAAGAAATATACCATACTCCATCCAATACTAAATCCATGCCTCTATAACGTTAAGATAGCACGCGGAGTTAGCCTGTTAACTCTCGGTTGGAACTAAGTATATCTGGTGCGAACTCCCGATAAAATCGGCGAGCTGATATTTGAAATGTTAAACAGCGTGCGTCTACAGTCTCTGCCGGCTGAGCGTGGCGAACAAGGCAAGTGTGCCTCGTTGCTTCCCAGCAGTAAGAGAGAGGTGGCGCGTTAACTGTGTCCATATTGTGAAGAAAATTGGTTGTTATCCCCGCGTGAATTTATTTTGTGGCTTGACTTTGTCTCGATAAAAGCCTGTTCTCTCGCAACGAGGTACGGGATGGCAGCTAGAAAATGGTTGTGGTATTTGCTCGTGTGGTATTTGTGTGGCAAGCTCGCTTATCCGTATCAGTCGATATCGCCGGGGCCTCTGGGATTCGCCCTGCACAGAGTGCTGTCTTCCAATCCCCTAGCTACGGTGCAGTCATGTCGGTGTTCGTTGATAGCTATCTGGTTGATCCTGCCAGTAGTCATATGTTTGTCTCAAAGATTAAGCCATGCATGTCTAAGTTCTCACGGTGAAACCGCGAATGGCTCATTAAATCAGTCGAGGTTCCTTAGATGACACAATCCTACTTGGATAACTGTGGCAATTCTAGAGCTAATACATGCTTACTAAGCTCCGACCGTCGTGGAAAGAGCGCTTTTATTAGTTCAAAACCAATCGCCGTTGCCCTTAGCGGGGTGCGGCGTCCCCACTGGTGACTCTGGATAACTTTGTGCTGATAGCATGGCCTCATGTGCCAGCGACGCATT
Source organism: Meghimatium bilineatum (assembly GCA_034231615.1). Lineage (NCBI taxonomy): Eukaryota > Metazoa > Mollusca > Gastropoda > Stylommatophora > Philomycidae > Meghimatium > Meghimatium bilineatum. Next base: position 32,903,871 of record CM067318.1, read on the forward strand.
TGTCAAATGTCTGCCCTGTCAAATGTCGATGGTACGTGACATGCCTACCATGTTTGTAACTGGGAATCGGGGTTCGATTCCGGAGAGGGAGCATAAGAAACGGCTACCACATTCAAGGAAGGCAGGGGGCTCGCAACTTACTCCCGGCCCCGGGAGGTAGTGACGAAATATAACAATACGGGACTCTTTCGAGGCCCCGTAATTGTAATGAGTACACGTTAAACCCTTTAACGAGGGTCTATTGGAGGGCACGTCTCGTGGCAGAAGCCGCCGTAATTCCAGTTTCAATAGCGTATATTAAAGTTGAAAAGCTTGTAGTTGGATCGCAGGCGTGCTAAAAGGTTCGTGCCGGTTCACAGCCCATTGTCTCCTGCCCCACCATCTGTCGGCTCTCTCCCGTGGGTGCTCTTCACTGAGCGTCCCGGGTGACCGGCGCGTTTCTTTGAAAAAATTAGTGTTCAAAGCAGCCCTCGGCTGCATGAATAATGGTACATGGAATGATGGAATAGGACCTGGGTTTTATTTGTTGGTCCGTATAATGATTAACACGGACAAACGGGGGCATTCGTATTGCGGCGTTAGAGGTGAAATTCTTGGATCGCCTCAAGACGAGCTACTGCGAAAGCATTTGCCAAGAATGTTTTCATTAATCAAGAACGAAAGTCAGAGGCGCGAAGACGACCAGATACCGTCGTAGCTCTCACCATAATCGATGCTGTACTAATGATCCGAAGGAGTTGCTTCGATGACTCTGCGAGCAGCTTTCGGGAAAGTGTTTTGGTTCCGTTTGAAGTAAGGTCTCAAAGCTGAAACTTAAAGGAATTGACGGAAGGGCACCACCAGGAGTGGAGCCTGCGGCTTAATTTGACTCAAACCGGAAAAACTCACCCGGTCCGGACACTGTAAGGTGTGACAGATTGATAGCTCTTTCTTGATTCGGTGGGCGGTTGGTGCATGGCCGTTCTTAGTTGGTGCCTCTATAACGATAAGATAGCACGCGGAGTTAGCCTGTTAACTCTCGGTTGGAACTAAGTATATCTGGTGCGAACTCCCGATAAAATCGGCGAGCTGTTATTTGAAATGTTAAACAGCGTGCGTCTACAGTCTCTGCCGGCTGAGCGTGGCGAACAAGGCAAGTGGGCTTCGTTGCTTCCCAGCAGTAAGAGAGAGGTGGCGCGTTAACTGTGTCCGTATTGTGAAGAAAATTGGTTGTTATCCCCGCGTGAATTTATTTTGTGGCTTGACTTTGTCTCGATAAAAGCCTGTTCTCTCGCAACGAGGTACGGGATGGCAGCTAGAAAATGGTTGTGGTATTTGCTCGTGTGGTATTTGTGTGGCAAGCTCGCTTATCCGTATCAGTCGATATCGCCGGGGCCTCTGGGATTCGCCCTGCACAGAGTGCTGTCTTCCAGTCCCCTAGCTACGGTGCAGTCATGTCGGTGTTCGTTGATAGCTATCTGGTTGATCCTGCCAGTAGTCATATGTTTGTCTCACAGATTAAGCCATGCATGTCTAAGTTCTCACGGTGAAACCGCGAATGGCTCATTAAATCAGTCGAGGTTCCTTAGATGACACGATCCTACTTGGTAACTGTGGCAATTCTAGAGCTAATACATGCTTACTAAGCTCCGACCGTCGTGGAAAGAGCGCTTTTATTAGATCAAAACCAATCGCCGTTGCCCTTAGCAAGGTGCGGTGTCCCCACTGGTGACTCTGGATAACTTTGTGCTGATAGCATGGCCTCATGTGCCAGCGACGCATTTGTCAAATGTCTGCCCTGTCAAATGTCGATGGTACGTGACATGCCTACCATGTTTGTAACTGGGAATCGGGGTTCGATTCCGGAGAGGGAGCATAAGAAACGGCTACCACATTCAAGGAAGGCAGCGGGCTCGCAACTTACTCCCGGCCCCGGGAGGTAGTGACGAAATATAACAATACGGGACTCTTTCGAGGCCCCGTAATTGGAATGAGTACACGTTAAACCCTTTAACGAGGGTCTATTAGAGGGCACGTCTCGTGGCAGAAGCCGCCGTAATTCCAGTTTCAATAGCGTATATTAGAGTTGAAAAGCTTGTAGTTGGATCGCAGGCGTGCTAAAAGGTTCGTGCCGGTTCACAGCCCATTGTCTCCTGCCCCACCGTCTGTCGGCTCTCTCCCGTGGGTGCTCTTCACTGAGCGTCCCGGGTGACCGGCGCGTTTCTTTGAAAAAATTAGAGTGTTCAAAGCAGCCCTCGGCTGCATGAATAATGGTACATCTAATGATGGAATAGGACCTGGGTTTTATTTGTTGGTCCGTATAATGATTAACACGGACAAACGGGGGCATTCGTATTGCGGCGTTAGAGGTGAAATTCTTGGATCGCCGCAAGACGAGCTACTGCGAAAGCATTTGCCAAGAATGTTTTCATTAATCAAGAACGAAAGTCAGAGGCGCGAAGACGACCAGATACCGTCGTAGCTCTCACCATAATCGATGCTGTACTAATGATCCGAAGGAGTTGCTTCGATGACTCTGCAAGCAGCTTTCGGGAAAGTGTTTTGGTTCCGTTTGAAGTATGGTCTCGAAGCTGAAACTTAAAGGAATTGACGGAAGGGTACCACCAGGAGTGGAGCCTGCGGCTTAATTTGACTCAAACCGGAAAAACTCACCCGGTCCGGACACTGTAAGGTGTGACAGATTGATAGCTCTTTCTTGATTCGGTGGGCGGTTGGTGCATGGCCGTTCTTAGTTGGTGCCTCTATAACGTTAAGATAGCACGCGGAGTTAGCCTGTTAACTCTCGGTTGGAACTAAGTATATCTGGTGCGAAATCCCGATAAAATCGGCGAGCTGATATTTGAAATGTTAAACAGCGTGCGTCTACAGTCTCTGCCGGCTGAGCGTGGCGAACAAGGCAAGTGTGCCTCGTTGCTTCCCAGCAGTAAGAGAGAGGTGGCGCGTTAACTGTGTCCGTATTGTGAAGAAAATTGGTTGTTATCCCCGCGTGAATTTATTTTGTGGCTTGACTTTGTCTCGATAAAAGCCTGTTCTCTCGCAACGAGGTACGGGATGGCAGCTAGAAAATGGTTGTGGTATTTGCTCGTGTGGTATTTGTGTGGCAAGCTCGCTTATCCGTATCAGTCGATATCGCCGGGGCCTCTGGGATTCGCCCTGCACAGAGTGCTGTCTTCCAGTCCCCTAGCTACGGTGCAGTCATGTCGGTGTTCGTTGATAGCTATCTGGTTGATCCTGCCAGTAGTCATATGTTTGTCTCACAGATTAAGCCATGCATGTCTAAGTTCTCACGGTGAAACCGCGAATGGCTCATTAAATTAGTCGAGGTTCCTTAGATGACACGATCCTACTTGGATAACTGTGGCAATTCTAGAGCTAATACATGCTTACTAAGCTCCGACCGTCGTGGAAAGAGCGCTTTTATTAGTTCAAAACCAATCGCCGTTGCCCTTAGCAAAGTGCGGTGTCCCCACTGGTGACTCTGGATAACTTTGTGCTGATAGCATGGCCTCATGTGCCAGCGACGCATTTGTCAAATGTCTGCCCTGTCAAATGTCGATGGTACGTGACATGCCTACCATGTTTGTAACTGGGAATCGGGGTTCGATTCCGGAGAGGGAGCATAAGAAACGGCTACCACATTCAAGGAAGGCAGCGGGCTCGCAACTTACTCCCGGCCCCGGGAGGTAGTGACGAAATATAACAATACGGGACTCTTTCGAGGCCCCGTAATTGGAATGAGTACACGTTAAACCCTTTAACGAGGGTCTATTGGAGGGCACGTCTCGTGGCAGAAGCCGCCGTAATTCCAGTTTCAATAGCGTATATTAAAGTTGAAAAGCTTGTAGTTGGATCGCAGGCGTGCTAAAAGGTTCGTGCCGGTTCACAGCCCATTGTCTCCTGCCCCACCGTCTGTCGGCTCTCTCCCGTGGGTGCTCTTCACTGAGCGTCCCGGGTGACCGGCGCGTTTCTTTGAAAAAATTAGTGTTCAAAGCAGCCCTCGGCTGCATGAATAATGGTACTTCTAATGATGGAATAGGACCTGGGTTTTATTTGTTGGTCCGTATAATGATTAACACGGACAAACGGGGGCATTCGTATTGCGGCGTTAGAGGTGAAATTCTTGGATCGCCGCAAGACGAGCTACTGCGAAAGCATTTGCCAAGAATGTTTTCATTAATCAAGAACGAAAGTCAGAGGCGCGAAGACGACCAGATACCGTCGTAGCTCTCACCATAATCGATGCTGTACTAATGATCCGAAGGAGTTGCTTCGATGACTCTGCAAGCAGCTTTCGGGAAAGTGTTTTGGTTCCGTTTGAAGTATGGTCTCGAAGCTGAAACTTAAAGGAATTGACGGAAGGGTACCACCAGGAGTGGAGCCTGCGGCTTAATTTGACTCAAACCGGAAAAACTCATCCGGACACTGTAAGGTGTGACAGATTGATAGCTCTTTCTTGATTCGGTGGGCGGTTGGTGCATGGCCGTTCTTAGTTGGTGCCTCTATAACGTTAAGATAGCACGCGGAGTTAGCCTGTTAACTCTCGGTTGGAACTAAGTATATCTGGTGCGAACTCCCGATAAAATCGGCGAGCTGGTATTTGAAATGTTAAACAGCGTGCGTCTACAGTCTCTGCCGGCTGAGCGTGGCGAACAAGGCAAGTGGGCTTCGTTGCTTCCCAGCAGTAAGAGAGAGGTGGCGCGTTAACTGTGTCCGTATTGTGAAGAAAATTGGTTGTTATCCCCGCGTGAATTTATTTTGTGGCTTGACTTTGTCTCGATAAAAGCCTGTTCTCTCGCAACGAGGTACGGGATGGCAGCTAGAAAATGGTTGTGGTATTTGTGTGGCAAGCTCGCTTATCCGTATCAGTCGATATCGCCGGGGCCTCTGGGATTCGCCCTGCACAGAGTGCTGTCTTCCAGTCCCCTAGCTATGGTGCAGTCATGTCGGTGTTCGTTGATAGCTATCTGGTTGATCCTGCCAGTAGTCATATGTTTGTCTCAAAGATTAAGCCATGCATGTCTAAGTTCTCACGGTGAAACCGCGAATGGCTCATTAAATCAGTCGAGGTTCCTTAGATGACACGATCCTACTTGGATAACTGTGGCAATTCTAGAGCTAATACATGCTTACTAAGCTCCGACCGTCGTGGAAAGAGCGCTTTTATTAGTTCAAAACCAATCGCCGTTGCCCTTAGCGGGGTGCGGCGTCCCCATTGGTGACTCTGGATAACTTTGTGCTGATAGCATGGCCTCATGTGCCAGCGACGCATTTGTCAAATGTCTGCCCTGTCAAATGTCGATGGTACGTGACATGCCTACCATGTTTGTAACTGGGAATCGGGGTTCGATTCCGGAGAGGGAGCATAAGAAACGGCTACCACATTCAAGGAAGGCAGGGGGCTCGCAACTTACTCCCGGCCCCGGGAGGTAGTGACGAAATATAACAATACGGGACTCTTTCGAGGCCCCGTAATTGTAATGAGTACACGTTAAACCCTTTAACGAGGGTCTATTGGAGGGCACGTCTCGTGGCAGAAGCCGCCGTAATTCCAGTTTCAATAGCGTATATTAAAGTTGAAAAGCTTGTAGTTGGATCGCAGGCGTGCTAAAAGGTTCGTGCCGTATCACAGCCCATTGTCTCCTGCCCCACCATCTGTCGGCTCTCTCCCGTGGGTGCTCTTCACTGAGCGTCCCGGGTGACCGGCGCGTTTCTTTGAAAAAATTAGTGTTCAAAGCAGCCCTCGGCTGCATGAATAATGGTACATGGAATGATGGAATAGGACCTGGGTTTTATTTGTTGGTCCGTATAATGATTAACACAGACAAACGGGGGCATTCGTATTGCGGCGTTAGAGGTGAATTCTTGGACCGCCGCAAGACGAGCTACTGCGAAAGCATTTGCCAAGAATGTTTTCATTAATCAAGAACGAAATTCAGAGGCGCGAAGACGACCAGATACCGTCGTAGCTCTCACCATAATCGATGCTGTACTAACGATCCGAAGGAGTTGCTTCGATGACTCTGCGAGCAGCTTTCGGGAAAGTGTTTTGGTTCCGTTTGAAGTATGGTCTCAAAGCTGAAACTTAAAGGAATTGACGGAAGGGCACCACCAGGAGTGGAGCCTGCGGCTTAATTTGACTCAAACCGGAAAAACTCACCCGGTCCGGACACTGTAAGGTGTGACAGATTGATAGCTCTTTCTTGATTCGGTGGGCGGTTGGTGCATGGTCGTTCTTAGTTGGTGCCTCTATAACGTTAAGATAGCACGCGGAGTTAGCCTGTTAACTCTCGGTTGGAACTAAGTATATCTGGTGCGAACTCCCGATAAAATCGGCGAGCTGATATTTGAAATGTTAAACAGCGTGCGTCTACAGTCTCTGCCGGCTGAGCGTGGCGAACAAGGCAAGTGTGCCTCGTTGCTTCCCAGCAGTAAGAGAGAGGTGGCGCGTTAACTGTGTCCGTATTGTGAAGAAAATTAGTTGTTATCCCCGCGTGAATTTATTTTGTGGCTTGACTTTGTCTCGATAAAAGCCTGTTCTCTCGCAACGAGGTACGGGATGGCAGCTAGAAAATGGTTGTGGTATTTGCTCGTGTGGTATTTGTGTGGCAAGCTCGCTTATCCGTATCAGTCGATATCGCCGGGGCCTCTGGGATTCGCCCTGCACAGAGTGCTGTCTTCCAATCCCCTAGCTACGGTGCAGTCATGTCGGTGTTCGTTGATAGCTATCTGGTTGATCCTGCCAGTAGTCATATGTTTGTCTCAAAGATTAAGCCATGCATGTCTAAGTTCTCACGGTGAAACCGCGAATGGCTCATTAAATCAGTCGAGGTTCCTTAGATGACACAATCCTACTTGGATAACTGTGGCAATTCTAGAGCTAATACATGCTTACTAAGCTCCGACCGTCGTGGAAAGAGCGCTTTTATTAGTTCAAAACCAATCGCCGTTGCCCTTAGCGGGGTGCGGCGTCCCCACTGGTGACTCTGGATAACTTTGTGCTGATAGCATGGCCTCATGTGCCAGCGACGCATTTGTCAAATGTCTGCCCTGTCAAATGTCGATGGTACGTGACATGCCTACCATGTTTGTAACTGGGAATCGGGGTTCGATTCCGGAGAGGGAGCATAAGAAACGGCTACCACATTCAAGGAAGGCAGGGGGCTCGCAACTTACTCCCGGCCCCGGGAGGTAGTGACGAAATATAACAATACGGGACTCTTTCGAGGCCCCGTAATTGGAATGAGTACACGTTAAACCCTTTAACGAGGGTCTATTGGAGGGCACGTCTCGTGGCAGAAGCCGCCGTAATTCCAGTTTCAATAGCGTATATTAAAGTTGAAAAGCTTGTAGTTGGATCGCAGGCGTGCTAAAAGGTTCGTGCCGGTTCACAGCCCATTGTCTCCTGCCCCACCATCTGTCGGCTCTCTCCCGTGGGTGCTCTTCACTGAGCGTCCCGGGTGACCGGCGCGTTTCTTTGAAAAAATTAGTGTTCAAAGCAGCCCTCGGCTGCATGAATAATGGTACATGGAATGATGGAATAGGACCTGGGTTTTATTTGTTGGTCCGTATAATGATTAACACGGACAAACGGGGGCATTCGTATTGCGGCGTTAGAGGTGAAATTCTTGGATCGCCTCAAGACGAGCTACTGCGAAAGCATTTGCCAAGAATGTTTTCATTAATCAAGAACGAAAGTCAGAGGCGCGAAGACGACCAGATACCGTCGTAGCTCTCACCATAATCGATACTGTACTAATGATCCGAAGGAGTTGCTTCGATGACTCTGCGAGCAGCTTTCGGGAAAGTGTTTTGGTTCCGTTTGAAGTATGGTCTCAAAGCTGAAACTTAAAGGAATTGACGGAAGGGCACCACCAGGAGTGGAGCCTGCGGCTTAATTTGACTCAAACCGGAAAAACTCACCCGGTCCGGACACTGTAAGGTGTGACAGATTGATAGCTCTTTCTTGATTCGGTGGGCGGTTGGTGCATGGCCGTTCTTAGTTGGTGCCTCTATAACGATAAGATAGCACGCGGAGTTAGCCTGTTAACTCTCGGTTGGAACTAAGTATATCTGGTGCGAACTCCCGATAAAATCGGCGAGCTGTTATTTGAAATGTTAAACAGCGTGCGTCTACAGTCTCTGCCGGCTGAGCGTGGCGAACAAGGCAAGTGGGCTTCGTTGCTTCCCAGCAGTAAGAGAGAGGTGGCGCGTTAACTGTGTCCGTATTGTGAAGAAAATTGGTTGTTATCCCCGCGTGAATTTATTTTGTGGCTTGACTTTGTCTCGATAAAAGCCTGTTCTCTCGCAACGAGGTACGGGATGGCAGCTAGAAAATGGTTGTGGTATTTGCTCGTGTGGTATTTGTGTGGCAAGCTCGCTTATCCGTATCAGTCGATATCGCCGGGGCCTCTGGGATTCGCCCTGCACAGAGTGCTGTCTTCCAGTCCCCTAGCTACGGTGCAGTCATGTCGGTGTTCGTTGATAGCTATCTGGTTGATCCTGCCAGTAGTCATATGTTTGTCTCACAGATTAAGCCATGCATGTCTAAGTTCTCACGGTGAAACCGCGAATGGCTCATTAAATTAGTCGAGGTTCCTTAGATGACACGATCCTACTTGGATAACTGTGGCAATTCTAGAGCTAATACATGCTTATTTAGCTCCGACCGTCGTGGAAAGAGCGCTTTTATTAGTTCAAAACCAATCGCCGTTGCCCTTAGCAAAGTGCGGTGTCCCCACTGGTGACTCTGGATAACTTTGTGCTGATAGCATGGCCTCATGTGCCAGCGACGCATTTGTCAAATGTCTGCCCTGTCAAATGTCGATGGTACGTGACATGCCTACCATGTTTGTAACTGGGAATCGGGGTTCGATTCCGGAGAGGGAGCATAAGAAACGGCTACCACATTCAAGGAAGGCAGCGGGCTCGCAACTTACTCCCGGCCCCGGGAGGTAGTGACGAAATATAACAATACGGGACTCTTTCGAGGCCCCGTAATTGGAATGAGTACACGTTAAACCCTTTAACGAGGGTCTATTGGAGGGCACGTCTCGTGGCAGAAGCCGCCGTAATTCCAGTTTCAATAGCGTATATTAAAGTTGAAAAGCTTGTAGTTGGATCGCAGGCGTGCTAAAAGGTTCGTGCCGGTTCACAGCCCATTGTCTCCTGCCCCACCGTCTGTCGGCTCTCTCCCGTGGGTGCTCTTCACTGAGCGTCCCGGGTGACCGGCGCGTTTCTTTGAAAAAATTAGTGTTCAAAGCAGCCCTCGGCTGCATGAATAATGGTACTTCTAATGATGGAATAGGACCTGGGTTTTATTTGTTGGTCCGTATAATGATTAACACGGACAAACGGGGGCATTCGTATTGCGGCGTTAGAGGTGAAATTCTTGGATCGCCGCAAGACGAGCTACTGCGAAAGCATTTGCCAAGAATGTTTTCATTAATCAAGAACGAAAGTCAGAGGCGCGAAGACGACCAGATACCGTCGTAGCTCTCACCATAATCGATGCTGTACTAATGATCCGAAGGAGTTGCTTCGATGACTCTGCAAGCAGCTTTCGGGAAAGTGTTTTGGTTCCGTTTGAAGTATGGTCTCGAAGCTGAAACTTAAAGGAATTGACGGAAGGGTACCACCAGGAGTGGAGCCTGCGGCTTAATTTGACTCAAACCGGAAAAACTCATCCGGACACTGTAAGGTGTGACAGATTGATAGCTCTTTCTTGATTCGGTGGGCGGTTGGTGCATGGCCGTTCTTAGTTGGTGCCTCTATAACGTTAAGATAGCACGCGGAGTTAGCCTGTTAACTCTCGGTTGGAACTAAGTATATCTGGTGCGAACTCCCGATAAAATCGGCGAGCTGGTATTTGAAATGTTAAACAGCGTGCGTCTACAGTCTCTGCCGGCTGAGCGTGGCGAACAAGGCAAGTGGGCTTCGTTGCTTCCCAGCAGTAAGAGAGAGGTGGCGCGTTAACTGTGTCCGTATTGTGAAGAAAATTGGTTGTTATCCCCGCGTGAATTTATTTTGTGGCTTGACTTTGTCTCGATAAAAGCCTGTTCTCTCGCAACGAGGTACGGGATGGCAGCTAGAAAATGGTTGTGGTATTTGCTCGTGTGGTATTTGTGTGGCAAGCTCGCTTATCCGTATCAGTCGATATCGCCGGGGCCTCTGGGATTCGCCCTGCACAGAGTGCTGTCTTCCAATCCCCTAGCTACGGTGCAGTCATGTTGGTGTTCGTTGATAGCTATCTGGTTGATCCTGCCAGTAGTCATATGTTTGTCTCAAAGATTAAGCCATGCATGTCTAAGTTCTCACGGTGAAACCGCGAATGGCTCATTAAATCAGTCGAGGTTCCTTAGATGACACAATCCTACTTGGATAACTGTGGCAATTCTAGAGCTAATACATGCTTACTAAGCTCCGACCGTCGTGGAAAGAGCGCTTTTATTAGTTCAAAACCAATCGCCGTTGCCCTTAGCGGGGTGCGGCGTCCCCACTGGTGACTCTGGATAACTTTGTGCTGATAGCATGGCCTCATGTGCCAGCGACGCATTTGTCAAATGTCTGCTCTGTCAAATGTCGATGGTACGTGACATGCCTACCAAAATCATGATTATATATCTACAATTTCTTTTTTCTACAAGGTGAACAAAAAGTGTACATTGTTAAAATTCTGATTATATATGTCTACAATTTGTCTATTTTTTCTACAAGGTGAAAAAAAATGTACATGGTCAAAATCCTGATTATATATGTCTACAATTTCTATTTTTTCTAAAGGCGAAAAAAGTGTACATGGTCAATATCCTGATTATATATGTCTAAAATTTAAGTATATTTTTTCTATAAGGCTAAAAAAAGTGTACATGGTCTAAATCATGATTATATGTCTACAATTTAAGTCTATTTTTTTCTATAAGGCAAAAAAAGTGTACATGGTAAAAATCCAGATTGTCTACAATTTAAGTCTATTTTTTCTATAAGGCCTAAAAAAGTGTACATGGTCTAAATCCTGATTATATGTCTACAATTTAAGTCATTTTTTTCTACAAGGTGAAAACGTGTACATGTTTAAAATCCTGATTGTCTACAATATGTCTATTTTTTCTACAAGGTGAAAAAAGTGTACATGGTCAAAATCCTGATTATATATGTCTACAATTTGTCTATTTTTTCTACAAGGTGAAAAAAAATGTACATGGTCAAAATCCTGATTATATATGTCTACAATTTCTATTTTTTCTAAAGGCGAAAAAAGTGTACATGGTCAAAATCCTGATTATATGTCTACAATTTAAGTCTAGTTTTTCTACAATGTAAAAAAAGTGTACATGGTTAAAATTCTGATTATATATGTCTACAATTTAAGTCTATTTTTTCTATAAGTCAAAAAAAGTGTACATGGTCTAAATCCTGATTATATATGTCTACAATTTGTCTTTATTTTTTCTACAAGGTGAAAAAAAGTGTACATGGTTAAAATCCTGATTTCTACAATTTGTCTATTTTTTCTACAAGGTGAAAAAAGTGTACATGGTCAAAATCCTGATTATATATGTCTACAATTTGTCTATTTTTTCTATAAGGCGAAAAAAGTGTACATGGTCAAAATCCTGAGTATATATGTCTACAATTTGTCTATTTTTGCTATAAAGCGAAAAAAATGTACATGATCAAAATCCTGATTATATATGTCTACAATTTGTCTATTATTTCTATAAGGCGAAAAAAAAGTGTACATGGTAAAAATCCTGATTATGTCTACAATTTAAGGCTATTTTTTCTACGAGGTGAAAAAAAGTGTACATGGTTAAAATCCTGATTGTCTACAATTTGTCTTTATTTTTCTACAAGGTGAAAAAAGTGTACATGGTTAAAATCCTGATTATATATGTCTACAATTTGTCTATATTTTCTTTAAGGCGAAAAAAGTGTACCTGGTCAAAATCCTGATTATATATGTCTACAATTTAAGTCTATTTTTTCTATAAGGCGAAAAAAAGTGAACATGGTCTAAATCCTGAGTATATGTCTACAATTTAAGTCTTTATTTTTTCTACAAGGTGAAAAACAAGTGTATATGGTTAAAATCCTGATTGTCTACAATTTGTCTATTTTTTCTATTATGCGAAAAAAGTGTACATGGTCAATATCCTGATCATATATGTCTACAATTTAAGTATATTTTTTCTATAAGGCTAAAAAAAGTGTACATGGTCTAAATCATGATTATATGTCTACAATTTAAGTCTATTTTTTCTATAAGGCAAAAAAAGTGTACATGGTTAAAATCCAGATTGTCTACAATTTAAGTCTATTTTTTCTATAATGCAAAAAAAAGTGTACATGGTCTAAATCCTGATTATATGTCTACAATTTAAGTCATTTTTTTCTACAAGGTGAAAAAAGTGTACATGGTTAAAATCCTGATTGTCTACAATTTGTCTATTTTTTCTACAAGGTGAAAAAAGTGTACATGGTCAAAATCCTGATTATATGTCTACAATTTGTCTATTTTTTCTATAAGGGGAAAAAAGTGTACATGGTCAAATTCCTGAGTATATATGTCTACAATTTGTCTATTTTTTCTATAAAGCGAAAAAAATTTACAAGATCAAAATCCTGATTATATATGTCTACAATTTAAGTATATTTTTTTCTATAAGGCTAAAAAAAGTGAACATGGTCTAAATCATGATTATATGTCTACAATTTAAGTCTATTTTTTCTATAAGGCAAAAAAAAGTGTACATGGTCTAAATCCTGATTATATGTCTACAATTTAAGTCATTTTTTTCTACAAGGTGAAAAAAGTGTACATGGTTAAAATCCTGATTGTCTACAATTTGTCTATTTTTTCTATTAGGCGAAAAAAGTGTACATGGTCAATATCCTGATTATATATGTCTAAAATTTAAGTATATTTTTTCTATAAGGCTAAAAAAAGTGTACATGGTCTAAATCATGATTATATGTCTACAATTTAAGTCTATTTTTTTCTATAAGGCAAAAAAGTGTACATGGTAAAAATCCAGATTGTCTACAATTTAAGTCTATTTTTTCTATAAGGCCTAAAAAAGTGTACATGGTCTAAATCCTGATTATATGTCTACAATTTAAGTCATTTTTTTCTACAAGGTGAAAACGTGTACATGTTTAAAATCCTGATTGTCTACAATATGTCTATTTTTTCTACAAGGTGAAAAAAGTGTACATGGTCAAAATCCTGATTATATATGTCTACAATTTGTCTATTTTTTCTACAAGGTGAAAAAAAATGTACATGGTCAAAATCCTGATTATATATGTCTACAATTTCTATTTTTTCTAAAGGCGAAAAAAGTGTACATGGTCAAAATCCTGATTATATGTCTACAATTTAAGTCTAGTTTTTCTACAATGTAAAAAAAGTGTACATGGTTAAAATTCTGATTATATATGTCTACAATTTAAGTCTATTTTTTCTATAAGTCGAAAAAAGTGTACATGGTCTAAATCCTGATTATATATGTCTACAATTTGTCTTTATTTTTTCTACAAGGTGAAAAAAAGTGTACATGGTTAAAATCCTGATTGTCTACAATTTGTCTATTTTTTCTACAAGGTGAAAAAAGTGTACATGGTCAAAATCCTGATTATATATGTCTACAATTTGTCTATTTTTTCTATAAGGCGAAAAAAGTGTACATGGTCAAAATCCTGAGTATATATGTCTACAATTTGTCTATTTTTGCTATAAAGCGAAAAAAATGTACATGATCAAAATCCTGATTATATATGTCTACATTTTAAGTCTATTTGTTCTACAAGGTGAAAAAAATTGTACATGGTCAAAATCATGATTGTCTACAATTTGTCTATTTTTTTCTACAAGGTGAAAAAAAGTGTACATGGTCAAAATCCTGATTATATATGTCTACAATTTGTCTATTATTTCTATAAGGCGAAAAAAAAGTGTACATGGTAAAAATCCTGATTATGTCTACAATTTAAGGCTATTTTTTCTACGAGGTGAAAAAAAGTGTACATGGTTAAAATCCTGATTGTCTACAATTTGTCTTTATTTTTCTACAAGGTGAAAAAAGTGTACATGGTTAAAATCCTGATTATATATGTCTACAATTTGTCTATATTTTCTTTAAGGCGAAAAAAGTGTACCTGGTCAAAATCCTGATTATATATGTCTACAATTTAAGTCTATTTTTTCTATAAGGCGAAAAAAAGTGAACATGGTCTAAATCCTGAGTATATGTCTACAATTTAAGTCTTTATTTTTTCTACAAGGTGAAAAACAAGTGTATATGGTTAAAATCCTGATTGTCTACAATTTGTCTATTTTTTCTATTATGCGAAAAAAGTGTACATGGTCAATATCCTGATCATATATGTCTACAATTTAAGTATATTTTTTCTATAAGGCTAAAAAAAGTGTACATGGTCTAAATCATGATTATATGTCTACAATTTAAGTCTATTTTTTCTATAAGGCAAAAAAAGTGTACATGGTTAAAATCCAGATTGTCTACAATTTAAGTCTATTTTTTCTATAATGCAAAAAAAGTGTACATGGTCTAAATCCTGATTATATGTCTACAATTTAAGTCATTTTTTTCTACAAGGTGAAAAAAGTGTACATGGTTAAAATCCTGATTGTCTACAATTTGTCTATTTTTTCTACAAGGTGAAAAAAGTGTACATGGTCAAAATCCTGATTATATGTCTACAATTTCTATTTTTTCTATAAGGCGAAAAAAAGTGTACATGGTCTAAATCCTGATTATATGTCTACAATTTAAGTCTATATTTTTTCCACAAGGTGAAAAAAAATTGTACATGGTCAAAATAATGATTGTCTACAATTTGTCTATTTTTTCTACAAGGTGAAAAAAGTGTACATGGTCAAAATCCTGATTAGATATGTCTACAATTTGTCTATTATTTCTATATGGCGAAAAAACAGTGTACATGGTAAAAATCCTGATTATGTCTACAATTTAAGGCTATTTTTTCTACAAGGTGAAAAAAGTGTACATGGTCTAAATCCTGAGTATATGTCTACAATTTAAGTCTTTATTTTTTCTACAAAGTGAAAAAAGTGTACATGGTTAAAATCCTGATTGTCTACAATTTGTCTATTTTTTCTATTAGGCGAAAAAAGTGTACATGGTCAATATCCTGATTATATATGTCTACAATTTAAGTATATTTTTT
Source organism: Meghimatium bilineatum (assembly GCA_034231615.1). Lineage (NCBI taxonomy): Eukaryota > Metazoa > Mollusca > Gastropoda > Stylommatophora > Philomycidae > Meghimatium > Meghimatium bilineatum. The sequence goes on from CM067318.1 coordinate 32,919,081, forward strand.
CTATAAGGCTAAAAAAAGTGTACATGGTCTAAATCATGATTATATGTCTACAATTTAAGTCTATTTTTTTCTATAAGGCAAAAAAAGTGTACATGGTAAAAATCCAGATTGTCTACAATTTAAGTCTATTTTTTCTATAAGGCCTAAAAAAGTGTACATGGTCTAAATCCTGATTATATGTCTACAATTTAAGTCATTTTTTTCTACAAGGTGAAAACGTGTACATGTTTAAAATCCTGATTGTCTACAATTTGTCTATTTTTTCTACAAGGTGAAAAAAGTGTACATGGTCAAAATCCTGATTATATATGTCTACAATTTGTCTATTTTTTCTACAAGGTGAAAAAAAATGTACATGGTCAAAATCCTGATTATATATGTCTACAATTTCTATTTTTTCTAAAGGCGAAAAAAGTGTACATGGTCAAAATCCTGATTATATATGTCTACAATTTAAGTCTAGTTTTTCTACAATGTAAAAAAAGTGTACATGGTTAAAATTCTGTATATATATGTCTACAATTTAAGTCTATTTTTTCTATAAGTCGAAAAAAGTGTACATGGTCTAAATCCTGATTATATATGTCTACAATTTGTCTTTATTTTTTCTACAAGGTGAAAAAAAGTGTACATGGTTAAAATCCTGATTGTCTACAATTTGTCTATTTTTTCTACAAGGTGAAAAAAGTGTACATGGTCAAAATCCTGATTATATATGTCTACAATTTGTCTATTTTTTCTATAAGGCGAAAAAAGTGTACATGGTCAAAATCCTGAGTATATATGTCTACATTTTGTCTATTTTTGCTATAAAGCGAAAAAAATGTACATGATCAAAATCCTGATTATATATGTCTACAATTTAAGTCTATTTTTTCTATAAGGCGAAAAAAAGTGTACATGGTCTAAATCCTGATTATATGTCTACAATTTAAGTCTATATGTTTTCTACAAGGTGAAAAAAAATTGTACATGGTCAAAATCATGATTGTCTACAATTTGTCTATTTTTTTTCTACAAGGTGAAAAAAAATGTACATGATCAAAATCCTGATTATATATGTCTACAATTTGTCTATTATTTCTATAAGGCGAAAAAAAGTGTGCATGGTAAAAATCCTGATTATGTCTACAATTTAAGGCTATTTATTCTACGAGGTGAAAAAAAGTGTACATGGTTAAAATCCTGATTGTCTACGATTTGTCTTTATTTTTCTACAAGGTGAAAAAAAGTGTACATGGTTAAAATCCTGATTATATGTGTACAATTTCTATTTTTTATATAAGGCGAAAATACAGTGTACATGGTAAAAATCCTGATTATGTCTACAATTTAAGGCTATTTTTTCTACAAGGTGAAAAAAGTGTACATGGTCTAAATCCTGATTATATATGTCTACAATTTAAGTCTATTTTTTCTATAAGGCGAAAAAAAAGTGAACATGGTCTAAATCCTGAGTATATGTCTACAATTTAAGTCTTTATTTTTTCTACAAGGTGAAAAACAAGTGTACATGGTTAAAATCCTGATTGTCTACAATTTGTCTATTTTTTCTATTATGCGAAAAAAGTGTACATGGTCAATATCCTGATTATATATGTCTACAATTTAAGTATATTTTTTTCTATAAGGCTAAAAAAAGTGTACATGGTCTAAATCATGATTATATGTCTACAATTTAAGTCTATTTTTTCTATAAGGCAAAAAAGTGTACATGGTTAAAATCCAGATTGTCTACAATTTAAGTCTATTTTTTCTATAAGGCAAAAAAAAGTGTACATGGTCTAAATCCTGATTATATGTCTACAATTTAAGTCATTTTTTTCTACAAGGTGAAAAAAGTGTACATGGTTAAAATCCTGATTGTCTACAATTTAAGTCAATTTTTTCTATAAGGCAAAAAAAAGTGTACATGGTCTAAATCCTGATTATATGTCTACAATTTAAGTCATTTTTTTCTACAAGGTGAAAAAAGTGTACATGGTCAAAATCCTGATTATATGTCTACAATTTCTATTTTTTCTATAAGGCGAAAAAAGTGTACATGGTCTAAATCCTGATTATATGTCTACAATTTAAGTCTATATTTTTTCTACAAGGTGAAAAAAAATTGTACATGGTCAAAATAATGATTGTCTACAATTTGTCTATTTTTTCTACAAGGTGAAAAAAGTGTACATGGTCAAAATCCTGATTAGATATGTCTACAATTTGTCTATTATTTCTATAAGGCGAAAAAACAGTGTACATGGTAAAAATCCTGATTATGTCTACAATTTAAGGCTATTTTTTCTACAAGGTGAAAAAAGTGTACATGGTCTAAATCCTGAGTATATGTCTACAATTTAAGTCTTTATTTTTTCTACAAGGTGAAAAACAAGTGTACATGGTTAAAATCCTGATTGTCTACAATTTGTCAATTTTTTCTATTATGCGAAAAAAGTGTACATGGTCAATATCCTGATTATATATGTCTACAATTTAAGTATATTTTTTCTATAAGGCTAAAAAAGTGTACATGGTCTAAATCATGATTATATGTCTACAATTTAAGTCTATTTTTTTCTATAAGGCAAAAAAAGTGTACATAGTCTAAATCCTGATTATATGTCTACAATTTAAGTCATTTTTTTCTACAAGGTGAAAACGTGTACATGTTTAAAATCCTGATTGTCTACAATTTGTCTATTTTTTCTACAAGGTGAAAAAAGTGTACATGGTCAAAATCCTGATTATATATGTCTACAATTTGTCTATTTTTTCTACAAGGTGAAAAAAAATGTACATGGTCAAAATCCTGATTATATATGTCTACAATTTCTATTTTTTCTAAAGGCGAAAAAAGTGTACATGGTCAAAATCCTGATTATATGTCTACAATTTAAGTCTAGTTTTTCTACAATGTTTGTTTGTTTGTTTTTCGTTCGCTCCATTGTAACCATCACGGATATCCGTGCGATTTCCGCCGGGAGCGTGATTACGTTGTGCCACCGTTATGCGCCTTGTAGGCCTAGCACATCCGATTTCGGCATGCCTTGACAATTCGGATGGGCTACCCTTAGCCTGTGACAGCCTCTATATCTGTCTCCAGGCATGTGTAGTGGAGACTCCTCGCCCAGACGATTTTTTTTTCTACAATGTAAAAAAAAAAAAAAGTGTACATGGTTAAAATTCTGATTATATATGTCTACAATTTAAGTCTATTTTTTTTTTTTTTTTTTCTATAAGTCGAAAAAAGTGTACATGGTCTAAATCCTGATTATATGTCTACAATTTGTCTTTATTTTTTCTACAAGGTGAAAAAAAGTGTACATGGTTAAAATCCTGATTGTCTACAATTTGTCTATTTTTTCTACAAGGTGAAAAAAGTGTACATGGTCAAAATCCTGATTATATATGTCTACAATTTGTCGATTTTTCTATAAGGCGAAAAAAGTGTACATGGTCAAAATCCTGAGTATATATGTCTACAATTTAAGTCAATTTTTTCTAGAAGGCGTAAAAAAAGTGTACATGGTCAAAATCCTGATTATATGTCTACAATTTAAGTCATTTTTTTCTACAAGGTAAAAAAAGTGTACATGGTTAAAATCCTGAGTGTCTACAATTTGTCTATTTTTTATACAAGGTGAAAAAAGTGTACATGGTCAAAATCCTGATTAGATATGTCTACAATTTGTCTATTATTTCTATAAGGCGAAAAAAGTGTACATGGTCAAAATCCTGATTATGTCTACAATTTAAGGCTATTTTTTCTACAAGGTGAAAAAAGTGTACATGGTTAAAATCCTGATTGTCTAAAATTTGTATTTATTTTTCTACAAGCTGAAAAAAAGTGTACATGGTTAAAATCCTGATTATATATGTCTACAATTTGTCTATATTTTCTATAAGGCTAAAAAAGTGTACCTGGTCAAAATCCTGATTATATATGTCTACAATTTAAGTCTATTTTTTCTATAAGGCGAAAAAAAGTGTACATGGTCTAAATCCTGAGTATATGTCTACAATTTAAGTCTTTATTTTTTCTACAAGGTGAAAAACAAGTGTACATGGTTAAAATCCTGATTGTCTACAATTTGTCTATTTTTTCTATTAGGCGAAAAAAGTGTACATGGTCAATATCCTGATTATATATGTCTACAATTTAAGTATATTTTTTCTATAAGGCTAAAAAAAGTGTACATGGTCTAAATCATGATTATATGTCTACAATTTAAGTCTATTTTTTTCAATAAGGCAAAAAAAGTGTACATGGTAAAAATCCAGATTGTCTACAATTTAAGTCTATTTTTTCTATAAGGCCTAAAAAAGTGTACATGGTCTAAATCCTGATTATATGTCTACAATTTACGTCATTTTTTTCTACAAGGTGAAAACGTGTACATGTTTAAAATCCTGATTGTCTACAATTTGTCTATTTTTTCTACAAGGTGAAAAAAGTGTACATGGTCAAAATCCTGATTATATATGTCTACAATTTGTCTATTTTTTCTACAAGGTGAAAAAAAATGTACATGGTCAAAATCCTGATTATATATGTCTACAATTTCTATTTTTTCTAAAGGCGAAAAAAGTGTTCATGGTCAAAATCCTGATTATATGTCTTCAATTTAAGTCTAGTTTTTCTACAATGTAAAAAAAGTGTACATGGTTAAAATTCTGATTATATATGTCTACAATTTAAGTCTATTTTTTCTATAAGTCGAAAAAAGTGTACATGGTCTAAATCCTGATTATATGTCTACAATTTGTCTTTATTTTTTCTACAAGGTGAAAAAAGTGTACATGGTTAAAATCCTGATTGTCTACAATTTGTCTATTTTTTCTACAAGGTGAAAAAAGTGTACATGGTCAAAATCCTGATTATATATGTCTACAATTTGTCTATTTTTTCTATAAGGCGAAAAAAATGTACATGGTCAAAATCCTGATTATATATGTCTACAATTTCTATTTTTTCTAAAGGCGAAAAAAGTGTACATGGTCAAAATCCTGATTATATGTCTACAATTTAAGTCTAGTTTTTCTACAATGTAAAAAAAGTGTACATGGTTAAAATTCTGATTATATATGTCTACAATTTAAGTCTATTTTTTCTATAAGTCGAAAAAAGTGTACATGGTCTAAATCCTGATTATATGTCTACAATTTGTCTTTATTTTTTCTACAAGGTGAAAAAAAGTGTACATGGTTAAAATCCTGATTGTCTACAATTTGTCTATTTTTTCTACAAGGTGAAAAAAGTGTACATGGTCAAAATCCTGATTATATATGTCTACAATTTGTCGATTTTTCTATAAGGCGAAAAAAGTGTACATGGTCAAAATCCTGAGTATATATGTCTACAATTTAAGTCAATTTTTTCTAGAAGGCGTAAAAAAAGTGTACATGGTCAAAATCCTGATTATATGTCTACAATTTAAGTCATTTTTTTCTACAAGGTAAAAAAAGTGTACATGGTTAAAATCCTGAGTGTCTACAATTTGTCTATTTTTTATACAAGGTGAAAAAAGTGTACATGGTCAAAATCCTGATTAGATATGTCTACAATTTGTCTATATTTTCTATAAGGCTAAAAAAGTGTACCTGGTCAAAATCCTGATTATATATGTCTACAATTTAAGTCTATTTTTTCTATAAGGCGAAAAAAAGTGTACATGGTCTAAATCCTGAGTATATGTCTACAATTTAAGTCTTTATTTTTTCTACAAGGTGAAAAACAAGTGTACATGGTTAAAATCCTGATTGTCTACAATTTGTCTATTTTTTCTATTAGGCGAAAAAAGTGTACATGGTCAATATCCTGATTATATATGTCTACAATTTAAGTATATTTTTTCTATAAGGCTAAAAAAAGTGTACATGGTCTAAATCATGATTATATGTCTACAATTTAAGTCTATTTTTTTCAATAAGGCAAAAAAAGTGTACATGGTAAAAATCCAGATTGTCTACAATTTAAGTCTATTTTTTCTATAAGGCCTAAAAAAGTGTACATGGTCTAAATCCTGATTATATGTCTACAATTTACGTCATTTTTTTCTACAAGGTGAAAACGTGTACATGTTTAAAATCCTGATTGTCTACAATTTGTCTATTTTTTCTACAAGGTGAAAAAAGTGTACATGGTCAAAATCCTGATTATATATGTCTACAATTTGTCTATTTTTTCTACAAGGTGAAAAAAAATGTACATGGTCAAAATCCTGATTATATATGTCTACAATTTCTATTTTTTCTAAAGGCGAAAAAAGTGTTCATGGTCAAAATCCTGATTATATGTCTTCAATTTAAGTCTAGTTTTTCTACAATGTAAAAAAAGTGTACATGGTTAAAATTCTGATTATATATGTCTACAATTTAAGTCTATTTTTTCTATAAGTCGAAAAAAGTGTACATGGTCTAAATCCTGATTATATGTCTACAATTTGTCTTTATTTTTTCTACAAGGTGAAAAAAGTGTACATGGTTAAAATCCTGATTGTCTACAATTTGTCTATTTTTTCTACAAGGTGAAAAAAGTGTACATGGTCAAAATCCTGATTATATATGTCTACAATTTGTCTATTTTTTCTATAAGGCGAAAAAAGTGTACATGGTCAAAATCCTGAGTATATATGTCTACAATTTAAGTCAATTTTTTCTAGAAGGCGAAAAAAAAGTGTAGATGGTCAAAATCCTGATTATATGTCTACAATTTAAGTCATTTTTTTCTACAAGGTAAAAAAAAGTGTACATAGTTAAAATCCTGAGTGTCTACAATTTGTCTATTTTTTATACAAGGTGAAAAAAAGTGTACATGGTTAAAATTCTGATTATATATGTCTACAATTTAAGTCTATTTTTTCTATAAGTCGAAAAAAGTGTACATGGTCTAAATCCTGATTATATGTCTACAATTTGTCTTTATTTTTTCTACAAGGTGAAAAAAGTGTACATGGTTAAAATCCTGATTGTCTACAATTTGTCTATTTTTTCTACAAGGTGAAAAAAGTGTACATGGTCAAAATCCTGATTATATATGTCTACAATTTAAGTCTTGTTTTTCTATAAGGCGAAAAAAAGTGTACATGGTCAAAAGAATTTTCGTCAATGTCCGCATACAGAAACAGTACAATTTCATTTAGCTGTTGTTGTGTTGAGATAACTGCGCATTTCGTCCTGATATCCGTTTAATTTTTTTAAATTTTTCTTCATGTGCGTTCGTTCTCAAACTCCTGCAGATTAGCAGGACGTAGTCCGAAGAATGGAGTGCATTCTGACCCTTGTACTCTGTTTCGTTATTTTGTCTTTTCATGAAGCCCATCTTATGAGATCTAATAACGTATTATTCTTACACTTATTCTGAAACTTCTCTCCGGACTCACATTTCCTGGTGACATACAGGAGTTTGAGAAGCTTACTATAATTTTTATTGCACGTTTTTTAAAAAAATTTCACTCACGCTGTGTCACGGTTTACAGCATTGCTGCGACATATGCAGTTTTCGGCCTGATACATCCGACTTCAGCATGGATTTCAATCACTTTGACGCACTCCCGAAAACGGAGACTAGCTCGTGATCCATTTGTCTCCTACTGCTTGAGCAGGAATAGCAACACTGTTTACCTTCCATGTATGTCGTAAGTGGCGACTAAGGAGGTTATGGGATAGAGTTGGCTGCCCCATCCTATATAGGGTCAGCGACCCAAAGCCATGCTCAAGTCGGATGTGTCAGGACGAAATGTGCAGATAACGCAGCAATGCTGTAAACCACGACTCAACGCATTCCGTTCTCCGGACTAAATTATGATAATCTGCATCTAACTTTAGATTCCAAATTTATTTTTCAAAATTTATTTTATAATGTTTCATGTGCGTTCGTTCTCAAACTCCTGCAGATTAGCACTACGCAATCTGGAGAATGGAATGCTTCCTCGTCTCTGTACTGTTTTCGTTATTTTGGGTATCGTCATTGGATCAGATATAAGTTCTAATAGCATATTCTTTCTTACACTCATTTTAAACTGATAAATCGCTGTCTGGAATACCTGCTGCTGATATGCAGCCAGCAGTTTGAAATGCTAAATTGTAATTTTCATGGTTGATAAAAGGGTACCTTATGATTTAGAAACGATGTTTAATATGCAACAATTTTTTTTAAATACATGTTCTTCATTTCTGAGCTTAACACTCTAGGAATGTTCAGTAAACAAAGTTTTAAAAATTGGAATTCATTAAATGACTTAGTAGATAATTGAAGCCGCGCCCTTCTTCTTTGTCTGATTTGGTTTTATATTATTAAATTTTGAATTTTGGTGTTCCAATTTCCCCAAAACACAGGCTTCGTGTGTCACAGATGCTTCTTTTCAAAATCATTTTATGACAACGAGTGTAAGCAAAGATTTTACTAGAATCGTGTCTTTTAACAGTGCAAATTATCATTAAGCACCCGAGCAAAGTGCCCCCACCTTTGCTTCCACAAGAAAGATGATGGCACCGATCGATTTGGCGTAGTCAAAAACCATAACACGCCAATTTTCATAACTATACCATACACTTAACGCGAGCCGAGCTATATAGAAGGAATGAAGAAATATACCATACTCCATCCAATACTAAATCCATGCCTCTATAACGTTAAGATAGCCCGCGGAGTTAGCCTGTTAACTCTCGGTTGGAACTAAGTATATATGGTGCGAACTCCCGATAAAATCGGCGAGCTGATATTTGAAATGTTAAACAGCGTGCGTCTACAGTCTCTGCCGGCTGAGCGTGGCGAACAAGGCAAGTGTGCCTCGTTGCTTCCCAGCAGTAAGAGAGAGGTGGCGCGTTAACTGTGTCCGTATTGTGAAGAAAATTGGTTGTTATCCCCGCGTGAATTTATTTTGTGGCTTGACTTTGTCTCGATAAAAGCCTGTTCTCTCGCAACGAGGTACGGGATGGCAGCTAGAAAATGGTTGTGGTATTTGCTCGTGTGGTATTTGTGTGGCAAGCTCGCTTATCCGTATCAGTCGATATCGCCGGGGCCTCTGGGATTCGCCCTGCACAGAGTGCTGTCTTCCAGTCCCCTAGCTATGGTGCAGTCATGTCGGTGTTCGTTGATAGCTATCTGGTTGATCCTGCCAGTAGTCATATGTTTGTCTCAAAGATTAAGCCATGCATGTCTAAGTTCTCACGGTGAAACCGCGAATGGCTCATTAAATCAGTCGAGGTTCCTTAGATGACACGATCCTACTTGGATAACTGTGGCAATTCTAGAGCTAATACATGCTTACTAAGCTCCGACCGTCGTGGAAAGAGCGCTTTTATTAGTTCAAAACCAATCGCCGTTGCCCTTAGCGGGGTGCGGCGTCCCCATTGGTGACTCTGGATAACTTTGTGCTGATAGCATGGCCTCATGTGCCAGCGACGCATTTGTCAAATGTCTGCCCTGTCAAATGTCGATGGTACGTGACATGCCTACCATGTTTGTAACTGGGAATCGGGGTTCGATTCCGGAGAGGGAGCATAAGAAACGGCTACCACATTCAAGGAAGGCAGGGGGCTCGCAACTTACTCCCGGCCCCGGGAGGTAGTGACGAAATATAACAATACGGGACTCTTTCGAGGCCCCGTAATTGTAATGAGTACACGTTAAACCCTTTAACGAGGGTCTATTGGAGGGCACGTCTCGTGGCAGAAGCCGCCGTAATTCCAGTTTCAATAGCGTATATTAAAGTTGAAAAGCTTGTAGTTGGATCGCAGGCGTGCTAAAAGGTTCGTGCCGTATCACAGCCCATTGTCTCCTGCCCCACCATCTGTCGGCTCTCTCCCGTGGGTGCTCTTCACTGAGCGTCCCGGGTGACCGGCGCGTTTCTTTGAAAAAATTAGTGTTCAAAGCAGCCCTCGGCTGCATGAATAATGGTACATGGAATGATGGAATAGGACCTGGGTTTTATTTGTTGGTCCGTATAATGATTAACACAGACAAACGGGGGCATTCGTATTGCGGCGTTAGAGGTGAATTCTTGGACCGCCGCAAGACGAGCTACTGCGAAAGCATTTGCCAAGAATGTTTTCATTAATCAAGAACGAAATTCAGAGGCGCGAAGACGACCAGATACCGTCGTAGCTCTCACCATAATCGATGCTGTACTAACGATCCGAAGGAGTTGCTTCGATGACTCTGCGAGCAGCTTTCGGGAAAGTGTTTTGGTTCCGTTTGAAGTATGGTCTCAAAGCTGAAACTTAAAGGAATTGACGGAAGGGCACCACCAGGAGTGGAGCCTGCGGCTTAATTTGACTCAAACCGGAAAAACTCACCCGGTCCGGACACTGTAAGGTGTGACAGATTGATAGCTCTTTCTTGATTCGGTGGGCGGTTGGTGCATGGCCGTTCTTAGTTGGTGCCTCTATAACGTTAAGATAGCACGCGGAGTTAGCCTGTTAACTCTCGGTTGGAACTAAGTATATCTGGTGCGAACTCCCGATAAAATCGGCGAGCTGATATTTGAAATGTTAAACAGCGTGCGTCTACAGTCTCTGCCGGCTGAGCGTGGCGAACAAGGCAAGTGTGCCTCGTTGCTTCCCAGCAGTAAGAGAGAGGTGGCGCGTTAACTGTGTCCATATTGTGAAGAAAATTGGTTGTTATCCCCGCGTGAATTTATTTTGTGGCTTGACTTTGTCTCGATAAAAGCCTGTTCTCTCGCAACGAGGTACGGGATGGCAGCTAGAAAATGGTTGTGGTATTTGCTCGTGTGGTATTTGTGTGGCAAGCTCGCTTATCCGTATCAGTCGATATCGCCGGGGCCTCTGGGATTCGCCCTGCACAGAGTGCTGTCTTCCAGTCCCCTGGCTATGGTGCAGTCATGTCGGTGTTCGTTGATAGCTATCTGGTTGATCCTGCCAGTAGTCATATGTTTGTCTCAAAGATTAAGCCATGCATGTGTAAGTTCTCACGGTGAAACCGCGAATGGCTCATTAAATCAGTCGAGGTTCCTTAGATGACACGATCCTACTTGGATAACTGTGGCAATTCTAGAGCTAATACATGCTTACTAAGCTTCGACCGTCGTGGAAATAGCGCTTTTATTAGTTCAAAACCAATCGCCGTTGCCCTTAGCGGGGTGCGGCGTCCCCACTGGTGACTCTGGATAACTTTGTGCTGATAGCATGGCCTCATGTGCCAGCGACGCATTTGTCAAATGTCTGCCCTGTCAAATGTCGATGGTACGTGACATGCCTACCATGTTTGTAACTGGGAATCGGGGTTCGATTCCGGAGAGGGAGCATAAGAAACGGCTACCACATTCAAGGAAGGCAGCGGGCTCGCAACTTACTCCCGGCCCCGGGAGGTAGTGACGAAATATAACAATATGGGACTCTTTCGAGGCCCCGTAATTGGAATGAGTACACGTTAAACCCTTTAACAAGGGTCTATTGGAGGGCACGTCTCGTGGCAGAAGCCGCCGTAATTCCAGTTTCAATAGCGTATATTAAAGTTGAAAAGCTTGTAGTTGGATCGCAGGCGTGCTAAAAGGTTCGTGCCGGTTCACAGCCCATTGTCTCCTGCCCCACCGTCTGTCGGCTCTCTCCCGTGGGTGCTCTTCACTAAGCGTCCCGGGTGACCGGCGCGTTTCTTTGAAAAAATTAGAGTGTTCAAAGCAGCCCTCGGCTGCATGAATAATGGTACATGTAATGATGGAATAGGACCTGGGTTTTATTTGTTGGTCCGTATAATGATTAACACGGACAAACGGGGGCATTCGTATTGCGGCGTTAGAGGTGAAATTCTTGGATCGCTGCAAGACGAGCTACTGCGAAAGCATTTGCCAAGAATGTTTTCATTAATCAAGAACGAAAGTCAAGAGGCGCGAAGACGACCAGATACCGTCGTAGCTCTCACCATAATCGATGCTGTACTAATGATCCGAAGGAGTTGCTTCGATGACTCTGCGAGCAGCTTTCGGGAAAGTGTTTTGGTTCCGTTTGAAGTATGGTCTCAAAGCTGAAACTTAAAGGAATTGACGGAAGGGTACCACCAGGAGTGGAGCCTGCGGCTTAATTTGACTCAAACCGAAAAAACTCACCCGGTCCGGACACTGTAAGGTGTGACAGATTGATAGCTCTTTCTTGATTCGGTGGGCGGTTGGTGCATGGCCGTTCTTAGTTGGTGCCTCTATAACGTTAAGATAGCACGCGGAGTTAGCCTGTTAACTCTCGGTTGGAACTAAGTATATCTGGTGCGAACTCCCGATAAAATCGGCGAGCTGATATTTGAAATGTTAAACAGCGTGCGTCTACAGTCTCTGCCGGCTGAGCGTGGCGAACAAGGCAAGTGTGCCTCGTTGCTTCCCAGCAGTAAGAGAGAGGTGGCGCGTTAACTGTGTCCGTATTGTGAAGAAAATTGGTTGTTATCCCCGCGTGAATTTATTTTGTGGCTTGACTTTGTCTCGATAAAAGCCTGTTCTCTCGCAACGAGGTACGGGATGGCAGCTAGAAAATGGTTGTGGTATTTGCTCGTGTGGTATTTGTGTGGCAAGCTCGCTTATCCGTATCAGTCGATATCGCCGGGGCCTCTGGGATTCGCCCTGCACAGAGTGCTGTCTTCCAATCCCCTAGCTACGGTGCAGTCATGTCGGTGTTCGTTGATAGCTATCTGGTTGATCCTGCCAGTAGTCATATGTTTGTCTCAAAGATTAAGCCATGCATGTCTAAGTTCTCACGGTGAAACCGCGAATGGCTCATTAAATCAGTCGAGGTTCCTTAGATGACACAATCCTACTTGGATAACTGTGGCAATTCTAGAGCTAATACATGCTTACTAAGCTCCGACCGTCGTGGAAAGAGCGCTTTTATTAGTTCAAAACCAATCGCCGTTGCCCTTAGCGGGGTGCGGCGTCCCCACTGGTGACTCTGGATAACTTTGTGCTGATAGCATGGCCTCATGTGCCAGCGACGCATTTGTCAAATGTCTGCCCTGTCAAATGTCGATGGTACGTGACATGCCTACCATGTTTGTAACTGGGAATCGGGGTTCGATTCCGGAGAGGGAGCATAAGAAACGGCTACCACATTCAAGGAAGGCAGGGGGCTCGCAACTTACTCCCGGCCCCGGGAGGTAGTGACGAAATATAACAATACGGGACTCTTTCGAGGCCCCGTAATTGTAATGAGTACACGTTAAACCCTTTAACGAGGGTCTATTGGAGGGCACGTCTCGTGGCAGAAGCCGCCGTAATTCCAGTTTCAATAGCGTATATTAAAGTTGAAAAGCTTGTAGTTGGATCGCAGGCGTGCTAAAAGGTTCGTGCCGGTTCACAGCCCATTGTCTCCTGCCCCACCATCTGTCGGCTCTCTCCCGTGGGTGCTCTTCACTGAGCGTCCCGGGTGACCGGCGCGTTTCTTTGAAAAAATTAGTGTTCAAAGCAGCCCTCGGCTGCATGAATAATGGTACATGGAATGATGGAATAGGACCTGGGTTTTATTTGTTGGTCCGTATAATGATTAACACGGACAAACGGGGGCATTCGTATTGCGGCGTTAGAGGTGAAATTCTTGGATCGCCTCAAGACGAGCTACTGCGAAAGCATTTGCCAAGAATGTTTTCATTAATCAAGAACGAAAGTCAGAGGCGCGAAGACGACCAGATACCGTCGTAGCTCTCACCATAATCGATGCTGTACTAATGATCCGAAGGAGTTGCTTCGATGACTCTGCGAGCAGCTTTCGGGAAAGTGTTTTGGTTCCGTTTGAAGTAAGGTCTCAAAGCTGAAACTTAAAGGAATTGACGGAAGGGCACCACCAGGAGTGGAGCCTGCGGCTTAATTTGACTCAAACCGGAAAAACTCACCCGGTCCGGACACTGTAAGGTGTGACAGATTGATAGCTCTTTCTTGATTCGGTGGGCGGTTGGTGCATGGCCGTTCTTAGTTGGTGCCTCTATAACGATAAGATAGCACGCGGAGTTAGCCTGTTAACTCTCGGTTGGAACTAAGTATATCTGGTGCGAACTCCCGATAAAATCGGCGAGCTGTTATTTGAAATGTTAAACAGCGTGCGTCTACAGTCTCTGCCGGCTGAGCGTGGCGAACAAGGCAAGTGGGCTTCGTTGCTTCCCAGCAGTAAGAGAGAGGTGGCGCGTTAACTGTGTCCGTATTGTGAAGAAAATTGGTTGTTATCCCCGCGTGAATTTATTTTGTGGCTTGACTTTGTCTCGATAAAAGCCTGTTCTCTCGCAACGAGGTACGGGATGGCAGCTAGAAAATGGTTGTGGTATTTGCTCGTGTGGTATTTGTGTGGCAAGCTCGCTTATCCGTATCAGTCGATATCGCCGGGGCCTCTGGGATTCGCCCTGCACAGAGTGCTGTCTTCCAGTCCCCTAGCTACGGTGCAGTCATGTCGGTGTTCGTTGATAGCTATCTGGTTGATCCTGCCAGTAGTCATATGTTTGTCTCACAGATTAAGCCATGCATGTCTAAGTTCTCACGGTGAAACCGCGAATGGCTCATTAAATCAGTCGAGGTTCCTTAGATGACACGATCCTACTTGGTAACTGTGGCAATTCTAGAGCTAATACATGCTTACTAAGCTCCGACCGTCGTGGAAAGAGCGCTTTTATTAGATCAAAACCAATCGCCGTTGCCCTTAGCAAGGTGCGGTGTCCCCACTGGTGACTCTGGATAACTTTGTGCTGATAGCATGGCCTCATGTGCCAGCGACGCATTTGTCAAATGTCTGCCCTGTCAAATGTCGATGGTACGTGACATGCCTACCATGTTTGTAACTGGGAATCGGGGTTAGATTCCGGAGAGGGAGCATAAGAAACGGCTACCACATTCAAGGAAGGCAGCGGGCTCGCAACTTACTCCCGGCCCCGGGAGGTAGTGACGAAATATAACAATACGGGACTCTTTCGAGGCCCCGTAATTGGAATGAGTACACGTTAAACCCTTTAACGAGGGTCTATTAGAGGGCACGTCTCGTGGCAGAAGCCGCCGTAATTCCAGTTTCAATAGCGTATATTAGAGTTGAAAAGCTTGTAGTTGGATCGCAGGCGTGCTAAAAGGTTCGTGCCGGTTCACAGCCCATTGTCTCCTGCCCCACCGTCTGTCGGCTCTCTCCCGTGGGTGCTCTTCACTGAGCGTCCCGGGTGACCGGCGCGTTTCTTTGAAAAAATTAGAGTGTTCAAAGCAGCCCTCGGCTGCATGAATAATGGTACATCTAATGATGGAATAGGACCTGGGTTTTATTTGTTGGTCCGTATAATGATTAACACGGACAAACGGGGGCATTCGTATTGCGGCGTTAGAGGTGAAATTCTTGGATCGCCGCAAGACGAGCTACTGCGAAAGCATTTGCCAAGAATGTTTTCATTAATCAAGAACGAAAGTCAGAGGCGCGAAGACGACCAGATACCGTCGTAGCTCTCACCATAATCGATGCTGTACTAATGATCCGAAGGAGTTGCTTCGATGACTCTGCAAGCAGCTTTCGGGAAAGTGTTTTGGTTCCGTTTGAAGTATGGTCTCGAAGCTGAAACTTAAAGGAATTGACGGAAGGGTACCACCAGGAGTGGAGCCTGCGGCTTAATTTGACTCAAACCGGAAAAACTCACCCGGTCCGGACACTGTAAGGTGTGACAGATTGATAGCTCTTTCTTGATTCGGTGGGCGGTTGGTGCATGGCCGTTCTTAGTTGGTGCCTCTATAACGTTAAGATAGCACGCGGAGTTAGCCTGTTAACTCTCGGTTGGAACTAAGTATATCTGGTGCGAAATCCCGATAAAATCGGCGAGCTGATATTTGAAATGTTAAACAGCGTGCGTCTACAGTCTCTGCCGGCTGAGCGTGGCGAACAAGGCAAGTGTGCCTCGTTGCTTCCCAGCAGTAAGAGAGAGGTGGCGCGTTAACTGTGTCCGTATTGTGAAGAAAATTGGTTGTTATCCCCGCGTGAATTTATTTTGTGGCTTGACTTTGTCTCGATAAAAGCCTGTTCTCTCGCAACGAGGTACGGGATGGCAGCTAGAAAATGGTTGTGGTATTTGCTCGTGTGGTATTTGTGTGGCAAGCTCGCTTATCCGTATCAGTCGATATCGCCGGGGCCTCTGGGATTCGCCCTGCACAGAGTGCTGTCTTCCAGTCCCCTAGCTACGGTGCAGTCATGTCGGTGTTCGTTGATAGCTATCTGGTTGATCCTGCCAGTAGTCATATGTTTGTCTCAAAGATTAAGCCATGCATGTCTAAGTTCTCACGGTGAAACCGCGAATGGCTCATTAAATCAGTCGAGGTTCCTTAGATGACACGATCCTACTTGGATAACTGTGGCAATTCTAGAGCTAATACATGCTTACTAAGCTCCGACCGTCGTGGAAAGAGCGCTTTTATTAGTTCAAAACCAATCGCCGTTGCCCTTAGCAAAGTGCGGTGTCCCCACTGGTGACTCTGGATAACTTTGTGCTGATAGCATGGCCTCATGTGCCAGCGACGCATTTGTCAAATGTCTGCCCTGTCAAATGTCGATGGTACGTGACATGCCTACCATGTTTGTAACTGGGAATCGGGGTTCGATTCCGGAGAGGGAGCATAAGAAACGGCTACCACATTCAAGGAAGGCAGCGGGCTCGCAACTTACTCCCGGCCCCGGGAGGTAGTGACGAAATATAACAATACGGGACTCTTTCGAGGCCCCGTAATTGGAATGAGTACACGTTAAACCCTTTAACGAGGGTCTATTGGAGGGCACGTCTCGTGGCAGAAGCCGCCGTAATTCCAGTTTCAATAGCGTATATTAAAGTTGAAAAGCTTGTAGTTGGATCGCAGGCGTGCTAAAAGGTTCGTGCCGGTTCACAGCCCATTGTCTCCTGCCCCACCGTCTGTCGGCTCTCTCCCGTGGGTGCTCTTCACTGAGCGTCCCGGGTGACCGGCGCGTTTCTTGGAAAAAATTAGTGTTCAAAGCAGCCCTCGGCTGCATGAATAATGGTACTTCTAATGATGGAATAGGACCTGGGTTTTATTTGTTGGTCCGTATAATGATTAACACGGACAAACGGGGGCATTCGTATTGCGGCGTTAGAGGTGAAATTCTTGGATCGCCGCAAGACGAGCTACTGCGAAAGCATTTGCCAAGAATGTTTTCATTAATCAAGAACGAAAGTCAGAGGCGCGAAGACGACCAGATACCGTCGTAGCTCTCACCATAATCGATGCTGTACTAATGATCCGAAGGAGTTGCTTCGATGATTCTGCAAGCAGCTTTCGGGAAAGTGTTTTGGTTCCGTTTGAAGTATGGTCTCGAAGCTGAAACTTAAAGGAATTGACGGAAGGGTACCACCAGGAGTGGAGCCTGCGGCTTAATTTGACTCAAACCGGAAAAACTCATCCGGACACTGTAAGGTGTGACAGATTGATAGCTCTTTCTTGATTCGGTGGGCGGTTGGTGCATGGCCGTTCTTAGTTGGTGCCTCTATAACGTTAAGATAGCACGCGGAGTTAGCCTGTTAACTCTCGGTTGGAACTAAGTATATCTGGTGCGAACTCCCGATAAAATCGGCGAGCTGGTATTTGAAATGTTAAACAGCGTGCGTCTACAGTCTCTGCCGGCTGAGCGTGGCGAACAAGGCAAGTGGGCTTCGTTGCTTCCCAGCAGTAAGAGAGAGGTGGCGCGTTAACTGTGTCCGTATTGTGAAGAAAATTGGTTGTTATCCCCGCGTGAATTTATTTTGTGGCTTGACTTTGTCTCGATAAAAGCCTGTTCTCTCGCAACGAGGTACGGGATGGCAGCTAGAAAATGGTTGTGGTATTTGTGTGGCAAGCTCGCTTATCCGTATCAGTCGATATCGCCGGGGCCTCTGGGATTCGCCCTGCACAGAGTGCTGTCTTCCAGTCCCCTAGCTATGGTGCAGTCATGTCGGTGTTCGTTGATAGCTATCTGGTTGATCCTGCCAGTAGTCATATGTTTGTCTCAAAGATTAAGCCATGCATGTCTAAGTTCTCACGGTGAAACCGCGAATGGCTCATTAAATCAGTCGAGGTTCCTTAGATGACACGATCCTACTTGGATAACTGTGGCAATTCTAGAGCTAATACATGCTTACTAAGCTCCGACCGTCGTGGAAAGAGCGCTTTT
This sequence comes from Meghimatium bilineatum, assembly GCA_034231615.1. Taxonomy (NCBI): domain Eukaryota; kingdom Metazoa; phylum Mollusca; class Gastropoda; order Stylommatophora; family Philomycidae; genus Meghimatium; species Meghimatium bilineatum. Next base: position 32,937,171 of record CM067318.1, read on the forward strand.
ATTAGTTCAAAACCAATCGCCGTTGCCCTTAGCGGGGTGCGGCGTCCCCATTGGTGACTCTGGATAACTTTGTGCTGATAGCATGGCCTCATGTGCCAGCGACGCATTTGTCAAATGTCTGCCCTGTCAAATGTCGATGGTACGTGACATGCCTACCATGTTTGTAACTGGGAATCGGGGTTCGATTCCGGAGAGGGAGCATAAGAAACGGCTACCACATTCAAGGAAGGCAGGGGGCTCGCAACTTACTCCCGGCCCCGGGAGGTAGTGACGAAATATAACAATACGGGACTCTTTCGAGGCCCCGTAATTGTAATGAGTACACGTTAAACCCTTTAACGAGGGTCTATTGGAGGGCACGTCTCGTGGCAGAAGCCGCCGTAATTCCAGTTTCAATAGCGTATATTAAAGTTGAAAAGCTTGTAGTTGGATCGCAGGCGTGCTAAAAGGTTCGTGCCGGTTCACAGCCCATTGTCTCCTGCCCCACCATCTGTCGGCTCTCTCCCGTGGGTGCTCTTCACTGAGCGTCCCGGGTGACCGGCGCGTTTCTTTGAAAAAATTAGTGTTCAAAGCAGCCCTCGGCTGCATGAATAATGGTACATGGAATGATGGAATAGGACCTGGGTTTTATTTGTTGGTCCGTATAATGATTAACACGGACAAACGGGGGCATTCGTATTGCGGCGTTAGAGGTGAAATTCTTGGATCGCCTCAAGACGAGCTACTGCGAAAGCATTTGCCAAGAATGTTTTCATTAATCAAGAACGAAAGTCAGAGGCGCGAAGACGACCAGATACCGTCGTAGCTCTCACCATAATCGATGCTGTACTAATGATCCGAAGGAGTTGCTTCGATGACTCTGCGAGCAGCTTTCGGGAAAGTGTTTTGGTTCCGTTTGAAGTATGGTCTCAAAGCTGAAACTTAAAGGAATTGACGGAAGGGCACCACCAGGAGTGGAGCCTGCGGCTTAATTTGACTCAAACCGGAAAAACTCACCCGGTCCGGACACTGTAAGGTGTGACAGATTGATAGCTCTTTCTTGATTCGGTGGGCGGTTGGTGCATGGTCGTTCTTAGTTGGTGCCTCTATAACGTTAAGATAGCACGCGGAGTTAGCCTGTTAACTCTCGGTTGGAACTAAGTATATCTGGTGCGAACTCCCGATAAAATCGGCGAGCTGATATTTGAAATGTTAAACAGCGTGCGTCTACAGTCTCTGCCGGCTGAGCGTGGCGAACAAGGCAAGTGTGCCTCGTTGCTTCCCAGCAGTAAGAGAGAGGTGGCGCGTTAACTGTGTCCGTATTGTGAAGAAAATTAGTTGTTATCCCCGCGTGAATTTATTTTGTGGCTTGACTTTGTCTCGATAAAAGCCTGTTCTCTCGCAACGAGGTACGGGATGGCAGCTAGAAAATGGTTGTGGTATTTGCTCGTGTGGTATTTGTGTGGCAAGCTCGCTTATCCGTATCAGTCGATATCGCCGGGGCCTCTGGGATTCGCCCTGCACAGAGTGCTGTCTTCCAGTCCCCTAGCTACGGTGCAGTCATGTCGGTGTTCGTTGATAGCTATCTGGTTGATCCTGCCAGTAGTCATATGTTTGTCTCACAGATTAAGCCATGCATGTCTAAGTTCTCACGGTGAAACCGCGAATGGCTCATTAAATTAGTCGAGGTTCCTTAGATGACACGATCCTACTTGGATAACTGTGGCAATTCTAGAGCTAATACATGCTTATTTAGCTCCGACCGTCGTGGAAAGAGCGCTTTTATTAGTTCAAAACCAATCGCCGTTGCCCTTAGCAAGGTGCGGTGTCCCCACTGGTGACTCTGGATAACTTTGTGCTGATAGCATGGCCTCATGTGCCAGCGACGCATTTGTCAAATGTCTGCCCTGTCAAATGTCGATGGTACGTGACATGCCTACCATGTTTGTAACTGGGAATCGGGGTTCGATTCCGGAGAGGGAGCATAAGAAACGGCTACCACATTCAAGGAAGGCAGCGGGCTCGCAACTTACTCCCGGCCCCGGGAGGTAGTGACGAAATATAACAATACGGGACTCTTTCGAGGCCCCGTAATTGTAATGAGTACACGTTAAGCCCTTTAACGAGGGTCTATTGGAGGGCACGTCTCGTGGCAGAAGCCGCCGTAATTCCAGTTTCAATAGCGTATATTAAAGTTGAAAAGCTTGTAGTTGGATCGCAGGCGTGATAAAAGGTTCGTGCCGGTTCACAGCCCATTGTCTCCTGCCCCACCATCTGTCGGCTCTCTCCCGTGGGTGCTCTTCACTGAGCGTCCCGGGTGACCGGCGCGTTTCTTTGAAAAAATTAGTGTTCAAAGCAGCCCTCGGCTGCATGAATAATGGTACATGGAATGATGGAATAGGACCTGGGTTTTATTTGTTGGTCCGTATAATGATTAACACGGACAAACGGGGGCATTCGTATTGCGGCGTTAGAGGTGAAATTCTTGGATCGCCTCAAGACGAGCTACTGCGAAAGCATTTGCCAAGAATGTTTTCATTAATCAAGAACGAAAGTCAGAGGCGCGAAGACGACCAGATACCGTCGTAGCTCTCACCATAATCGATGCTGTACTAATGATCCGAAGGAGTTGCTTCGATGACTCTGCGAGCAGCTTTCGGGAAAGTGTTTTGGTTCCGTTTGAAGTATGGTCTCAAAGCTGAAACTTAAAGGAATTGACGGAAGGGCACCACCAGGAGTGGAGCCTGCGGCTTAATTTGACTCAAACCGGAAAAACTCACCCGGTCCGGACACTGTAAGGTGTGACAGATTGATAGCTCTTTCTTGATTCGGTGGGCGGTTGGTGCATGGCCGTTCTTAGTTGGTGCCTCTATAACGTTAAGATAGCACGCGGAGTTAGCCTGTTAACTCTCGGTTGGAACTAAGTATATCTGGTGCGAACTCCCGATAAAATCCGCGAGCTGTTATTTGAAATGTTAAACAGCGTGCGTCTACAGTCTCTGCCGGCTGAGCGTGGCGAACAAGGCAAGTGGGCTTCGTTGCTTCCCAGCAGTAAGAGAGAGGTGGCGCGTTAACTGTGTCCGTATTGTGAAGAAAATTGGTTGTTATCCCCGCGTGAATTTATTTTGTGGCTTGACTTTGTCTCGATAAAAGCCTGTTCTCTCGCAACGAGGTACGGGATGGCAGCTAGAAAATGGTTGTGGTATTTGCTCGTGTGGTATTTGTGTGGCAAGCTCGCTTATCCGTATCAGTCGATATCGCTGGGGCCTCTGGGATTCGCCCTGCACAGAGTGCTGTCTTCCAGTCCCTAGCTACGGTGCAGTCATGTCGGTGTTCGTTGATAGCTATCTGGTTGATCCTGCCAGTAGTCATATGTTTGTCTCACAGATTAAGCCATGCATGTCTAAGTTCTCACGGTGAAACCGCGAATGGCTCATTAAATTAGTCGAGGTTCCTTAGATGACACGATCCTACTTGGATAACTGTGGCAATTCTAGAGCTAATACATGCTTACTAAGCTCCGACCGTCGTGGAAAGAGCGCTTTTATTAGTTCAAAACCAATCGCCGTTGCCCTTAGCAAGGTGCGGTGTCCCCACTGGTGACTCTGGATAACTTTGTGCTGATAGCATGGCCTCATGTGCCAGCGACGCATTTGTCAAATGTCTGCCCTGTCAAATGTCGATGGTACGTGACATGCCTACCATGTTTGTAACTGGGAATCGGGGTTCGATTCCGGAGAGGGAGCATAAGAAACGGCTACCACATTCAAGGAAGGCAGCGGGCTCGCAACTTACTCCCGGCCCCGGGAGGTAGTGACGAAATATAACAATACGGGACTCTTTCGAGGCCCCGTAATTGTAATGAGTACACGTTAAACCCTTTAACGAGGGTCTATTGGAGGGCACGTCTCGTGGCAGAAGCCACCGTAATTCCAGTTTCAATAGCGTATATTAAAGTTGAAAAGCTTGTAGTTGGATCGCAGGCGTGATAAAAGGTTCGTGCCGGTTCACAGCCCATTGTCTCCTGCCCCACCATCTGTCGGCTCTCTCCCGTGGGTGCTCTTCACTGAGCGTCCCGGGTGACCGGCGCGTTTCTTTGAAAAAATTAGTGTTCAAAGCAGCCCTCGGCTGCATGAATAATGGTACATGGAATGATGGAATAGGACCTGGGTTTTATTTGTTGGTCCGTATAATGATTAACACGGACAAACGGGGGCATTCGTATTGCGGCGTTAGAGGTGAAATTCTTGGATCGCCTCAAGACGAGCTACTGCGAAAGCATTTGCCAAGAATGTTTTCATTAATCAAGAACGAAAGTCAGAGGCGCGAAGACGACCAGATACCGTCGTAGCTCTCACCATAATCGATGCTGTACTAACGATCCGAAGGAGTTGCTTCGATGACTCTGCGAGCAGATTTCGGGAAAGTGTTTTGGTTCTGTTTGAAGTATGGTCTCAAAGCTGAAACTTAAAGGAATTGACGGAAGGGTACTACCAGGAGTGGAGCCTGCGGCTTAATTTGACTCAAACCGGAAAAACTCACCCGGTCCGGACACTGTAAGGTGTGACAGATTGATAGCTCTTTCTTGATTCGGTGGGCGGTTGGTGCATGGCCGTTCTTAGTTGGTGCCTCTATAACGTTAAGATAGCACGCGGAGTTAGCCTGTTAACTCTCGGCTGGAACTAAGTATATCTGGTGCGAACTCCCGATAAAATCGGCGAGCTGATATTTGAAATGTTAAACAGCGTTCGTCCACAGTCTCTGCCGGCTGAGCGTGGCGAACAAGGCAAGTGTGCCTCGTTGCTTCCCAGCAGTAAGAGAGAGGTGGCGCGTTAACTGTGTCCGTATTGTGAAGAAAATTGGTTGTTATCCCCGCGTGAATTTATTTTGTGGCTTGACTTTGTCTCGATAAAAGCACGTTCTCTCGCAACGAGGTACGGGATGGCAGCTAGAAAATGGTTGTGGTATTTGCTCGTGTGGTATTTGTGTGGCAAGCTCGCTTATCCGTATCAGTCGATATCGCCGGGGCCTCTGGGATTCGCCCTGCACAGAGTGCTGTCTTCCAGTCCCCTAGCTACGGTGCAGTCATGTCGGTGTTCGTTGATAGCTATCTGGTTGATCCTGCCAGTAGTCATATGTTTGTCTCACAGATTAAGCCATGCATGTCTAAGTTCTCACGGTGAAACCGCGAATGGCTCATTAAATCAGTCGAGGTTCCTTAGATGACACGATCCTACTTGGATAACTGTGGCAATTCTAGAGCTAATACATGCTTACTAAGCTCCGACCGTCGTGGAAAGAGCGCTTTTATTAGTTCAAAACCAATCGCCGTTGCCCTTAGCAAGGTGCGGTGTCCCCACTGGTGACTCTGGATAACTTTGTGCTGATAGCATGGCCTCATGTGCCAGCGACGCATTTGTCAAATGTCTGCCCTGTCAAATGTCGATGGTACGTGACATGCCTACCATGTTTGTAACTGGGAATCGGGGTTCGATTCCGGAGAGGGAGCATAAGAAACGGCTACCACATTCAAGGAAGGCAGCGGGCTCGCAACTTACTCCCGGCCCCGGGAGGTAGTGACGAAATATAACAATACGGGACTCTTTCGAGGCCCCGTAATTGTAATGAGTACACGTTAAACCCTTTAACGAGGGTCTATTGGAGGGCACGTCTCGTGGCAGAAGCCACCGTAATTCCAGTTTCAATAGCGTATATTAAAGTTGAAAAGCTTGTAGTTGGATCGCAGGCGTGATAAAAGGTTCGTGCCGGTTCACAGCCCATTGTCTCCTGCCCCACCATCTGTCGGCTCTCTCCCGTGGGTGCTCTTCACTGAGCGTCCCGGGTGACCGGCGCGTTTCTTTGAAAAAATTAGTGTTCAAAGCAGCCCTCGGCTGCATGAATAATGGTACATGGAATGATGGAATAGGACCTGGGTTTTATTTGTTGGTCCGTATAATGATTAACACGGACAAACGGGGGCATTCGTATTGCGGCGTTAGAGGTGAAATTCTTGGATCGCCTCAAGACGAGCTACTGCGAAAGCATTTGCCAAGAATGTTTTCATTAATCAAGAACGAAAGTCAGAGGCGCGAAGACGACCAGATACCGTCGTAGCTCTCACCATAATCGATGCTGTACTAACGATCCGAAGGAGTTGCTTCGATGACTCTGCGAGCAGATTTCGGGAAAGTGTTTTGGTTCTGTTTGAAGTATGGTCTCAAAGCTGAAACTTAAAGGAATTGACGGAAGGGTACTACCAGGAGTGGAGCCTGCGGCTTAATTTGACTCAAACCGGAAAAACTCACCCGGTCCGGACACTGTAAGGTGTGACAGATTGATAGCTCTTTCTTGATTCGGTGGGCGGTTGGTGCATGGCCGTTCTTAGTTGGTGCCTCTATAACGTTAAGATAGCACGCGGAGTTAGCCTGTTAACTCTCGGCTGGAACTAAGTATATCTGGTGCGAACTCCCGATAAAATCGGCGAGCTGATATTTGAAATGTTAAACAGCGTTCGTCCACAGTCTCTGCCGGCTGAGCGTGGCGAACAAGGCAAGTGTGCCTCGTTGCTTCCCAGCAGTAAGAGAGAGGTGGCGCGTTAACTGTGTCCGTATTGTGAAGAAAATTGGTTGTTATCCCCGCGTGAATTTATTTTGTGGCTTGACTTTGTCTCGATAAAAGCACGTTCTCTCGCAACGAGGTACGGGATGGCAGCTAGAAAATGGTTGTGGTATTTGCTCGTGTGGTATTTGTGTGGCAAGCTCGCTTATCCGTATCAGTCGATATCGCCGGGGCCTCTGGGATTCGCCCTGCACAGAGTGCTGTCTTCCAGTCCCCTAGCTACGGTGCAGTCATGTCGGTGTTCGTTGATAGCTATCTGGTTGATCCTGCCAGTAGTCATATGTTTGTCTCACAGATTAAGCCATGCATGTCTAAGTTCTCACGGTGAAACCGCGAATGGCTCATTAAATCAGTCGAGGTTCCTTAGATGACACGATCCTACTTGGATAACTGTGGCAATTCTAGAGCTAATACATGCTTACTAAGCTCCGACCGTCGTGGAAAGAGCGCTTTTATTAGTTCAAAACCAATCGCCGTTGCCCTTAGCAAGGTGCGGTGTCCCCACTGGTGACTCTGGATAACTTTGTGCTGATAGCATGGCCTCATGTGCCAGCGACGCATTTGTCAAATGTCTGCCCTGTCAAATGTCGATGGTACGTGACATGCCTACCATGTTTGTAACTGGGAATCGGGGTTCGATTCCGGAGAGGGAGCATAAGAAACGGCTACCACATTCAAGGAAGGCAGCGGGCTCGCAACTTACTCCCGGCCCCGGGAGGTAGTGACGAAATATAACAATACGGGACTCTTTCGAGGCCCCGTAATTGGAATGAGTACACGATAAACCCTTTAACGAGGGTCTATTAGAGGGCACGTCTCGTGGCAGAAGCCGCCGTAATTCCAGTTTCAATAGCGTATATTAGAGTTGAAAAGCTTGTAGTTGGATCGTAGGCGTGCTAAAAGGTTCGTGCCGGTTCACAGCCCATTGTCTCCTGCCCCACCGTCTGTCGGCTCTCTCCCGTGGGTGCTCTTCACTGAGCGTCCCGGGTGACCGGCGCGTTTCTTTGAAAAAATTAGAGTGTTCAAAGCAGCCCTCGGCTGCATGAATAATGGTACATCTAATGATGGAATAGGACCTGGGTTTTATTTGTTGGTCCGTATAATGATTAACACGGACAAACGGGGGCATTCGTATTGCGGCGTTAGAGGTGAAATTCTTGGATCGCCGCAAGACGAGCTACTGCGAAAGCATTTGCCAAGAATGTTTTCATTAATCAAGAACGAAAGTCAGAGGCGCGAAGACGACCAGATACCGTCGTAGCTCTCACCATAATCGATGCTGTACTAATGATCCGAAGGAGTTGCTTCGATGACTCTGCAAGCAGCTTTCGGGAAAGTGTTTTGGTTCCGTTTGAAGTATGGTCTCGAAGCTGAAACTTTAAGGAATTGACGGAAGGGTACCACCAGGAGTGGAGCCTGCGGCTTAATTTGACTCAAACCGGAAAAACTCACCCGGTCCGGACACTGTAAGGTGTGACAGATTGATAGCTCTTTCTTGATTCGGTGGGCGGTTGGTGCATGGCCGTTCTTAGTTGGTGCCTCTATAACGTTAAGATAGCACGCGGAGTTAGCCTGTTAACTCTCGGTTGGAACTAAGTATATCTGGTGCGAACTCCCGATAAAATCGGCGAGCTGATATTTGAAATGTTAAACAGCGTGCGTCTACAGTCTCTGCCGGCTGAGCGTGGCGAACAAGGCAAGTGTGCCTCGTTGCTTCCCAGCAGTAAGAGAGAGGTGGCGCGTTAACTGTGTCCGTATTGTGAAGAAAATTGGTTGTTATCCCCGCGTGAATTTATTTTGTGGCTTGACTTTGTCTCGATAAAAGCCTGTTCTCTCGCAACGAGGTACGGGATGGCAGCTAGAAAATGGTTGTGGTATTTGCTCGTGTGGTATTTGTGTGGCAAGCTCGCTTATCCGTATCAGTCGATATCGCCGGGGCCTCTGGGATTCGCCCTGCACAGAGTGCTGTCTTCCAATCCCCTAGCTACGGTGCAGTCATGTCGGTGTTCGTTGATAGCTATCTGGTTGATCCTGCCAGTAGTCATATGTTTGTCTCAAAGATTAAGCCATGCATGTCTAAGTTCTCACGGTGAAACCGCGAATGGCTCATTAAATCAGTCGAGGTTCCTTAGATGACACAATCCTACTTGGATAACTGTGGCAATTCTAGAGCTAATACATGCTTACTAAGCTCCGACCGTCGTGGAAAGAGCGCTTTTATTAGTTCAAAACCAATCGCCGTTGCCCTTAGCAAGGTGCGGTGTCCCCACTGGTGACTCTGGATAACTTTGTGCTGATAGCATGGCCTCATGTGCCAGCGACGCATTTGTCAAATGTCTGCCCTGTCAAATGTCGATGGTACGTGACATGCCTACCATGTTTGTAACTGGGAATCGGGGTTCGATTCCGGAGAGGGAGCATAAGAAACGGCTACCACATTCAAGGAAGGCAGCGGGCTCGCAACTTACTCCCGGCCCCGGGAGGTAGTGACGAAATATAACAATACGGGACTCTTTCGAGGCCCCGTAATTGTAATGAGTACACGTTAAACCCTTTAACGAGGGTCTATTGGAGGGCACGTCTCGTGGCAGAAGCCGCCGTAATTCCAGTTTCAATAGCGTATATTAAAGTTGAAAAGCTTGTAGTTGGATCGCAGGCGTGATAAAAGGTTCGTGCCTGTTCACAGCCCATTGTCTCCTGCCCCACCATCTGTCGGCTCTCTCCCGTGGGTGCTCTTCACTGAGCGTCCCGGGTGACCGGCGCGTTTCTTTGAAAAAATTAGTGTTCAAAGCAGCCCTCGGCTGCATGAATAATGGTACATGGAATGATGGAATAGGACCTGGGTTTTATTTGTTGGTCCGTATAATGATTAACACGGACAAACGGGGGCATTCGTATTGCGGCGTTAGAGGTGAAATTCTTGGATCGCCGCAAGACGAGCTACTGCGAAAGCATTTGCCAAGAATGTTTTCATTAATCAAGAACGAAAGTCAGAGGCGCGAAGACGACCAGATACCGTCGTAGCTCTCACCATAATCGATGCTGTACTAATGATCCGAAGGAGTTGCTTCGATGACTCTGCGAGCAGATTTCGGGAAAGTGTTTTGGTTCTGTTTGAAGTATGGTCTCAAAGCTGAAACTTAAAGGAATTGACGGAAGGGTACCACCAGGAGTGGAGCCTGCGGCTTAATTTGACTCAAACCGGAAAAACTCACCCGGTCCGGACACTGTAAGGTGTGACAGATTGATAGCTCTTTCTTGATTCGGTGGGCGGTTGGTGCATGGCCGTTCTTAGTTGGTGCCTCTATAACGTTAAGATAGCACGCGGAGTTAGCCTGTTAACTCTCGGCTGGAACTAAGTATATCTGGTGCGAACTCCCGATAAAATCCGCGAGCTGATATTTGAAATGTTAAACAGCGTGCGTCCACAGTCTCTGCCGGCTGAGCGTGGCGAACAAGGCAAGTGTGCCTCGTTGCTTCCCAGCAGTAAGAGAGAGGTGGCGCGTTAACTGTGTCCGTATTGTGAAGAAAATTGGTTGTTATCCCCGCGTGAATTTATTTTGTGGCTTGACTTTGTCTCGATAAAAGCCTGTTCTCTCGCAACGAGGTACGGGATGGCAGCTAGAAAATGGTTGTGGTATTTGCTCGTGTGGTATTTGTGTGGCAAGCTCGCTTATCCGTATCAGTCGATATCGCCGGGGCCTCTGGGATTCGCCCTGCACAGAGTGCTGTCTTCCAGTCCCCTAGCTATGGTGCAGTCATGTCGGTGTTCGTTGATAGCTATCTGGTTGATCCTGCCAGTAGTCATATGTTTGTCTCAAAGATTAAGCCATGCATGTCTAAGTTCTCACGGTGAAACCGCGAATGGCTCATTAAATCAGTCGAGGTTCCTTAGATGACACGATCCTACTTGGATAACTGTGGCAATTCTAGAGCTAATACATGCTTACTAAGCTTCGACCGTCGTGGAAATAGCGCTTTTATTAGTTCAAAACCAATCGCCGTTGCCCTTAGCGGGGTGCGGCGTCCCCACTGGTGACTCTGGATAACTTTGTGCTGATAGCATGGCCTCATGTGCCAGCGACGCATTTGTCAAATGTCTGCCCTGTCAAATGTCGATGGTACGTGACATGCCTACCATGTTTGTAACTGGGAATCGGGGTTCGATTCCGGAGAGGGAGCATAAGAAACGGCTACCACATTCAAGGAAGGCAGCGGGCTCGCAACTTACTCCCGGCCCCGGGAGGTAGTGACGAAATATAACAATACGGGACTCTTTCGAGGCCCCGTAATTGGAATGAGTACACGTTAAACCATTTAACAAGGGTCTATTGGAGGGCACGTCTCGTGGCAGAAGCCGCCGTAATTCCAGTTTCAATAGCGTATATTAAAGTTGAAAAGCTTGTAGTTGGATCGCAGGCGTGCTAAAAGGTTCGTGCCGGTTCACAGCCCATTGTCTCCTGCCCCACCGTCTGTCGGCTCTCTCCCGTGGGTGCTCTTCACTAAGCGTCCCGGGTGACCGGCGCGTTTCTTTGAAAAAATTAGAGTGTTCAAAGCAGCCCTCGGCTGCATGAATAATGGTACATGTAATGATGGAATAGGACCTGGGTTTTATTTGTTGGTCCGTATAATGATTAACACGGACAAACGGGGGCATTCGTATTGCGGCGTTAGAGGTGAAATTCTTGGATCGCTGCAAGACGAGCTACTGCGAAAGCATTTGCCAAGAATGTTTTCATTAATCAAGAACGAAAGTCAAGAGGCGCGAAGACGACCAGATACCGTCGTAGCTCTCACCATAATCGATGCTGTACTAATGATCCGAAGGAGTTGCTTCGATGACTCTGCAAGCAGCTTTCGGGAAAGTGTTTTGGTTCCGTTTGAAGTATGGTCTCGAAGCTGAAACTTAAAGGAATTGACGGAAGGGTACCACCAGGAGTGGAGCCTGCGGCTTAATTTGACTCAAACCGGAAAAACTCACCCGGTCCGGACACTGTAAGGTGTGACAGATTGATAGCTCTTTCTTGATTCGGTGGGCGGTTGGTGCATGGCCGTTCTTAGTTGGTGCCTCTATAACGTTAAGATAGCACGCGGAGTTAGCCTGTTAACTCTCGGTTGGAACTAAGTATATCTGGTGCGAACTCCCGATAAAATCGGCGAGCTGTTATTTGAAATGTTAAACAGCGTGCGTCTACAGTCTCTGCCGGCTGAGCGTGGCGAACAAGGCAAGTGGGCTTCGTTGCTTCCCAGCAGTAAGAGAGAGGTGGCGCGTTAACTGTGTCCGTATTGTGAAGAAAATTGGTTGTTATCCCCGCGTGAATTTATTTTGTGGCTTGACTTTGTCTCGATAAAAGCCTGTTCTCTCGCAACGAGGTACGGGATGGCAGCTAGAAAATGGTTGTGGTATTTGCTCGTGTGGTATTTGTGTGGCAAGCTCGCTTATCCGTATCAGTCGATATCGCCGGGGCCTCTGGGATTCGCCCTGCACAGAGTGCTGTCTTCCAGTCCCCTAGCTATGGTGCAGTCATGTCGGTGTTCGTTGATAGCTATCTGGTTGATCCTGCCAGTAGTCATATGTTTGTCTCAAAGATTAAGCCATGCATGTCTAAGTTCTCACGGTGAAACCGCGAATGGCTCATTAAATCAGTCGAGGTTCCTTAGATGACACGATCCTACTTGGATAACTGTGGCAATTCTAGAGCTAATACATGCTTACTAAGCTTCGACCGTCGTGGAAATAGCGCTTTTATTAGTTCAAAACCAATCGCCGTTGCCCTTAGCGGGGTGCGGCGTCCCCACTGGTGACTCTGGATAACTTTGTGCTGATAGCATGGCCTCATGTGCCAGCGACGCATTTGTCAAATGTCTGCCCTGTCAAATGTCGATGGTACGTGACATGCCTACCATGTTTGTAACTGGGAATCGGGGTTCGATTCCGGAGAGGGAGCATAAGAAACGGCTACCACATTCAAGGAAGGCAGCGGGCTCGCAACTTACTCCCGGCCCCGGGAGGTAGTGACGAAATATAACAATACGGGACTCTTTCGAGGCCCCGTAATTGGAATGAGTACACGTTAAACCATTTAACAAGGGTCTATTGGAGGGCACGTCTCGTGGCAGAAGCCGCCGTAATTCCAGTTTCAATAGCGTATATTAAAGTTGAAAAGCTTGTAGTTGGATCGCAGGCGTGCTAAAAGGTTCGTGCCGGTTCACAGCCCATTGTCTCCTGCCCCACCGTCTGTCGGCTCTCTCCCGTGGGTGCTCTTCACTAAGCGTCCCGGGTGACCGGCGCGTTTCTTTGAAAAAATTAGAGTGTTCAAAGCAGCCCTCGGCTGCATGAATAATGGTACATGTAATGATGGAATAGGACCTGGGTTTTATTTGTTGGTCCGTATAATGATTAACACGGACAAACGGGGGCATTCGTATTGCGGCGTTAGAGGTGAAATTCTTGGATCGCTGCAAGACGAGCTACTGCGAAAGCATTTGCCAAGAATGTTTTCATTAATCAAGAACGAAAGTCAAGAGGCGCGAAGACGACCAGATACCGTCGTAGCTCTCACCATAATCGATGCTGTACTAATGATCCGAAGGAGTTGCTTCGATGACTCTGCGAGCAGCTTTCGGGAAAGTGTTTTGGTTCCGTTTGAAGTATGGTCTCAAAGCTGAAACTTAAAGGAATTGACGGAAGGGTACCACCAGGAGTGGAGCCTGCGGCTTAATTTGACTCAAACCGAAAAAACTCACCCGGTCCGGACACTGTAAGGTGTGACAGATTGATAGCTCTTTCTTGATTCGGTGGGCGGTTGGTGCATGGCCGTTCTTAGTTGGTGCCTCTATAACGTTAAGATAGCACGCGGAGTTAGCCTGTTAACTCTCGGTTGGAACTAAGTATATCTGGTGCGAACTCCCGATAAAATCGGCGAGCTGATATTTGAAATGTTAAACAGCGTGCGTCTACAGTCTCTGCCGGCTGAGCGTGGCGAACAAGGCAAGTGTGCCTCGTTGCTTCCCAGCAGTAAGAGAGAGGTGGCGCGTTAACTGTGTCCGTATTGTGAAGAAAATTGGTTGTTATCCCCGCGTGAATTTATTTTGTGGCTTGACTTTGTCTCGATAAAAGCCTGTTCTCTCGCAACGAGGTACGGGATGGCAGCTAGAAAATGGTTGTGGTATTTGCTCGTGTGGTATTTGTGTGGCAAGCTCGCTTATCCGTATCAGTCGATATCGCCGGGGCCTCTGGGATTCGCCCTGCACAGAGTGCTGTCTTCCAGTCCCCTAGCTATGGTGCAGTCATGTCGGTGTTCGTTGATAGCTATCTGGTTGATCCTGCCAGTAGTCATATGTTTGTCTCAAAGATTAAGCCATGCATGTCTAAGTTCTCACGGTGAAACCGCGAATGGCTCATTAAATCAGTCGAGGTTCCTTAGATGACACAATCCTACTTGGATAACTGTGGCAATTCTAGAGCTAATACATGCTTACTAAGCTCCGACCGTCGTGGAAAGAGCGCTTTTATTAGTTCAAAACCAATCGCCGTTGCCCTTAGCGGGGTGCGGCGTCCCCACTGGTGACTCTGGATAACTTTGTGCTGATAGCATGGCCTCATGTGCCAGCGACGCATTTGTCAAATGTCTGCTCTGTCAAATGTCGATGGTACGTGACATGCCTACCAAAATCATGATTATATATCTACAATTTCTTTTTTCTACAAGGTGAACAAAAAGTGTACATTGTTAAAATTCTGATTGTCTATAATTTGTCTTTTTTCTACAAGGTGAAAAAAAGTGTACATAGTCAAAATCCTGATTATATATCTACAATTTCTTTTTTCTACAAGGTGAACAAAAAGTGTACATTGTTAAAATTCTGATTGTCTATAATTTGTCTTTTTTCTACAAGGTGAAAAAAAGTGTACATAGTCAAAATCCTGATTATATATCTACAATTTCTTTTTTCTACAAGGTGAACAAAAAGTGTACATTGTTAAAATTCTGATTGTCTATTGTCTATTTTTTCTTGTGATAACGACATTGTACTCAATGTGATAACGACGCTGGACATAAATCGGCCAATACTTAGAATGAAGGAAGACAGAATTACACGACAAGCCTTCATATGGACACCAGACGGGAAAAGAAAACAGGGAAGATAAAAAACAACGCCCAGAAGAACATCTATAAATGAATTAGAATCAACAGGCATGAATGCATAAGACCTGCAATGCCTTGCAACTGACCGACATTCATGGAGAACTATGACATCCGCCCTATGTGCCAAACGTGGCAAAAGAGGAACTGACTGAAGAGTATTCATCATCATCAGGTACCCGGCTGGCGTAGGCGGTCATGTCTCTCCACAGGTCTCTGTCCACAGTATTATGTATCAAGATCGTTGTTTTTTCCCTGCCGTGCCAGGTTGTCAAACTATCTAATATTTTCTCACGTTGTCGTCCTCTGTTTCCGTTGCTTTCAATTTTGCCTGTTGTGACTATATTCTCCATACCTGCCTGTTTCATGAAGTTGCCAAAAAAAGAAGATTGTCTTTTTCTTATATTGTTGATTAAGGTCCGTTTCGCATTTGTCTCTTTCAACACCTCTACATTAGTTTTTCTGGCAGTTTATGGTATTCTCAGCATTCTCCTATAGAACCACATTTCTTTTGCCTCTAATTTCCTACTTTCCAGTTTGTTTATTGTCCACGACTCGCACCCATATTTTAGTATAGCACTGCAGAACTCTCTTTCTCACCTCCAAAGACAAGGTCATTTTACACAATATATTTTTCATTTGTCTGAATATTGTTTTTGCCTGTCCTATTCTGCTTCTTATTTCTGTTGAACTTCTTCCATCTGCTGTAATCGTTGTTCCTAAATATTTGAGTTGGTGGACCTGTTTTAATACTATTTCATTCACTTTGATCTTGCAAGGTGTGGTATTTTGTTTCATTGAAATAACCATTACTTATGTTTTCTTTATATTTAGGAAGAGACCTTTCTCTTTACTTTCTGTGACTACTACATTAATTAAATCTTGAAGATATTCCTCACTTTTTGCAATCAGAACTGTCATCCGCATATCTCAAATTATTTAAGTTATCTCCCCCCTTTCCACTGATATTCCTGGGATATCTACTGTTGCACACATTATGTTTTCACTGTATAAAGAGAACAGGTCTGGTGAAAGTATGCATCCCTGTCTGACTCCTTGTTTTATTTGTTGAGAAGGGCCAAATTGATTTCCTACGCTTATTACTGCCAGTACATGTTCTTGATGATTATTAAATCCTTATTGTCAATGTTCAAATTATATAGCATGTGTATAACTTCACTATGTTTAACTTATTCGAATGCTTTCACGTAGTCTAAAAAACAGAGGTACAGATCTGTTTTTACCTCTATAGCCAGGAGTATTTTTTTCATGTTTTTTTTCGTCCATAACCGTATAATAAATTATTTATTCCACAAACATATTGCACATGTAGGCCTATATTTTTACGACGACCATATTTCTATGCCAGTTAGTTTTATAAATGATTTGCTACTTAATATTCAATTTATATGGTGTAATACGTTAATACGACTACACTGTAGGTAATTTTAGTATATATATTTAGAATAATTATACATATATTCTACATACTAGTTATAATAATAATAAAAATTGCATAATATGATTATATGGTTTAATTTTGCGGAAATGAGGAAACAAAGAATATTGGCTTAGAGATGCTGGTTTGAATGTGACCTGGTCACATCCTAAACTACAGCATATCTCCACCTGGGTTGAGATAGAAATTTAATTTATTTTATACACATTACATTAACCAATATGACTTTGGTGAACGTTTGGTAATTGTTCACAGAAACTATATTTTCGTAAAAATATTGAGTTTTATAGTAAGTTTAGAGCAGTCTTCTTCACAGTGTTGTGTTTAGCGATGTTTATTAAGTATTTAAAGTTATGTCGTTGCTTTTCTACTTGTGTATTTAAAAGTATTTTAATTTTTATACATTCGCTTGAATTGATTCATATCCGATATCGTTGTTTACATTTTATTTTACGTTTTATATTATGAAATGAAAGAAGACAAATACGTTCATTAGTGTCGATAGTGAAATTAATGTTTACAGCTATGTAGTACTGTATTATTAAAGTAGGTCCATATATCATATAGAGGCCTAATAAATAATTTAAAATTGAGAATGCAATTGGCAGCTATAACATCCTGAAGAAGTGGTTATCAATCAGATATGCCATCCATGGATGAATGGATCTTTTTTTTTTAGGTGGGGATTCCGAAATTTTGTATTGTGATACCAAGTAAATATAACATTGTGCATGGGGTGCAGCTTAGAAGGAGATGATGTCAGAAGTTGTTGTCACATTACTTCATATGTGAAGTGAATAATAAAGTATCATTATGGCTGAAATTTGCTTTGACTCTTCACTGTGACCTTTGTTCTAGTTTCATTCTACTGAGAAGTATTACCTATCCTTTGCAGTGTGATTTAATTAGGGGTAGGGTAGTTAGTATTAGAGCTGAAGTACATTATAGTTCTCTGCTGTGACCTTTGCTCCAGTGTCGAGGTGTTACCTGACCTATGTTGTGTGATTTGGCAAGCTTATGGGTAAGTACTTAGAGTAAGGTTGGGATTAGAAATAATATTTCTAATGTGTGCGCGCACCTCGCTCCATGTATAGCGGGCAGAAATACTGATCGCTCACCACAAATAATAGGAAATTGTAAAAAATGTGTAAATTTGAAAACAAACAGACAGATTATGCATAAGTTCGTCTGTGTCTAGAGTTGAACTCAAGTGATTGTTGGGATGTGACGTCACTGCAGCCATTCTTTTGATTAGTGTTACACGGGTATCCATGACGTTGGAATTTTAAAGTTATCAACAGTGTGCTATTTATAGCACAGCAGAGAACTATTCTGTACTTTCACCGTATTAGGTAGTTTTAATTAGGTAGAATTAGTATTTAGAATTAGGGTAGGATTGGCATCAGCAGCAGTTGTGATATTTAACATACATACTTATGTTAAGTTTTCTAAAAAAATCTCGTCTGGAGATGTGATGTCACTGCATCAATCGATTTGATTGGTGTTCATTGGAAATCTGTTATGTCAGCTACTTAAAAATATAAACTGTGTGCTTGTTATAGCGTAGTGAAGAGTTAAAAGCAATTGTAACTAGTATCATCCATCAGTATATCACTTAGCTTATCTAGACTATAGTAATACATAAATATGGCCCAAATAAATATTTAATGTAATTTATAGAAAGCATTAGGGAAGCGTAACTATATGCTCTACTATGTTGTCTGACTCCTTCCAATGTCCCTTCGATGATGTCCTCCGGTCTACTTATATTGACACATGCATTGCATACTAACTAAATCATTGTCATTAATTGAGCCAACTAGACGTCAGTGTCTATAAAAGAGGACACTATTTTTGTCCATTCACTACTACGCTACACCCAATGCCATTAGGTATTGATGGAAATAATTTGTGTAACTTTACCACAAGCAGCTCAACACATTGAGGTAAGTGTTCTTCACTTATTTATGCAATTTTTTGGTTGTTTACCTCATGTGAAAGCGTGTCTTACAAATTTATCAATAAAATAGCAGCATTTGAATCAAAATGTTACAGAACAATTTTCAGAATAGCATGGACCAAAAAGATCACCAATAGAGCCATCCTGAGAAAATTTAATGTAAAAGAAAACTGGCTAAACAGCATGGTTCTTTCCAAAAAACTACAATAATTTGGCCATATCAAATGCTGTGGCAGCTTAGAGAAGACAGTAATTGAGGGGATGATGCCAAGGGGATGAACAAGAGGCAGACCAAGAAAGATGGACACAAGATATCAGAGACCACCAGAACATGACACTAACAGAAGCAAGAAGATTGACTCAAGATCTGCAGAAATTTTGAAAAGCTGTGATGATTTCTACATCTTGTTCAAGATATGCTACCTGATGAGTTCATTTTAATTGTTGCCATACCTGTCAACCAGTTGAGACTAAAAACTGTATGAGAACTTCAAAAAAAACCTTATGAAATCAAGAAAAACCTTACACAATTTTGAGGCCCCCCCCCCACGTTGGAACAGGGTTTACCCCCAAAAAGGGGTGCAAAGGGAACGCATTGCTCTAGGCGGACCCAGGGTTAGCAGATAACCAAGATCCCAAATGTACCTCCACGCGGTGCACCCTGGAAACAGAAATACAGCAGCTCGTGCTGATTCTGGCAAAATCATTTGGGGATCGTGTCCGAGAATGTGGAGGTAGCAGATGGAAAGAGATTTGACTGCACAAGAGACAGACAATATCTCCGACACCACCAGCAGCACCACATAGAGCGACACTGTCGACATACAGTGAAGCTAGTCAGTCCAGTCCGAACATTGGAGGGGCGGCCAATGTAAAATGCACGTAAAGGTAAATGCATGGCGAGAGACAAATATATTTCATAGAGTACAATGAAGGGGCAGAACAGCGCTAGAGGGCAGCGCGAACTGCAAATAGAAAGTGAAAAGTCCCTAGGAAAGGGGAACTACAAGCTCCGTCAGCTCGAGACGGGCTTCTAGTTACCAGAGTTCCTTACAGGCAGAGACCCAGATCCATCCATTGGCGTTTGGTAAAGCAAGAAGACCTAACCCAACTCTAACGTCGAGCCTTCCTAAACCGGAAATTTGCTCGCGAAGAGAAAGGGTTCTGTACCCGATGGGCTTAGGCAAGAAAGGGACGATGGTAGTCCTGACCCAACTCTACTGTCAAGGTTTCCTATACCGGAAGTACACTTGCAGAGAGAAAAGTTTCCGTACTCGATTCGCTCAGGCACAAAAGGGACAACGATTTAGCCCTGGCCCAACTCTACTGTCAGGTTTTCCTACACCGGAAATACACTTGAAGAGAGAAAGGGTTCAGTACCTGATGGGCTCAGGCGCTATTGGGACAAGGACGCTCAGCTCGAGAACGACTTGCTCTCAAACGCGTGGTGTGAGACTCGAACTTGGACAAGGGGTACACGATGTCGGTGATTGACACCTCGGCTAAGAGAGCGAAAGAGCCAGGGTCCAACTCATCTGTTGAGTTCTTCCCCTTAAGGAACCAGGCTCACGGATGAGAAACGGTTCGGTACCCAATGGGCACAGGCACAGCACGTCCAATTACACGAGGCAAATTCATAGACAGTGGAACACCTCGTTCGAGTCAGACGAAAGCAAAACATCGTCTGGGCGAAGAGTCTCCACTACGCGTGCCTGGAGACAGATATAGAGGCTGTCACAGGCTAAGGGTAGCCCACCCGAATTGTCAAGGCATGCCGAAATCGGATGTGCTAGGCCTACAAGGCGCATAACGGTGGCACAACGTAATCACGCTCCCGGCGGAAATCGCACGGATATCCGTGATGGTTACAATGGAGCGTACGAAAAACAAACAAACAAAACCCCCAATAAAACAACATCTGAGCGAAAAATCTTTGGGTGGAGTGTGTATACTAATCTTTTTGACTGTTGTCGTTGGGCATAGACAGTTTATTTAAAAAAAAAACACCTTATTATTACATTTTGTGGGGTACTTTCATCTTGTCTTTGGAAGCGTGATGCTTCATTACCAGCATCATATGAGAAAATAAACACACAATGATGTATTTATTGTTCTGTTTTTTCCGGCAGCAGGTTTTCTGTGCCTACATCAACTCAATGCTATATGAATTATTATTAAAGTATTATGCATAAGCTTAAAGATCAGATTTAGGCTATTGGTCTGAATATTTTATTATTTAACTTTAGGCCTATCTACGAGGCAAAAAAACAACTTACAATATAAATGATGTATAACACAGATGAGATACAAAATACATGTACTTACGCTGTCAATGCATGTGGAAAAAAAAATTCCTAAGTTTAATATGAAAACTTAACAACCAAGGGAATAATGAAAGTAATGGTAATGTATTTAAAAGCAGTGTTACCACTAAAATAAATGTTAAAAGCCCCCCAAAAAACCACTTGTCAAAAAAAAAAAATTCACAATTGGCATTTTCGGAAAAAATGTTGCCACTAAAAATAAATAAGAACTGCAGAAATTCAAGTACAACGTAAAATGTATTGTATGGACATACAGAGTCAAACCTTCCAAAAACCATACAAAATATCGCTAATTATAGGTTTTAATTACAGAATTTGACACTATGTACTAGTATTTATTTTTAAAATATCCAAAAAATTTTATGTAAAATGGTTCACGTATATCATATACCAATAAAAATAATGAGTCAAACATTATAATTTCAGATACAAACAGGAACCACAGGAAAGATAGCATGTGTGAGGCTAGAATCCGAAATGGGAGCAAAGAATAGTAATACTGGTCTGCTATGCCTGTCATAATAAGTGTCTAAGGAGTTAGCTGTCACATCCTATGTGATATGTGAAAATGATCTCAAGCCATGCTGAAGTTAGATGTGTTTTGTCAAAAGTCTCAAATTTCAGTTAATCTGTAAACCATAAGATGCATTCTGTTGATGGATCCCCTATCTGGACTACATCCTGCTAATCTGCAGGAGCTTGAGAATGAATGCAGAGGAATCTTCCATATGGATGTTACAATCTATAACTTTGGAGAAATTAATCAATTTAGATAACAGTACAAAATTAATTACAAAATATATAGCCTGATGCTGATAATGTAGTTGAACTATAGGTCTATATCTTAAGTATGCAAATTAGATGCTGTTTTGAATATTAACTGGTTGCTTCTGAAAATTACAGTAGTCTTCCAGAACCAAAAAATGTCTAGTTTGTATATCTTAATCTTATAGTAAATAACTAAGATATTTTATAAATTATTGGCTCTGCTTGAATTCTTGGTCACAATTTTCTGCACCAGTCAGATTATATTTTGTATATGATCCATGTAAATTATGTTGATCTAAAATTAATTCATTAAAAATTCATAACATTTTTCATAATTGATGTACAGACTTGGTTGAGGTATCAGTGAATTACTATTTAACCTTCCTTTAGCAAGCTAAAGGTGGTACGGATCCCCTAAAGTACTAGCTCCTTCTAGACGAAAGGTGTCCTGACCCACCTATAAACATGACATGTTTTTTTCCTGTAGTACAGCTACGTTTGGAAATGTATATAAACTGGGACATGCGCAGATGAAGCCTATTCCATTTCCACGTCTGCCACCATCTTTGTCACACAAATCTTGTAGAATAGAGAGGAGTAGTTCGTTTTTTCCTCCAGACATCCAAGCAATCAAGTTTGTTCATCATGGATTCAATTTTCTTCGAGTTTATTATGGATGACTATTCCGATGAGGAGGAAATTGTGCCGTTCCTAGAAGCAGATATCACTCCAGCAGATGATGTGGTGTTAGATAGTGGTAATTCTAGTGGTACTGATTCTGTTGGCAGCGTGGGTGAAGAAATTTTTGAGGATGAAATTGTAGAAAATTTGCATGTCCCTTCGGCATATAGCCATGATTGGCGTAGCGACTTCGATGAAATTGTTGGAGATATAGGCCTAGCTGATAACGTTAGTGTGTTAGACGTGTTTTGAGAGGTAAGTTGATTTTTATAATATAATATAATATAGTATTGTCCATTGATCATGCTGCTTTCATGATTTAGATGGTGAATCACTGAATATCGACTGTGTTGGAGCGATAAAAAATGACTATGTCTATCTTTCAGATAACGATTTATGGCAAATCTATGAGATTCATTCTTACCAGTGACAATGAAACCACATAAATACTATTTGAATTAGGTTTATTTTACAGGGTTCCCACTTCAGAAAATATAAAAACTATAGATAAGTAATTTTGTTAATAATTTTTTTTCCTTTTATCTGTTATAATTTCTTTATTTTTTCATGAAAAATCATCTTTACTACTTTCTAATACGTCTGGTATCACATACACACGTAAAAAGATTACACCAATATATGCAGTATTCAATTCTTTATTTATATGTACAAATATTAATTAATTATCTCTAACAACAAAAAAGTTATTGAATTTTTAAAACAGCCACAATCAATAACATAAATTATCAAAAAAGAATTCAGTGGCAGGGGGAAGTTTTTCGATTTGTAAACACAGCTTGCTAAAGGTTAAAGGCTATCTGGTATTTTCCCAGATCTACTAAAGATCACACTTTTTATAAAAATCTTTTCTGACCCAAAGATGTGCCAGTGAGCTTTTTTAGTAACTGTAGCTATTTCAGTGCTTTATTTTTGGCATTTTCTACTTGCTTCTAGAGGGTGAGCTGCTGATGAAACGTGGCTTATAGACATGTGGGATGTTCTTTTGGCAATTTGTGTGTATCTAACCTTAGACTGATGTTTGTTAGAGCAATTCCCCCTTGGGCATACAGACTCCTAGAACTAAAAGAACAAATAGAAGGTATAGAAAAGAAAAGAACTCAGATAGACATGGAGAGAAAGCGTATCACAGAAAATCACATTGCAGTTAATTACCCACAGGATGCATGTACTCATGTCTATACAGATGGCTCGGCCACAAATGCAATTGAGAATGGAGGAGGAGTGACACTCATATTAAAACATGGGAAAGATGTTACTCTAGCAATAGCTACAGGCAAGCTCTCAACCAATTTTAAGGCAGAAATGGAAGCTCTCAAGAAAACAGCAGTGATGATCTTACAACATAAAGAACATATGCATATGAATATTGTACTACTAACAGATGCACTCTGTTATAACAGCACTGACGCTACACAGGAGCACCGAACTGAATGAATTGAGGACAGTTCTAGTTCAGTTGCACAATAATTTCCAGAGAGTAGTGATCCAGTAAATACTGCCACACTGTAACATCGATGAGAATGAAGATGCAGATAGACTGGTCAAAGAAGGATGGAATTTACCTCAAGAAGACTTATCTGGTCAGTTATGAAGAAATGAAGACTATCATTAAAGGCAACTATAACAAAAAGTGGAAAGAAGACCACCCCAAATATGCAGATGATGGGTATTACCTACTATCCAGAAGAGACCAGGTTATCCTGCTACGCCTCAGAACTGGTCATAACAAAATGAGACATCACCTGTACACTAAATTCAAAATAGGAACAACTGGCCTTTGCCACTGTGGCCTTGCGAATATGACAGCGAAAATATCTTAAAAGAAAGTCACCAGTATGCAGACCTGAAGAACATGACATGGCCCACCCCAACCAGCGTAGAAGAGAAACTGTATGGTACATCAGAAACTCTAAAACAGACAGCAGCATATATCATAGAATCCAGAGTCCCAACCTTACTTAGTGATGATCGCTGAAGAAGAAGACTGATATTTTCCTATGAATTTTTATCAATTGTGTTTATTCGTTTTCTGTGATGTTCATTCTCAAACTCCCGCTGTATCTCTCATGTAGCAGGATGATGGTCCAGAGAATGGAAATGTGCTGTGTCACCGTTTTATTTGCACCAATGGCCAGACACATCCATCTCCGGCAGGCCATTCATTCATTGGGAGCACATATAGTCAAACTCCAGTTGTTGATAAGAGAGATAAGTAACTTTGGCATAGTGACTGCGTATTGTGTATCAATTGTTGAGGCAGGTTTACTGTAATGGAAAGTGCCCTATTTTTAAGCAGCACGCTACTCGAACAACATCATGTATGCCCTTCCTAATGTGCTACTCGGGTAAGTTAATGTAACAACAGCAAAGATTTGAACCTGGTCCATTGCTGTAATGCCAATTTGCCCCGCAACACATATTCTGCATTCAGCCATTCTGTATCCAATAAAAAAGGATGTGAATTTAGCAAAGGCATCCGTGTGTATTTTCAAGTTTCTATAAATATGGACCAGTTGATGAAAGCTCAGACAACAACACGCAAATTATACTGGTATGTAAATTCCCTGAGGACCACAAACATTTACATAACCTTATGCCTTTTTGCTTAAGACCATAGTGTGATGTGACAAAAATAAATATAACAAACAGAAACATTGTTGCTTTAGATATATCATGGAAAATAAAATACTGTAATATTTTAGTTGATAAAATCAGAATGTAGCAAAGATTTGATCCTGATCCATTCAGGTGACACCAATTTTCCCAATCAGAATCTCTAAAATATAAGCATCTATGGGCCTGGACATGAGGTCAATTCATTAACTTATAACGGGTTCATTACATGTCTTAGACTGTCAATAATAGCATGATGTTTTATAACAAAAGATCTGTATATATTGTTTTATCATCATCAACAGTTGTTAAAGGCTATTGATGAAAACAGTTGAACATTGAGATATATGGAACACAGAGCTCGCAAGCGTATCAGGGAAGCAAAGTTGAAGGCAAGGCCAGGTACTGTGTTCATATTTCTTTTTAATAATTATTTAAAGCTTTTATCTTCTTCTTCAGCGTTCATTCTCAAACTCCCGCTGGATCTCTTTTGTAGCAGGACTACTAGATTTCCAGCAGGATGTAGTCCAGAGAAAGGAATGCGCTGATTCACCGTTTTATTTGCGCCAATGGCCAGGCACACCCATCTTCAGCGAGAAGCTTTTATCTAAATCTTTAAATGTTTAGCTCTTTCGTTATTGTTATTAAAATCATTTTTTGGAAAATGAGCATAGCGTTATTCTTCTTCTTAGGCATTAATTCTCATGCAAATTAGCAGGATGTGGTTCAGAGAATATAATGCATTGTGTCATGGTTTGCAGCTAAGCTTCAATATCTACACCTTTCAGTCTGGCGCATCCAACTTCAGCATGGTTTCTGGGTCACTGACTATGTGGGATGGGACAGCTAACTCCATCCTAAAATATCCGTAATCACTTCTTACGGTTTCATTTGCACCAAGGACCCAACACATCTGACTTCAGCATGGTAACTAATATGTTCAGTGTTGTATCACTTACTCTGAAAGGTGGACATATGTAGCCATATTGCTAGTAGGCCAGCCATATGAGAGAACTGGTTCCCGTACTGTATACTAGACACCAACTTGAAGGGGCTAACCATAGTAAGCATTCTTGGCCATTTTGCTGCTGTAGGTATAATTATTGACATAGCCACATATTGTTCTATCTTATTCCTCTTCTGTGTTCATTCTCAAACTCCTACAGGATATAACCATCAGAGTGGTATACATTGTCTTATGGTTTACAACTTTGTTGTGATATCTGTCTTTTGGCCTGGCACATCCAATTTCATCATAACTTCTGGATAATTTTGACATCTATGGGATGGGACAACCAGCCCTACTCCTGAAACCTCATTAATCATCTCTTATTACACGCTTGGTAGCTTACTTCACTATTATTTACTCCCCTTTTAGACCCAGTCAACACATGTATTATCTTATTCAATATTTGGTGTTTTTTCTCAACACCTGTACTATGTGATCATTTAAAGGGGTGTTAAGCATTACATATCATTTATGTGTGACTTCATGTGTCAACAATCTGTCACAGTTTAACAGTGACCCACATTTCACTGTACTTAATTCCCCCTGTCCATTATCAGACTAATATCTGTTATATTAATAAGACTCATAACCAGGGGTGCCACACTGAAGATTTTTGTTACTGCAAGTTTTCCTTTTAAGGAGTGCAGGGAGGCTTTTTGAAGGCACTGGAGACACCAGCACAAAATGCCCTCCAAACACCTCTGCCATTTGGACGAGTAGAAAAATCATGATTTCTTTTTCTGTTTTTTCTCCTTTCACCCTCAATTGTTTCTTACAAAATAGCTGTCGAAACGAGTCGTGTCTCGTTACATGTTTAAACAAGTTGCGCCATTTCATCACTGCTAAAGGAGGTTCTTGATATCTGTAAGTTTTTTCATTTTCTGCAGAACAAATATATTTTTGTCTTGTGTTTGTGTGTTCTAATGAACTAATTTTTCATTAACATCTTGAGCACTTGTATTAAAAAGCTTGAATCTGTGTCTGCATTGAGTGTCGGGCATTCACATCTGTATAAAAGTATACTTATCACCAGCAGTCAGTATAGATTCATGTTTACTTGCTGTAATACTGATCTTACTTTTCCAAGTCCTATTCAACCATATTTGTTGCAGTATGTTGAATCATATTTTAAAGCTCTTATTGTTTTCAGCATATTGTTACAAATAATTTTTCTGGATACGCCCAGATCCTTCTATTTAGAAAGTGATATTTTGGTAGCTCTGGTAGACCTGACTGAAACTGGCATTTTTATTGCCCAGCTGTCGTTTTAATTACCTGTCTGGTAGGGATTCGGTGCAAGGTTAAACACTGGACAGATATTGAACTTGCGAATTGTAAAACTTAAAATCGTTACAGAAGTTGTAAACTTTCTACTGAATTATTGAGTGCTAGTGCAGTATGGGACAAGGATCTTTATCTTTCGGAGATGGAATAAACAATTCTTCCTGTACACATCATGGCAACAGCTTTGGCAAAGCAGCCTTTATTTCTACAGCCTTAAAAGCCTCCCTGCACTCCTTAACAGGAAAACATGCAGTAATGAAAGAAAGAAAAAAATAAAGTGCAGTATTTGAAACAAAAGTCTGACAATTTCCCTATATGTGGATCACTGTGGACAGACAACAACTATGGAAAACACTGTCAATATACAGAGTAACTAAACATTTAACATAAATGCAAAAGCATTTATACTAAAAGCAAATGCAGGAGTGTCCAATAAGTTCCAAATTCAATCAGGATTTCGCCATGTGTGTGTGTGTGTGTGCTATCCCCTCTACTTTTTATAACATATATTGACCACATCTGTAAACTAACAGGTACCAATGAAGAAGATAACATGAAAGACAAATTGAATGAACTACTCTTTGCAGACGACCAAGTATTAATAGTGACATCAGAAGAACAATTGCAAGAACATATGAATAGACTTCATACAACATGCCACAAATTCAACATGAAGATTAATATTGAAAAGACTAAAATAATGGCAATAGCAAAGGAAAAAGAAATATCACTATCTCCATCGATAATAAACACTTAAAACAAGTTACGGAGTTCACTTAGGAAGCATTATAACGAGTGAAGTGAAAAAATAGTAAAGAGATATAAAAATTAGATGCAACAAAACATACTAGATCCTAGGACAGATGACACAATTTTTTAAGAACAAAATGTAAACATGGACACTAAAGTGGATTATACACGACTATCATACCATCACAGTGCTACCAGTGCCAAACCTGGACAAGGATAGCACAAGCCAAAAGAAAACTAGTGATAGCAGAAATGACATGTCTACAAAGAATACTTGGAGTGTCATTAAGAGATAGAATTAGAAGCGATAACATCAGACAGGTAAACAAAAACAGTATTGGATCACATTAAAAGACAACAGATTAAGTTGTTTTCACATGCTTTCAGACTACCAATAGACAGCATGCCACAGATGGCCATGACACATAGACATAACGGCTACAAAGCCAGAGACAGTCCATGTAAAATATGGATCACAGAAATCAAAGAAGCCACAGGAACAAGCTTTCAAACGTAACACAGAAAAGCCATCTCCAGAGAACTCTTCTACCCCTGACGTTGCAAGGGATACAGCATATAGATAGATAAATAGAATGCATACAATATTTTGCCCTGGTCATGCTGAGTTTAGGGCAAAGAGAACATGTCAGGACAAGGGAGACATTTGTAATTCCCTATGTTTGCATCTTTTGGGTGAGACCATCATGGTGGATGAAACTGTTATAAGATATTTAAGGAGTTTGAAATTACACTTGGAGATGGTAGAGGACAATTAAGGGGTAGGATGAGGAAGATGTACAATCAACAGGTAACAGGAACTATCAGCACACAACTCATCACATGTTAGAAAGAGCTCATATGGGGATGTCTGGAGTGTACAAACTGACAGTTCAGAAAAACACTTCTACTTCTGCATTCGTTCTCAAATTCCTGCATATTATCATGACGGTGCCAAGAGAATAGAATGCATTATGTCATGGTTTACGGCAGGGCTATTCAATTGGCGGCCCGCAGAGGCCTAGTAAGTGGCCTGCGGACCATTGCTAAAACAGTGAAATAAAGTTATAAAAATACTAAATGTATAAAATCATTCAATGTGTTTTTTTTATAAATCTGGCCAGTGATGATCCCCATTTTCTACATTTTGGCCCCCGAGTAAATATAATTGAATAGCCCTGGTTTACAGCTTAACTGATACATGCTCCTTTCGGTTTGACATATCCGACTTCAGCACTACTATGTGTCACTTTGACCGTATATTAGATGGGACTGACAACTCCACCCCAAAATCTCCTTCATCATCTCTTTGACAGGTAACAGGGTACTGTGATTAACTTCTTAGCTTAACGTTTCACTGTATCAGTGAAAAATCACAGCTCTGAATGGAAGAACTCATGTTCAAATTTGTTATAATCTTAGAGTAGATATTCAAAATAGCATTTTGTTTTATAAAGTTTATATATCATATCTTTAGAGCTTGGTAAGGATTCAGAAGGCTGGTACGCTTACAATTATGCAGAGACATTTGACCTTCGTAAAGAGGTTATCAAGGATAGTGTACAAAGAGTGGATGCTAGCCAGATGAGCGCAGAAGAATTCAGGGAGAAATATGAGAGAACATACACACCAGTAGTCCTCACAAACTGCCAGAAAGATTGGGCAGCATCATATAAATGGAATATGCGTGTAAGTAAAGTTTGAACCTGTTTCATATTTGCCTATATATGCTTGATCTTGTTTAACCACTGCATTAAAATAGCATTAATTTCCTCTGCCACATCAGTTGTTTTTTTTAACTCTACATGTTATTATATGGTATTTGGAAAACAACTTACTTTTTTAGTTTTGGAGCTTTTTGTATACTTGTTTTTAAGAAAATAAAGGTACCAAATGTAATGATATAAGTTTTGTGTGTGTATGTGTGAGAAAATAGCAAAGATGAGAAATAAAAAAAACAACATATAAGTGACTGACATTTTCTTGGGTGATATATTTAAATTCTGGATACCTTTTTTATTTCCGTGTTATATCCTTTAGCCTTGCAGCCTCAGAGTTAGAAGAATTCTCTGTAGACTGCATGTTTATGTGCTTCCTATATGTTTGGTTTCGTTGATTCTTTTATTTCTGTAATCCATTTTTTGCATGGTCTGTCCTTGGCTTTGTATTCATTGCATCTATATAGCAATGCTTTTTGAGGGGCTCCATCTGATGGTAGTCTGGAAACATGTGAGAACCACTTAATCTGTTGTCATCTGATGTAATCCAGAATTGACATTGTGTTTGTTAGTCTATCTATTGTTTTTCTCCAGGTGAATGATTGTTGATCGCATTCACACTTGCCGTTAAGAGTAGGGGTGGGAGCTTAAGCTGTTGTTCCAAGGACAGATGTGTCGCTGTGGTTGCATTTAGTCCATGTTTGTTCAAGGCTATCTTGATGTTTTCTATCCACCATTTTCTTGGTCTACCTTTGGCCGTACGCCCAGATATTCTTGTATTATATGCTCTTATTGGTATTTGGTTTGGCTTCATTCTCATAAGGTGACCGAACCATTTTACTTGCTGTCTCTCAATATGTTCGATACATGATATTATACCAACTCTTTTCCTAATTTCTTATTTTATCAAGTTTGGTAACCATTGCAGCTTTTCTCAGACACTTCATTTCACATGTGACGATTTTTCTTTGCTGCGAAGCTGTTAAAGACCATGTTTGACATTGGTAGCACAGTGTTGGTATAAAAATTGTAGATATTATTTGTTTTTTAATTTCCATCTTGATCTTTGGATGAAGTAATGGTGAAAGTTGGTAAGTCACTGTGTTTGCTTTCTGGCACCTTGTTTCTATTTCTCTGTCTAGTCTTCCATCTTCGGAAAAATGCTGCCTAGATATTTAAATTCTTTGGCTTGTTTCACTTTGGTGTTATCTATTGTTATATTCATTGGTGTTGAAGACTTGCTAATTTTCATAACTTCTGTTTTTTGTACATTAATTTCATGTCGTACTTCTGACATGCTAACAGAAATGCATTGATGTGCTTTTGCAAAGTTTCCTCATCTTTGTATATTAAACTTTGATCATTGGGAAATAATAGTTCATTGATTTCATTATTAAGTCCCTCATCAGGTTTATTTGCAATGTTTTCCTCTTTGTTGATATGAGCTTAAGCAGGTGTTCATCTGTTGGAGTCACATCTCTTTGGATACTTAAAAATGGAGTGTATACCTGAACAGTATTAATATAACAAACTATATATTGTTCAGATGATAATGTATAGCTGCCTTTTTATCTACAGAGTATGTTCATTTTTGCTCCATTGACAGCTTTGTGTACTTAGGAGGTTGTGAAAATGTGTAGATTTTTTTTTTTGCTGTGGTTTAAATCAGGGGAATAAGACAAGTTAAAGGATGAAATATACAAGCTTGAAATATGTATATGCTGAAGCTGATAGATGATTTTGTTTTCATTCCTAGCGTCTGTCCAAGAAGTACAGAAATCAACGCTTTAAATGTGGAGAAGATGACGGAGGCTACTCTGTAAAGATTAAAATGAAATATTTTGTAGATTACATGAAGCACACTAAAGATGATAGCCCTCTGTACATATTTGACAGCAGTTATGGAGAGGTAGGTACTTTATATGAATGCCCTGTACTTGAATCTATCATTCCTTATACATACATAGTGTATCACAGGGCTTGCAGTGTCTCGCTATACATCTCTGTTTTGAACAATCATTCTATATAACAAGCTTAGACATGCTTTCCATATCCATAAATCCCATCAAGGTCATGCATCAAGACACTGAATCATTCGGCAGTTTTTATTTTCAGTGATGTGGATGTATAGAAAAATCATTCTTGAAAAAATCTTGAATGGTTCATTCTGTAATTTTCTTTGCCCTCCTCTGCTCTTTCCATCCTTCCATTCTCTCTCTCTTGTATTCAGTCTCATGTCTGCAGTGTGTTCAACTCTTGCAGACATACAGTTTAATGATAGTTTATTATTCTTTGCTCCCCTTTCGGACCCCTAGCAACATATGGGTGGTTCTCTGAATTGAAAAAGTCTAAATATATTCATTGTCACTTTAGGATTGTCAATCTTTTGTGTTCCTTTTCAAATGTCAGCAGAAGACGGATGTGTCAGACTATTGACGCAAATAAAACGATTACAACACATTTCCATTCTCAGGACTACATCCGGCTGGAAATCTAATAGGACTATGGTCCTACAACAAGAGAGATCCAGCGGGAGTTTGAGAATGAACGCTGAAGAAGAAAATACCCACAGATTGCAGGATGTTTTCCAGAGAATGGAAATAATTAGTTTTAAGATGTATGCAGAATAATAGAAAAAAATATCTTAAAAGACAAAAAAAATACTATTTTTGAATCCATAATTGATATATGAACTGTGCCGATAATGGATGTGCTGGGCTAAAAAGTGCAATATAATGCTTTTGCTATGAAATCAGCAGCACAGCATACTTCACGCTCCCCTGCGAAAATCACACAGATCTTCGTGTTCATTATCAGAGAGAGTACACAGAAGAAGAAGAGAAAGATATCCAGAGTATTGAGACAATTTGTGTAGATTTGAAAGCTGAACTCTCTATGTGATATGTCCTTTGCAGAATGTTGTCCTTACTGCCACTCCGTAAATCTCATAGTTCTGTGCGAACTGCCCAGCTTCTTCCAATATCATGTTCAGGTCTTCAATGTCATGTATCCATCTCTGTCTCTTGGTCTGTCTCTTGTTCTCTTTCCTGGAACTTTTCTCTCCATGGTCACTCTTTTGAAACCATTGCGTCTTTATATATCCAAAATGTGTAAGTTTGCGTTTTTTATAGTTTTGAGGAGCCAGTCTTCTATGTTCAGATCTTTGTGGACATCTGCATTAGTTATTTTTTCTGTCCATGATTTCCTTAGAAAATATGAACAATCGCTGTAAATACAAAAAGGTTTCATTTATATGAATACAAGTGTTCATTTGTTTTGAAGCATATAAAACATATTTTTATTCCAGACAAAATAACTGAGCTTGTAGGTGAACAGAGAAGACTTGACAGTGGTTAAACTTGCATAGTTCCGACATGTAATGAGATACCTTTTACTTTCAAAGATTATACTGCAAGGAACAATTCAGGGTGGAAATAGAAGAGGTGGTAAAACAAATTATGGGCTGTGATAACAAGGTATGGTCGGGTATGTTTTTTCTCCCACACTCGTCCATTTACAGAGAATGGGGATGCTTGGTAGTCTTCTTGTGCTATCTCCAATATTAGCACCTCTATGACACTAACAGTTTTGGGTTTTATTGTTATTGATATGACATTGTTTAGAAGCTGATTAAAGCGCATCCAGTTGAGATTTTAAAATTTAAATTGTATATTTATATCATTTTTGTCCTTAAGCATCCAAAACGTCGCAGGCTTCTAGAAGATTATGAAGTGCCAAAATATTTTCAAGATGATTTATATAAATATGCTGGAGAACACCGTCGACCACCATACAGGTCAGTTTTTTTTTGTTCATCATATATGTGAGGTTTGTTTGTTCACCATACCTAGCCCATACCATTTTTATTTATTTGTTTACCATTCATGTGTGTTTATTTGTTTGTTCATCATACAGGTCTGTTTTATTTGTTTGATCACTACACATGTAAGTTCTGTTTGTTTATTATACAGGTCAATTTTGTTTACCAGCATTTGTTCTTAACTCCTACTGGATCTCTCTGTGTGGCAAGAAAATGGACAATGGCCTACTGGATTTCCAGCAGTGTGTAGTCCAGAAAATAGAGTGTTGTCTTGCTGTTTTATTTCAGGAAATAGATAGTGTCTTATTTGTTTCAACTAAAACACCCAGTGTTAAGTTATTTGTTAACTTGATTTGCTTAACAGTTTTCATCAACATCAACTATTTATTATCTGATGAGTTTGATATTTATTATTCATTAATGAGGGTTGTTCACAAAGTTTTAGGAGAGATTTTTGTTCCGGAAATTAGTACATAGTGCAGTGGTACTAACATAGTGCACATGAGAACCACGTGCCAATCTATGTACCACACCGGGAGTTATAACTTTGTGTATGAACTGTTGATTTCTATAAGCGAAAGGTTGCCTAGTAGCATTGTCATATTTAAAAAAAATTGACATAATATTTAACAGAGGCTGTGCATTATTTTCTGCATTCATCTTAGAGAAATTGATTCTGAAACTTTCAAAATACTGCAATCATGTTTTAAAGTGTCCTGTTTAAGTTAATCTAAATAATTTGATAATTTGAGTGATATCTCTGTTTCAAAAATGGATGTAGATCCTATAGCGATGACCCATTAAGGAAGACTATGATAGAGATGTCTGACTGTCCCTAGAGGGCAGTGTCATTGCAGAATTCTACCAGTCTTATAATGCCTCAGCAAAATTGTACGCACACTCTGAGAGGTGTGCACAATTATATGCACTATGACAATGTCCCTGCACACAAGTCTGTCACTATGAACTCATTTTTTAATTGATTATATTATTGATTAGAATTGACATTACTGTACTCCGGGAAAACCCAATGGTGCTCATTCTCTCCAAGCAAATATCGCATAATACAATATTCTCCAAATAGTATCTTAGATCATGGCTCACAATGTACCTCAAGCTCTCTGGTAGAAATCACAAAATATCATGTATGTTTTTATAGTTTTACTATTGAAAGTAGCGATCCTGTGTGCATTCCTACTTTATGTATGTTTTTAATTTGTAACTAAATTATTTTTTTTGCAATTGAGCACATTATTCTATTGTGCCCACAACCTCTATACTGACCCGATCTTGCTCAGTGTGACTTTTCTTGTTCCTGCAACATAAGAGAACAATTAAAAATCTAAAAGTCATTGATTCAATGAGGTTGAGGAGATAGTACAAATAAGGCTATTCAGAAAAGTGCTCACCAGTAGTGTTTCCTTCAAGGGCAAGAATGCTGGAATATATGCATACAATACCTGGTGGGCTACTTTGAAGGAGATGGAATCAACTAGCCTGTAAGTTGTGTTACTTTCATTATATTTTTTTTCATCATTTGTAGGTGGTTTGTTATGGGTCCAGCACGGTCAGGCACTGGAATCCACATAGATCCTCTAGGCACGAGTGCATGGAATGCTCTTGTTGTGGGACACAAAAGGTAATTTAAACTTTCATGTAA
Source organism: Meghimatium bilineatum (assembly GCA_034231615.1). Lineage (NCBI taxonomy): Eukaryota > Metazoa > Mollusca > Gastropoda > Stylommatophora > Philomycidae > Meghimatium > Meghimatium bilineatum. Next base: position 32,971,979 of record CM067318.1, read on the forward strand.
CAGATTTTTAGCTGCAAGAGTGGAAAAGCATACTTTGAATTGTTGACGCATTTAATTGCAAACATATGTAATTCTAGGCTTTACAATAGTCATCACCATTTAAGGTTCCTCATGATTAAAATATGTGTACTGAATATTTCAAATGTATTAGGTTCAGATGTGCATATGTAATACAATATAATTAGAAATTGTATATTGATGTATCTATGGGTGGTGGTACCCATGTCTCTATAACATGTGGTATGGGAGTTGGTAACACAGTTATGTGCCCCTGTTAACAGTCTCCAGAGAAAACAGAACATTTTACAGAACTTCCCACTGCACCACACCACAAAATGAAAACTATGGCCATCGGAGACAGCTCTGACAGACAAGCTCCACTGCCCTGTCTCTAGGCTGGTGATCACAGTATAGTTCATTGATAAAGCCATATCAACTTCTGACTTCCGCTGGAGAATGAGGAAGTAGAAGAAGGAATATGAAAAGACTTAACATCAGTTTTGAAATGTGTCCAAAATTCAAGACAGTTTAAGGCCACATTTTTTTGCAGATAAATATGTCTAAATTTGTGAATAACGTAATCATTTTGTTGTACATGTTCCACCAGATGGTGCTTACTGCCTACCAACACACCACGAGAACTTCTCAAAGTCACATCTGATGTTGGTGGAAGGCAAAAGGATGAAGCAATCACATGGTTTACATGCATTTATCCAAAGGTCAAAAGTTCAAGCTGGCCTCAAGAATACAAGCCTGTAAGTTCTATATGATTTTTTTTGAGCTTTAAACAAATTTGTTCCCTTTTTTAAATCTATCTATCTATTCGCTAAACCCTTTGTTGCCTTTCAGCGTCAGGGGCAGAAGAGTTTTATGGAGATGTGCTGAGTATATTATGGAATTTTTCGCCTTTTGTATTTCGGTGGTCCATCATTTTCATGGTCGGTCTCTAGGTCTGCCTTCACTGTATCTGTGTAGCATAACTTGCTGTCTGATGGTAGTCTGCTGATGTGTGCAAACCATTTGATCTGTTGTCTCTTAACATATTCCAAGATAATATATTCCTTTTTTAATTCCTCTCTCAAATTATTATTTTGTATCAAAATATTTTGGAATTTCCAGTTCAACTTGAAATAAAGTTCATTCTACATGTTATTTGAAAACTATATAAGTTAGTTGAAATCAGTTTTTTGTTACAAACCACTTTTATAGTTCAAAGAAGCTATCACAATGATATCTGGTGATAAATATATGTGATAATTTACAGTTCACAGAAGCTATCACAATCTTATCTTGATCTCTGTATCATTGCTATTTTTTTGGGTCCTAGCTGGAGATTCTGCAGAAGCCTGGAGAGACAGTCTTTGTGCCTGGTGGATGGTGGCATGTAGTCATCAATCTTGATGACACAATTGCTGTGACACAAAATTTCTGCAGTGTTGTCAACTTTCCAATTGTTTGGCATAAAACAGTACGTGGGAGGCCAAAGTTGTCAAGAAAATGGTTTAGGGCACTCAAGGTAGAATTTTTGTTTATTCGTCAAGTGTTTGTTTTATTTGTATTAAAATGATTGATGATAATGAAATGATCCTGTTAGGACCAATAATAATCGCATCCTTCCAAACACATTACAGAAAAAAGAAGTTCGATTATAGCAAGCCTCATTTCCACTGTTCCCCCAATTAGTAACCTTATATCTAATACTGTTTTTTTTATGATTAGAGGAGTGCATAGCAATGGGTGCACTGATGGCTGTGAAGGAATATATAATGCTAGGTGCATGTATGTCCAAACAGCACACTAAAGATTAAGGGACTAGGCCGTGTTAAGTTTAACCCTGACTTAAGTATTTGTGTACCAAAAGACAAGTACATGTCCCACTAGAACAGTACACTTTATTATATAGATTAGCACCACAACTAACATTTCCTGGACAAACATTTGTTCAGATAATATTTGATTTATCTATTTCTTTTTCACATTGTCAAATAGATGATGTGTTTTCTTTCTGTTTATAGTATGTTATACGATATATATATATATATGTATATCTTAAACATATAATTTATGTAGGGTATATAAGATGAGACAGGAAGACATGAGGCATTATGCAAGGCAAAAATATAAGAAACTCTGCTTTAGATGGTTGCAGCCCGCTGAAGATGGATGTGTTGAACCATTGGTGCAAATAAAATGGCGACAATGCATTTCCATTCTCTGGATTACATCCTGCTGGAAATCTAGTAGGACAGAGATCCAGCGAGAGTTTAAGAATGAACGCTGAAGAAGAAGATGGTTACAGCAAACCAGAACTACTGTGATGTCTGGCTTGTCTGTCCAAACTTTATTAACCTTATGGGCTCATATGCGCCTATAGTAGACGACTATGATAGCGCCTTTGTGTAACTAGTGCCTGTAGACATCTCCAGTCATCCCTGATTCCTCACTACAGAATCACACGAAGTTAAGCTCGTATGTCGTAGAATTGCCGCCACGTGAAATAGGAATAGGTGAAATTCCTTTACACATTACGATTGTAAAGAAGAAGGAATGCTGGCTGATTTTGTCAACTAATTACTGGAATGACTTGATCCATTATTGACACCATATTTTACTATAAAATGTAGTATCAGGTGGCACGGTAAGTGATCGTCATGGTAAATATGAATAAACATGTATACAACAGGAATAGATATTCAGGAGGATTTTATCAGTGTTTCCACAAATTGCTCAAGTATTAGGGTCATCAAGAAATTATATTTGTGATTGTTTTCCCTGGAACTGGGGAGAAAATTGCGTAATTTTAATCTAGGGTCCTAAAGGTTAATGTCACAGTAATGTAAACCGCATTACAATGCCTTCTTACCCTGTGCTGCCAGAATGTGAAGGGGGTGCAAAGAGTAGTGACACTGTTACCTGCCTGCGAGTCAATAAGAATTTGGGAGTGGAATTGGCCATAAAGAATCAAGTGACCATGCTGAAGTTGGATGTGTCAGGCTAAAGGCGCAGGTATTGCAGCCAAGTTGTAAATCATAGCAACACATTCCATTCTCGAATACATCCTGCTAATCTGCAGGGGTTTTAGGATGAACGAAAAAGAAAAAGAAAACAAATGCCTTCTGTTCTCAAAACTGCATCTTGCTAAACTACAAGAGTTTGAGAATTAGATGGAGATGAAAGTAGCCACTAAATGACTGTTAGGTCATGCTCAGATCCGATATGCTTGATCGAGAGGTAGAAATATCTTAGATTTGTTTTAATCTAGTATCACAAAGTATTTATGTTCTACGGCTCAAATCACACGAGAATGTGTGCATGTTAAATGAGAGTTAATAGAGAAACACAAAAAGAATACAGTGCAAGGGTTGTCTTATAATAAATGAAACATGTTTTTATCACCAATTCAACACCAGGCAAATATATTATGTATACGTAAGAAACACTATGTTTGTACAAGTCTGATAGGAAGAAATGCAATGTTTTCAGACTTTGAGGCCAGAAGTGGCTTCCATGGCCTGTAGAGTTGACCTGAATAAACCAACAGGTTTCAACTCTGACAGTTCAAGTTCAGCCTCATCCTCATCTAGTGACACCAGTTCCGAGTCTGCTGATAGTGACAGTGATTCTGAGAGTGAATCTGCCAGCAGATCGTGAGTATTGATTATGTGTTGAATGTATCAATATTGTTTGTTTTTCTGTCAATAACTGTAAGCTAGATGCTAAAGATACATGCTCCCTGTTCTTCTTCTTCTTTCGTTCACTTGAAACATGTCTATATCTGTAATTCTGTCTCCTTAATAAAACTCACTGTCTTTTGTAGTTCATACAGTGTCCCATAGAGCTTTGATTCCAGTGTTGTTTCCTCTAGCTAATATGTCTGCCTCAGCGTTTCATGCTCAGAACACTCTTGAAGTATATGTTCGGCACTCTGTGCTGCATGTACACATGGCCGTATTGCCAATCTTGAACTTTGTATACATGTGACTGCGGAGTCGGTTGTGTCCTGTTCTGAGATGTAGAATTATAACTTGTTCTGATCTGTTCATAATGTGATAGTCATCATGTGTTGGTGTTTGTGGCTTTCTTATTGACTTGATCATCTTTTTTTTCTGATGGTAGGTAATTGGTATATCTGGTTGGTCTTCGGCAGCACATTCCTTAGCCAGTTTGTCTGCTTTTTCATTTCCTGGTATTCCACAGTGAGAGGGTATCCACTGCATGGTTACCCTATAGTGGTATGACAATTCGCTAAGTAGTTTTTGCAAGTCTGTTAGTTTTCCAGACTGGAGAGCTTGAAGCACTGACCTTGCATCTGTCAGGAATACCACAGGCTGTATGCCAGAGTTGGAGTTCAGCAGTTTTTTAGCTGCCACACTAATTGCCTGGATTTCTGCATCATAATTATTGCAGAATTTTCCTGTCGGTGTTCTGATTGTATCTCTAGGCTTGTGTGGATATTCTATATGTACACCTGCACCTCCATTCCTCACAGCATTCTGTGCTGACCAGTCTGTGTATACTCTGACCCATATATCTTGTGGATATTCCTCATCCAGGAAACTGAGGGTGACTGTCCTTCGCTGCACACTGTTCTGTTCGTCCTCGCTTAGTATTCCTTTCACATGGGTCTGAATGTATACTGACATTTCATGCCTTTCACATGCTCCCTGTGAATTCCTAATTAGAAATTACTGTCCCCGAAAAGGAAGCAAAGTTTCAGTGTTTTCTAGATGGACTATGTGATTTCTTTTATGCATGGGATAGATTAGAACATGTTTTAACCAATTAGTCACTGAAATGACACTGAGTGGCTTAGCGACCCAACAGTGTAGAAATAGTGCTAAGTAATATCGCTCATAGGAAACAATGAAGAGTTTTCAGAAGACGCCTTCTTCATCCATTCTCAAACTCCTGCAGATTACCAGGATATAGTCTGTAGAACAGAATGTGGTGTTGGGGCATAGTTTACAGCATGCCTGCAATATCTACTCCTTTTTGCCTGGACACATCTTTCAGTATAGTTTATTGATAATTTTGACCCTTCATGAAATGATAGTGAACACAACTCCCAAAACCTATTTAGTAGCTGCCTACAATATGCATGGCAGATGATAATGCTATTATTTGCTCTCCTTTTGGTTGCTTGACAACAAGCTGGAGCACACAAGACACCAGGAGTGAAAAGTAATGTAATTTAAGTTTGAGAGTTAAATCAGAAGAAAATAAATATGCTGAAAACAGAAGTTATGCAAATCACAAAATCCAGTGAACATAACAATGAACAAAACTAAAGTGAAACAAACCTCTAAATTTAAATATCTGGGAAGTATATATATTCACAGATAATGGAAAATTAGACAGAGAGGTTGAGACATGCTGCCAGAAAGAAAACATAGTGACATACCAGCTATCACCATTACTGCACAACTCAAAGACCAAGATGGAATTCAAGATACAGATGATAAACAGTATTTTTATGCCAACACTCTATCAATGCCAGACATTGGCATTGACAGCAGCCAATCAGAGAAAACTTACAATATAGGAGATGAAATGTCTGAGAAAATCTACGAGAGTGACCAAACTAGACAAAATGAGAAATGAATCAGGAGAAAAATCGGTATAAGACCATGCACAGAAAACATCAAGAAAAAACAAATAAAATGGTTTGGACACCTTATGAGAATGAACCATAACCAACTACTGACTAGAACATATAACATGAGAAGATCTGGATAGAAGTCCAGTGAAAGACCTAGAACAAGATGGATAGATAACATCAAGACAGCCCTGAACTAATACGGATCCAGCACAGCCAAGGTGACACATCTGGGCTTGCACAGACAACTAAAGCTCCCAGTCACCATCCCTACACTTAATGGCAAGTGTGGATATTCTGACCATCATCCACCTGGGGATAAACAGCAGACAATTATAAGAAAACTGCTGTGCAAATTTATTTTCTTATTGCCATGTATATATATTTTTTTTCTTTTCTGGGTGTAGGTGTCTAGTATGTAATACCGTACACTGATGTTGATAAATTAGTTTGATGTTTGACTTTTTTCAGAAAACGGTCAAGGTGTTCGAGGTCAATGACACCAAATGGAGGAATAGAGGACCCAAAGCTGACATTAAAGCAACATCATGTACGGGCAAGATCAAAATCTCTGTCACGATCAAATATTTGTGTGGCAAAGGAGAGGGATCGAGGAAGTCACCAAGATCATCGAGACATTCGCAGCTTCTCTCACACGCCAAAAAATTTACGATAGCTTGTTTCAGTTTCAAACATTGCAGGGGTCATATGTCATTCTCAATTTTGCATATCAGTCACATTGGTAATGCTTATTAAGGAAATGTTCTAACCAATAATTTCATTGTACACTAGAGCCTTACGTTAAAATTGAAATCCAGTTGCCCTATTAGTTCTGGGATCCTTTGTTGACACCCCTTTGAGTGTAAGGCTTCACTTCATAGTCTTGTACACTTTGATGAGTCTTTGATTTTGAAAAAAAATAACATACATGAGAGAGAGGAAAAGGAAAATTGTAACTTTTAAAGAAGAATGCATACAGCTATGTATTTAATGGATAATCGTTATTGTACAACTTTTATTTGTTTCTGTATTAAGAATCGGTAGTCAATTTCTTGAACAAAAATGTGTGTTATCAGCGGGCCAGCTTGGGAAGGTAAGAATGGCAGCACTGGACATCTGTCGCCAAGTGAACAAGCAACAATGACTGGTCACAATTCAGATGGGTGACTAATAAGTTAGTGCACTGTGCAAGCAAAGCTGATAAAAATGGTTGCTACTAGCAATAAGGCTATGGATATCCATTGTTTAATGAAATTGATAAAACACTGAATGTATACATACTACTGACAAAAGTCAAATGTGTCTGAACATTAGTGCTAATAAAACCGAGCACAATGAATCTCCATTCACTGGACTCACCCTGCTGAAAATTGATGGCTATTTCCCTGCTGTACAAAAGATCCAGCGGGGGTTTCAGAGCAAATGCTAAAAAATGACCTGCATGTGTGTTTTAAGAAGAAAGTTAGATGTGGTACCATAGGAAACTAAAGTAAACATTTGAAGAAAATAAATATGCATGGACAGGAAGGTATATTTTTTTTGTATAGTTCGTTCTCAAATATCTAGTTTTACAGCAGGATGTTGTATAAATAACAGATTTGTCATAACAATTTTCATTTAGCGCCAATGGCCTGCCACATCTGACTTATGTAGTGGTGTATATGTTAAGTGTTTTACAATTCCACTAAATGGTGGCCTGTCTGTTTATCAGTGCCACTCACTCTTGTTATCTATATGAATGATGGTTAAGGCATCGTTGATGACCTTATGTCACTGTCAGGATCACTTTCTCTTTGGCCAGAAGCTGGCACAGACAGAGAGGTGTAAATAGAAATGTTTTTAAATAAACTGGCAGAATAGTGTACTTTCATTCTAATGTGTAATGGAACCTGACATTGTTTAGATGTCATGGTGGTGTAATATTAAATAATTCGCTCGCTGACAAGCATATTGGGTATCAAGTCTACTTATTCATAGTTTTAAATACAAATTTCCCATGGTCCACACAGCCTCCAGGAATAAAAATACCAGAGCTCATGCTATGGGAAGGTCGAGGAATGGTGTTACCCTAATGAGTAAGTGTGATCAGTTATGCTATTCATGCTGTTTTTGGTCAACCTCTGATTAGGCATCTGAGGATTTATGGGAAACTGTGCTATGATGCTGGTTCATAACATTGATTCATAATTCAGCTAACCTTGACCTTTTTACTGTTACCAGATACTGTAAGTGGTAATACTAAAGAGAACACACAAACAGAAGAAAGAACATTATTCCTGCTGTTATCATAAAATATAACACTTCCTATTTAATTATATTTCTTGTAAAATTTGCAACAGCAGTATTTTAATTGAATTGTTACTTGTGAATAATGTTTGCTAAAAACACATTCAATTGGGTTTCCTTAGATAATAAATAAAGCGGATAATATTCCTCCTATAAGATGATTGGGGGGGGGGGGGGGGGGAACATTTTTCAAAAATGTACTGGAACTCTTGTATTGTGAGCGAATGTGTGTTTGTCTGTAGGGTATAACTCCAGGTGACAACTGAGTGATATTATTTGTCTTTTCATTTCAGTATATTTTGACACTTACTGTATTATGATTTTTTTCAGCACATTCAAACTAAGGAAAACATGCATTAAATGTATTCAATAACTCTTGTAGTCACATGTTGCTGTTTTCTCTTATTAGCTTGTTTGAATTTCTCAGCCAATATTTAAGAGAGTACACACCGTCATCTTGGTATAGTCAATTTCTTAGTCTTGACATCATCCTGATTTGTCATTCATGACAGACTAAGAAGAGTTTTCATAACACTTTCTAGTGTGCGCTGTATGATCTTGTTTATTGATTTCTTAGTCACCAAATAAAAATTTGTAATAGGGAGGTTGGAAAGAGAAGAGAATTCTAAATGATTAGACTTCAGCAACTTTTTAAATGATTCTAATGATGGGACTAATAGCTTCAACTTTTTAAATGATTGTGTCTGTGAGAGTAATAGCGTGTTTTTTTCATCGTTCATTCTCAAACTCACACATGATCTCTCTTATTGCAGGATAATGATCCTACTAGATTTCCAGCAGGATGTAATCTATAGACCCAAATTGTGTTGTAGCATTTTATTAACACCATTGGCCCGATAATCAATCTAACTTCGGCATTAGTAATTAACGTGTTCATCATTTTTTTTTTACCACTTCCACTGAAACATCACCACACTCAAGCTACATCATGGTCACAGATGTTTGACCTTTTGTCACTGTCTTGCATCAGCCTTGCAACCATGCACAAGGTTTCTGATTTCAGTCTTCAATTCTAAACATGTTTTTTTCCTCTTGATGTAAATATATATTTCTTCCCAGAAATATGTATGCAGCCACCAGATTAGTGTTTTAGCATTGTTGTTATTGTTGCTGCTGTTGTATGAGCTGTGGCTTGTTGTACTTGGCAATTTATATACAGTACTCTAATGTTTAAAAAAAAACCACATGCAAAAATCATGCAAATTTTTATATATTATTTATTGTACATTGTCATATACTTTTCTTTTAGATGGCAAGAGTTGATATAAAATGTTGAGTTGTTACATTAGATGGCAAGAGTTGATATAAAATGTTGAGTTGTTACATTAGATGGCAAGAGTTGATGGATAGTCACCTTCAGAAAGGTACCTGACAATATAATTAGGCAGAGGCTTATCCGGAACTCTCAGGGAAGGAGTTTGAAGACAAAGCAATACCTGGAATAACAGTTTAGGAGGAGACAAATCAATTGGGACCTTGTAAGCACACTTGAAGAAAACACTATAGTAAAAAAAAAATCATTTAAAAGTGACAGTCGCAGCCCTATGTTCCACAGGGAGTTAAAAGACATACTATTTATTGTAAATTACTGTAGTATTCTATCTTCACCGACCAACATGAGATTGGAACAAAACTCATGGAAAATAAGTCAATTTTCCATTTTGAGGTATGTTAGGATATACATTGTTAGATCTTTATTTTTCATTGACCAATGACATACTTAGATTTGCTTCTTTCAAGGTGATATGCTACAGAAGGATATAGAGAATACCATTTACAGTGAAAGAAACAAATAAAGAAGTGTTAAAGAACATTAAATGTGGAAGAGGAGATTTAAAAAAAAAAGAATGATGATGGAATTTGATGGCCATATAAAAAAACAAATAGCATGGAAAAATTAGTAATGGGGGATATGGTTGCTGGTAGGAGGGAAAAGTTTAGCTAAAGATGATGATGAACAAGAGGCATTTCCTGTTTAAACATGTGTTTTGGTACAACAGGTAATTTCACCCAGAAATGTAAGTTGTTCAGTGAATCCATTCTGGGAAAGAATATGTCACCTGAATAATAATGATAATGGTATAATTGTAATCCACATGAAACTTGCCATCTTCATTTTTTCCTGAAGATTTAGTACATATTTCCTGAGATTTGGTTGACTTGGGAACCATATGTCATTCCAGCTGAACTTGGAGTCCTTGTGTTGTTACTCCATAGAGAACATTGTGATATTGATTTCAGGAAAATCAGTCCAGACTTTTGCAAAGAAAGCTGCTGTGAACAGGAAACAGAATAACATCAGTATATGAACTGACTAACCTGATAGTGAATGATAAGTTGTAGCCCTCCAGTATGTATTAACTGGAACATGTATAATGTTAGTGAATAGTTAAAACAGTTTTATATGTACAGCAATTTTTATTTTACCCTAAGCAGAATTTTTAGTTATAACATGATATGCCAAATTGTTGTCGAAAATTGTAACATTTTAAAAATTAATTTCATTAATTATTTGGCTTCCAGGTTGATCTGTGAAAATTATGTTCTGCTTGTTGTTTGTTGATATCAATTTTATTGCATTAATTTGGTTTGAAAGTGAAGTATGAATAATGCATTATGTGGCAGGGACTGGTGTTATGCACTATACATATATGGTGAAAGGATGTTTGTGTTCAACATTTAGATCTGTGATTTGCAAACTTAGAATCATTTAGTAGAACAATGTACATGCCATTAGTCTATTGTCTGTCCCCAGGTGAATAATGGTTGATCGTATTCACACTTGCTGTTAAGCATAGGGGTGGGAGCTTAAGTTAATGATCAAGATAAATCTGTAAACTTCCATGAAAGATTTGTCTAAAGGCGCAAAAATTGCAACCAGTAGCCAAAATGGTGTCATTTAGGAAAAAATATGATAACAGAGATGGAGGGCAAAAGACAGAAACAGAAATGTTCTATTGTTGTGACTTAATCGTGCAGAAGGTTCATTTATTCATGAGAGTTACTGCTCAACTAGTTTCTTTTTTTGAATATGACCTTCTGCATTATGAATACGGTCATAAGTCATGGTAATTTTTCTATTTTTTTTTTCATTCAGCAGTTGGGACAAAATAAATATGGCCAAATATTAGCATTTTTATGATCTTATTTTTAGAACCAGTTAAGACTTTGGTGGCTGTGAAGTGATATATAAATCAACATAATAATGCATGCCGAAATCGGATGTGCTAGGCCTACAAGGTGCATAACGGTGGCACAACGTAATCACGCTCCCGGCGGAAATCGCACGGATATCCGTGATGGTTACAATGGAGCGAACGCAAAACAAACAAACAACAACATAATAATTGGAGAAGATAATACATTGCTATTTAACTATTGAATCCTTAGTCAGCATTAATACATCAAATTGCATTGCAAGTACAATGTGGAGAGATCAACTTTCAAACCATAATAGACTTAACATAATACAGTAAAATCCCCATTATAACAACTTGGCCCAGGATGACGATATTTATATAAAACAGAAATTCGTTACATACATTATAAAGAATATAGTTGCAAATTTAAAAAAGTGTTGGTTGGCTCATGCCCTTTGAACCAATTGAAGTGTTAAATAGTGAAATTTGTTATAAATTTATGTGATGTAGAGTGGTTGGGCTGTATAGTCTTGTAACTAAATTGAGATTGTTACCAAGATGTAGTCATAGTACCCCTACCATTGGATAATTACTATAATGTAGTCTTGTGTCTACATTGGGATCCTTACCCTGTCATGTGACTACAGTGGGGCAAATACCATCCATGCTGTAGCTGTGTAACAAAATGAGACCTCTGCTCTATTCTTCTTCTTCTTAAGGTCTGTGGCGTTGGTATTATGTCTTTCTACAGCTTTCCCATTCCACAATACTAGGGTGACAAAAATCTTCTATCTGAGTTTTTCCCTCTCACGCTTGCTCAACTTGCCATTGCTACGTGTTCCATCTTCCGTCTTCTCATGATGTCCACAATATGTGGACTGTCTCTTTCTCATGCAGATCTCTTTTTGAATTAACTTCTTTCATGATACCTTCATTACTTTTTTTTATCTGCCCATTGTGCTTTTAATATTCTTCTATAAAACCACATCTCTGCTGCCTCAACTTTTTTCAACTGACATTTCCTATAAACTAGCACAAATGGGAATACAAGTGGAGAAGAACAATAATATAAGTATGTGATATTACAGGAAGACACAGCATTCAATGAAATTTAAAGAAATAATATAATAAATAATCATATCAATCTGCTGAAACTTTCTGAGCTCAATAGGCTAGTTATATAACCCGTACTTATTCGCTTTTGTTAACAAAGCCATCTGTATATGTGATTGTGTCTTGCTGTTGAGAGTGCATCTGGATAAGTTCTAGTAACATCACCTCTGTCCTGACATTAGTGCATTCCTTACAGGCTTTCCACAGTTATATTACTTCATTTGTCAGACTTTTCTCTTTGTCCATCTCCATCCATTCACATAAAGACCTTATTTGAAGGTAGAGTTAAAGGGTGGTGAGCAAGAGGTAGGCAGAGATACAAATGGAAGGGAAACATTATGGAGATGGATAAGATACAGTGCAAATAAGGAGGATGTTGGAAGTTCCATTGCAGTCAACATTTGATGCGGATATGGCACTTGATGATGACAGTTCTCAAAATAATTTTTGGGAGCACATTTCTTATGAGTTGATGAATGAGAGTGGAGTACCAAGGAATAAAAGTGAGTAAACATTGACATACCTAAAACTGAAAATCTGATGTTGATTTTTGTGAGATTGAGTAACAATAAATGCTTCATCATCCTTCTGTCAGTCATGTTACATCACCCACTTCAACTTAACTGTGTGATTAGATTTTATGTTATCCATAGATCCTGTCTTTTTTGTAAGTTTTAAAAAAAAATGCTTTCACAGTAGATTAAGTTTCCCCCCTTTCTTTGTGGCATAGTTTATGTGTGTGATGAATACTTGAATTTGTAACATGACTATAAACTAAACTACCATACTTGAACTCGTAACATGACTATAAACTGAGCTACCATAACTACCATACATGAACTTGTAACATGACTATAAACTAAACTACCATACTTGAACTCGTAACATGACTATAAACTGAGCTACCATAACTACCATACTTGAACTTGTAACATGACTATAAACTAAACTACCATACTTGAACTCGTAACATGACTATAAACTGAGCTACCATAACTACCATACTTGAACTTGTACCATGACTATAAACTGAACTACCATACTTGAACTTGTATCATGACTATAAACTTAGCTACCATAACTACCATACTTGAACTTGTAACATCATTAAAAACTGAACGACAAGACTTCCTCCTTTTTCTTCTACGTTCATTCTCAAATTCCTGTAGATTAGCAGGATGTAGTCTGGAGAACGGAATGCATTGTGTCATGGTTTACAGCATTGCTGTAATATCTGTGCCTTTGTCCCAACACATCTGACTTCAGCATGACTATAAGACTTGTAAAATGACTACAAACTGAACTATCATATTTAAACTTGTAACATCACTGAAAACTGAACTAATAATACTTGAACTTGTAACATGACCATAAACTGAACTATCATATTTGAACTACTACAAGTTATTTTATTTAACCATGGCATAACTCAATTTATGTTGCTGTTTCACATCCATCATATCATGGGAACAAAAAATAGTACTTCTAAATATACAAGTATTTAAATTTTAATGTAAAATATATATTTTTTTAAATGAACAGAATTTGGTTATCACTAGTGTACTTTGAAGTCTATTCAATTTTTAATATTGAACAATTAATTAAAAAAAATATAACATAATGTATGAACATAAAATTGTATGATTATTTCTGACATGAAATGTAAACTTAACAACCTTCCAAATCGATAGCTTCCACTCAAACTGTATAAGTTTTGTAGATAATCCAATTATGAACACAAAAATATTTAAGTATAGTACTTCAATTATTTTTGTTATTGACCAAATATTGGAAGTAGCTAACTCACAGTAGATCTATAATTGCAAAAATAAAACTTTAAATCTTCTATACAAGTTAGGTATTTTGCCAATAATTTCCAGGTTGGATTTAAATAATTAATTAATGTGGCCAAACTAAATATAGTTATATTTTCACAAAACATAAGTGTGCTAAAATATATATATATATATATAGTAAAATATAAGCTAAAATGACATTACAAACTAAACATTCAAATATTATCAATAACTAACAAAATTGATATCGTAAAACATCAAATATTTGCTAGACATAATGTTAACATATTTCACTTGCAATCAGAATCATCTTTATATTGATATATATATATATATATATATATATATATATATATATATATATATATATATATATATATATAAAGATAATTTAAAAAAAATGTTTGCATCACTATTAATTTTTTAATCTAAAATGATGGTACTCTTGTATCAAATAAATGATGATGTGTAGCGAATGTGTTATAAGATTTTGAAAATGATGCAACTTGATAAAAGTCATTGCCTAAACATAATAGAGCTGATCTATACAACATGAAACAAATGTGTCTCTGCTTGTGATACACCTATCAAATAAAGGATATAGAAACAATTCTCTTCTGGTAGTGTTTGTGTGTGTACAATATTGACTATTTAGTACAGTGGAAAATCTCTATAACACATTATTTTATAACAGAATCTCTAAAACACATTCTTTTATAACAAATTTCTTTATATAATACTTTTCAAAATCCTCAATTATATTTGTTCTATATTTTTTTTTTTGCTGTATAGTGAATTTCTGTTATTACATACATTGTCAGTTCGGACCAAGTTTTTATGATGGGATTCCACTGTATTTACAATTTGCCTGCAATATCTGTACTTCTTAGCCTAAAATATCTTACTTCAAGGTAATTTGGACATTTTATCGGATACACACTTCTATTATTCTTAATCATCTTTTATGACATGTATGGCAATTCAATGTGTTGCTATTCATTGCACACCAACAACACTTGGATGAGTGGTAGCTCTAAAGAGCATCTTCTGCATTGGCCTTTTTTAAATTCATTGTTCCGCATAGTATCACAGCACCAATAGCTTCAGTAGTATATGGTTATTTTAAGATTCATATATCTCCACTAATTCAGAGGTACCAGTAGCACTGCCCTGTAGGCCATTTGAATGAGTGATATATTCTACAAACTAATAAATCATTATTTAATATTTCTATATAGAATGTAGTGAAAAAATCACATGCTGATGTAAGATTTGTTAGGCCGAAAGGTGTAGTAATTGCAGCCAAGGTGTAAATTCTGTTTTCCAGACTACATCCTGCTAAATCTACAGAAGTTTTAGAATTAATGCAGGAGAATATACTTTGTAATATTTCCTTGTCATTAGAGGTGAGGAAGAATTCTCGAGCTACATACCTCTGATTCTAACATATGGATGTGAGTCTTGGACAATAAATAAATTGGGTAGTGGAGATGTGAGTCTTGGACAATAAATAAATTGGTAGTGGAGATGTGAGTCTTGGACAATAAATAAATTGGGTAGTGGAGATGTAAGTCTTGGACAATAAATAAATGGGGTAGTGGAGATGTGAGTCTTGGACAATAAATAGATTGGGTAGTGGAGATGTAAGTCTTGGACAATAAATAAATGGGGTAGTGGAGATGTAAGTCTTGGACAATAAATAAATTGGGTAGTGGAGATGTAAGTCTTGGACAATAAATAAATTGGGTAGTGGAGATGTAAGTCTTGGACAATAAATAAATGGGGTAGTGGAGATGTAAGTCTTGGACAATAAATAAATGGGGTAGTGGAGATGTAAGTCTTGGACAATAAATAAATGGGGTAGTGGAGATGCAAGTTTTTTAATATCAGAAAAAGATCATCTTAATTTAATGGATATGTTATGAGACAGAGAGGTCTGGAGAATATTGTTACAATAGGCAAGAGAAATTTAGGACAGTCTGAGATATTATAGTTTGACATTGTTGTATGGCATAGAGTCAACAACAAATTTAATGATGAAGTTATCTCTTTAGCTGTGAGCGGATATCTCTCAGCAGCCAGTGGCCGTTCGGACAAAAGCATGTGTCTTCTGAGGTGACAAGTGCATAAAGTTTGCTGTCTCAAAGGCATGGTTGTGTTAGGGTGTTTATTCATACTATAAATAATTTCACATTCAAGTTTAGTCTTCAAAGGGAGGCTTTCCAGTGTCCCAGAATAATCACATCCTGCCAGGGGTGCAACATACACTCCTGGGTCTTGGTTGCTACAATCTTGATAAATGGTGCTAGAAATGAAGTTGAGATCCACAATTGCCTATACCAGTTGGCATGGCACCTGATGATACTCGTTGCAGTATTTATTTAATGTCTATGCTTCTAATAATGCAGACATAATAAGTATTCCAGCTTTGGTGTATCTAAATGTTACAGATGACATAAAATTCAGTATGTAGAGAATAAATATACATGGATTCATTTGAGAACAGACAATCTTGTAGGTTGTAAATCTATAGTCATTTTTTTTATTGTATCTGCTTTTACTCTAAGGCGTTGCAGGATTGAATAATGATTGGTTTTTGGGTTATAGCATGTTTGGTCATTTGATATGCAATAATATTATGAAGTTTCAGAATTTTGGTAACTCCTTAAATCCACCTTCTTGAACTTCCCATTGCCTCTAGTTGTTTCCATTTGTATGCTCTTGGTCAATAAGGGTTCTATCTCAACTGCCAGCACCATTTCAGTTTTTGTTTTCAATATTTTTTGACTCTGTCCTTGTTCCAGAGGTTCTTGTAATTTCTTCATTCCTCATCAATGAATAAATTGCAGGTTGTCAAGAACCACTGAAATAGCATGAACTTGCTTGGTTCATGTTCTGATACTATTCTGCAAGAAATAGTTGTGGATGGAAGAAGAAAAGGTAAAAGAAAGTGCTGAATTTATATCAATGTTCCACATAATTTTTTACAACCTTCTGAATTGGTGAGGACAGAGTTGTTTGGAGGACTTTGTATGCTGATTTCTCTGATTTGGCTTTTCTATGACCCTGATGGCTTATGGGTCTTATTGTTATTCTTATCTGTCTCATGGTCTTGGACAGGCAGTGTGTTTCAAGCACTGTAAGGTAAGCAAACAATAAGAACTATGAATTGTAAGCGGCGACTAATAAGGTTTTGGGAATGACAGCCCCCAATCTGTATATGGTCAAACTGACCCAGAAGCCATTCTGAAGTCAGATGTGTCAAGCAGGAATGTGCGGATACCACATTTATGCTGTGGACCATGACACAATGCACATATTTTCTATTTTTTGCAAGAATTTTGGTCAACGTTTTAATGCATATTTTTTTATCTCATTAGGTTGACAGAAATAGACAAACAATTAGAAGACAGCATTGATGCCTTTGAGATGTGGATATATAGAAGTATAGGGAGAACATCATGGAAAGAAAACAAAGACATTCTAACACTTCATTTGAAGAAGAGTTATTAAAGGAAATAAAGATCAAACAAATAACATATTTTGGACACATTAAAGGACTTGACACCTTGTTAAAGACATTACTTGAGGGGAGTCGATCTAGAGGGAAGCAGAGATACAAGTGGGAGAGTAACATCACAAGATGGACAGGTTACAGTCTAGCAGAGTGTACCACCAAGACAAGAGACTGAATGTTGGAGGTCTATTGCAGTCAACTTTTTTTGCAGGAGAAGACAATGATGATGCTGACAAGTAATAAGTTACTATAAATAATTTCAGTCGCATGACAAAAAATAATTAAAAGTCCATAAAGTAATTATATGGTTTATTTACACTCAGGCACTGCTACAGGAATGGAAATTGTATAATGATTAACAATGATTCAAAATAATATTCTCACATGCATTGACAAGATGGAACCTCATACACACAATGGTAAATATCAACATATTTATGTTGACTAACTTTCAACATCAACACTTACAACACACCGAACTCTTTTACCAAAACTGGTGTTTTCGACATTGAAGATATCGGGATCCCGGTTTATTCGAGAAGCTTTCATTGAGATTTAGAGGTGACAATTTATCAATGAAATAAAAACACATTTTTAATAAGCTTTAACAATAACACAAATGTCTAACTTCATACTTTAATCAAATGAACAAATATTAATCTATTCTATTCTACTGTCCCCTAAGTGAATGATGACTGATCTTGTTCACAGTTGCAGTTAAGTGTAGGGGTAGGAGCTTAAGCTGTCATTCTAAGGCCAGATGTGTCACTGTTGTTGTATTTAGTCCATGTTCGTTCAAGGCTATCTTGATGTTTTCTATCCACCGTTTTCTTGGTCTACCTTTGGCTTTTCGCCCGGATATTCGTTTGTTATGTGCTCTTATTTGTACTTGGTTTGTGTTCATTCTCAAATATTAAAATAATTTGTGTTTATTTGGAGGGAAAATAAATCACTATAACAATAAATGTCAATTAACAGAAATATATTTAGTTTATTTATACCAAATTGTTTTGATGGGTACAACTTAAAAAAAAGTTTAAAATTTCATGTGCAACTTTTGGCTAGATAGGGTACAGAAACACTGGGACATAATAGCTAGAGTATTATTATATCTATTTTAAAAAATCAATTATGGAGTGAATCATTAATATTTATTATCACAAAATAGAAGTGACATAATATTTCTGTGTCTTATATTTAAGAGATTTGGTTAGCAAATACAGATTTTGTCATAGTTTTGTCAATATATACCAACTTTGACATAAATAAAGAAAATCAAACAATCACAAATTTTTGTTATAAACTTTACCCCCTAATTCGAGTGCAACGTTTTATTTCCATGTAATTGATGTTATAAATAAACTGTTAATGTATGTCAAAATTCAATCTTCATTCGACTATACCAATTAATTATTTGTCAGAATATGAAAGCATTTGCTTACAATCCTGCATGCCAGTCGACATGCGTGATGTAAATATTTTAAAAAAGATATTGCTTCTTTGAAAGTGTCTTGTGTGTGCATATTATCAACTACTTTCTGTACGACTTATTTCTTCAGTTTTCTGGACTCGCAATTGTAGACATTATTCATTTGTTACTTTTGGTCCTTCGAGATTTACAGATTATGATTGTAAGACGGATAACGCTAGATGGTTTTGTCAACCAATTTCTGGAACGACGCTGTCCATTTTCGACATAATATTTTACTATCGAATGCAGTACCGCTTGGCACGCTAAGTGATCATCATGGAAAGTAATATCTACATGTTCTAATTATTGTTATATAAAAATATTCATTAAAAAAATAATTTGTATCAGGGGTGCCACATGTCTGCGTTGAAAATAACGCTGTATGCCGTTCTAGACCTAGTGTTGGATGTACAGACATTGAATGTGATTTCTTCACGTTTTATTAGTATTTTCAGTCCATATTATATTAGTTTGAATATGAAACAACATATATTCAACAGGAAAAGTTATTATAGGAGGATTTTATCAATGTTACCACACATTGTTCAAGTATTATGGTCATCAAGAAATTATATTTGTAATTTAAAGAAATGACATTTTGAGATTTTCCCCTCAATTTTCAACTTCACAACTTTCATATCACACATAAAACACAATTATATTTTATTATATTAATTATTCACTACTTTATTTACTTGTGCAAAAATTTATTTTGATATTTTTACAAACAATAAAGTTATCATGTTTACCAAACACTCACCATACATAACACAAATTTACCACAAAGGAATCCAGGCTCATAAGAAAAATTGCGTAATTTTAATCCAGAGCCCTAAAGGTTAAATGTGTGTCCCTGGTTAACAGGAAATCACGAACAATTCAAATAAACCATTTCTAATTTTTCAGATAATATAATAATAAAAATAAAAGCTAATAGTATAAAGTAAAATAAAATTTACAAATGATGGCTATAATTATTGAAAATATATAAATATAATTTGTGCTAGCAATTTCCAGTGCAACAATTTAGCTCCAAATTTCTTCAATCTATTTGGCGTGTTTTTATATGGATTCTATATTAATATTTCTGATAGTAGAAATTAAATGTTCCCTAGTATATCTCTTATCCATTTACAGTTACAATTGCTGTTGTTTGGTTTCCTCATTCACAGTATCAGCTTTTCATTTCTGCTTCTGATGTTCTCCCATGCTACAAAGTCAAGCATCTTCTATCTTGGTCTTCTTTTACCAGTCTTGCTTTTCAACTTTCCTGTTGCCACAATGAGCTTTATCTTTTCTCTTCTCATGATATGTACAAAAATTGTGAACCGTCTTCTGATAACAATGAGCAGCTCCCTTTTTGAAATAAATTTCTTTTTCAAGATTTCATTAAAACTATTTCTGTCCATTATATTCTCAGCATTCTTCTATAAAACCACATCTCTACCATTTCTATATTATTTTTTACTATTCCACTGATTGTCCAAGATTCACTTCTGTACATGATGTTTAGTTATATATCTTCTAAGAACTCTCTCCCTTTAACTATGGAATATTTTTTAATTTACCAGAGTATTCTATAGGCCAGAATACTATTTGCCAAACATGGACGAAAGTCGATCCAGCTATAAATGAGTGCATGACACACGAATTAGGGAAGGTAAACACAGCAAGGATGGTAACTAGCTATCTCACCTAATAGCTGCTGCAGCTTAGAATTGGAAGAGTTATTTTCATACATGATGGTAAGTTGCTGCCATGAGACCTACCTTTACAGAATATTCTGTCTTTTATAAAAATTCCCATGAAAATCACTAAAACATGATCTGACTATTTCTTCCTCTCATTCACTCTCAAATAATCAGCACAAATGTGTGTGTGATTTGAACAGGAGAGCATGAATACATTGTGCTGCTAGTTTTGCAGCAGAACTGTTTTGTTTGTGCATTTTGGTCCAGAACATACAATTTCGGCATGCCATGACTGCTAAAACATTTTACAAGATGAATAATTATGTAAATAGAATATTAATTATACAATACACGTTCAATGCCAACATTGGAATGTGTCTCTGGAATAGTTTTCAAGTTACACATGCACAGTGAAAAATATTCAATATTTATTGGTATAAAATATGTGAGTAATAATTAAAAGATGGGTATACCAAAATGAGTGGGAAATTTACTATAGGTAAGAGACCATGAAGACTGGATTTGAGAAATATATTTGCAGTAAAAATCAAACACTTGAGTAGTTGAAGATAGACTTGTAATATCTGAGGGGTAGTTGAAGATAGACTTGTAGAATCTGAGGGATCGTTGAAGATAGACTTGTAGAATCTGAGGGATCGTTGAAGATAGACTTGTATTATCTGAGGAGTCGTTGAAGATAGACTTGTAGAATCTGAGGGGTAGTTGAAGATAGACGTAGTATCTGAGAGGTAGTTGAAGATAGACTTGTAGTATCTGAGAGGTAGTTGAAGATAGACTTGTAGTATCTGAGGGGTAGTTGAAGATAGACTTGTAGTATCTGAGGAGTCGTTGAAGATAGACTTGTAGTATCTGAGGAGTCGTTGAAGATAGACTTGTAGTATCTGAGAGATCGTTGAAGATAGACGTGTAGTATCTGAGGGGTCGTTGAAGATAGACTTGTATCTGAGTAGCTGTTGAAGATAGACTTGTATCTGAGTAGCTGTTGAAGGCTAAACTGAGCTATTGTTGAAGATAAGATCTAAGTTTGAATAAGTGAAAACAGTTGCTGAAGAATAAGATGTGTAACTGAAGACAAACAGATATGTTGTTGGATACACAATGTGGATCTTTGTAACTGAACACAAATACAGATCTGTTGTTGGAGAAAAGATATGTTTCTGTGTAACTGAAGACTTGTTGAAAGGAAGGATTCTACCCAGATGAATTTGTATTCATGAATATCAGCAATTAATGAGAAAAATATGACAAGCTCAGTACACTTTCATACCTTAGCTACAATGAAAGACAATTCTGGAATGTCTGTCAAAATTAAGGGAAAAAAAAAATCACAAATAAACAATATCCCAACCACCATCTCATGCCTTATTTTTCATGATAAAACACATGTATTTATGTACACATCACTAATATCTATTGTGCATTGCCTATTTATTTTTTATCATGGTTCAGGAAAAAATATAATTAAATTAAGGACAATTTCATTCAGAACTCAAAAGTACGCATGTGATCAATGAAATAGAATATTTTAAGAGACTGTACAATATTGGAATGATGGATATATGTTGCATAGTTATCAAACTATTATCAATGAAATGGTATTTTCTGCAGTGACACAATTTAAGGGGATTCTTCAGATCAGAAATGATACCATTTCTGCATATATTATATAAGATCTCTTCTCTGCTGTTTTTCTTTTGATGTGGTACTTATCTAAACTCATAATCTATACCTGGTGTACAGGGTGTCTATAAAGTTTCTGTACACTAATTTACATTGTTGATACTATATCATGTGAAGGGACAATATTTAGTATTTAATGGGGATCTGTGTGGTATCATTGATGCAACAACATTTATGGAAACCACTACTGCTCATGTCATTTGTGTGTTGGATAAAATGGACAACATACTTGTTTCTTGGTCAGCGTAAAAGGCAGCTAACTTCTGAGTCACGTTGTACACTGGACCATGGAAATAGACAACTTTCAATAGTGTTATATTGAGCACATATATTTCATTTCAAATTCAGTGCACTGCAACTTGCAGACACCCTATATAAACAAAAACAAAATTATGAATTTAATCGATAAGATCTGTACACTCAGCACTTTTATCGGTACTCGATTCCATTCAGCACTGAACATTGACAGCAGAGCTTGTACACAGTAGGTACTGAGAAAATTGAACTTCCTTTAAAATAAAAATTTTTTTGCTTTGGTAACTGGAGAATTGACAGAATGCTTTTTGCTGGTGATCACATCTAGTACACAACCAACTTCTTGACTCTGCTATGTTCCATCTACAATTTTGTATGAGTTTTTATATTTATTTTTTGTTATGTGACAAATACAAAATGTGTAAATCTTTGTAGGAATTGTACTTTAAATTTATTGTTTAGGTCCTCAATCATTTCTAGAATAGAGCTTTAAACTGAATGTGTGGAAACATTTAACGAGGTGTACATCAGCATAAATTAGAGGGAACATAAGTTTTAAGTCTAATGGCTGTAGGATATTCCATAGATAAATATAAAGATCTCCATGGGTAAATAACTATGAACATGACCGATTTAGTTAGTGCATAAACTATATTATTTTAGTATTTGATAATTTTTCGTCAGTAATATAAGTTTTATTGCAGTGTCTGCAGTGAGCACTCAAAGAGTCTCAATAGTAGATATAACCAGAAAAATTAAATGCGTTGTGTCAAGGTTTATAGCTTGGCTGTGATATCTGAATCTTTTAGCCTGACACATCTGACTTCAGCATCACTATGATCTTCACTGGAAAGGGACAGCTAAATCCACTCCTAAATTCCCATGGTTGTCTCTTATGACAAAGCAAGGCAGGTCACAGTGTTGTTACTCTTTTTTCTCCTTTAATGCCTGGCAACATATGGTATCTCTCATCCAAAAAGAAATTTGTTCTTGCGGTGGGAAAGAGAAGGGCTTAGCGCAGAGTATGCAATTCTGTTTAACAGATGGAGTACACACAGAAAAACCATAGTACAAGGAAGTCTAACCTGTCTTTTTTTAACAAATTTTGAATTGATTCACATTGAAGATGGATGTGTCGGGCCATTGGTGCAAATAAAACGGTGACACAACGCATTTCCATTCTCTGGACTACATTCTGCTGGAAATCTAGTAGAACCAATGTCCTGCTACAAGAGAAACCAGCGGGAGTTTGAGAATGAATGCTGAAGAAGAATCAATTCTGAACACACATATATCAGTCTTAAACAGTAATGCAAAATGATGTAAAAAGGTTACTAAACACTTACCTAGCCTATTAATAAAAATATATTTTTAAGAAAAAAAAACAAAAAACATACAATAAAACTAAACAGGACAATTCTCAACGTATCGGCTCAAATTGAACCTTTTTCAAGAGACAAACAACAGAAAACGACAAAATAAAAAAACAAATAGATGTCTATATTTCATCAAGCCCTCGTCTCCATAATAGCGCAGGGATGGCAACGCATCTAGTCAAGGTGAAAATGCGTGCATTCATTATAAACAAACCGAAAGTGGGAAATTAGAGACACTAATGATGAGTGCAAGAATAATAAAAGAAAAAGATAAGAAAAATACCCCTTTTGTCACTCTATCAGACAGGCAGGTTTTAAGAACATAGTCACAACAGGCACGACTGAAGGGAACAGAGACAGATGGGGACGTGAGAAAATATTCATGTGACAACCTAGCAAGGCTTGGAAACAACGATCCTGATAACAATACTGTGAACAGAGAACCATGGTCACCTACGCCAACAAGAATGGCATATGACAATGATAGATGAGTAATGATGAGGTTGTGTGGTGGTGGGGTGAGTGGGTTTGGGGAAGGAAGGATAGAAGAAGAATCAACATTTGAAAAAGCATGGAATGAATGTGAAACCAAATATAGACATAAACATATATATAAAACCAAACCTAAACATACATAGAAATGTAAACACACACCAAGAGTCAAGAAAGAAACACATAACAAGATGGACACAGATGTGTGAAGGATACCCACACAAAATGCACAGGCATGTAAATGTATCCACACACAGGAAAGGGCTCACACCAGAATAGGTATACACATTGACACAGAATGGAGATACGTGCATTAACATAAAAAAGCGCTCACATAAATATACATATATATATGTATACACAAATATGAACATTCATGCACATAAACACTTTCTCGTATAAATAATAACATGAACATTCATACACATAGAAACATATACATATATTAATGGAAATATAAACGTTCGTTCACATAAAGATAATGCTATAACAACTGCATATGTATACATACAAATGTGTGGCCCAAAGTAATTGTGTGGATACATAGAACCATGTAAAACGAAATGCATATACAAATAACTATATATGTGTGGGCACCCATCAAAGAGACAACTGCAATAAAAACGAGGAAATCAAAATCTAAATATGTAAATGATTTAACAATAACAAAATGGCAGAGTACAAAATAATCACATATTGACATACACAAACGAAAGAAGACATAAAGGAATTATATAGAAGAACGGCAAACACAAAAATAATAATTATTCACGAAAGTGTACAAAGACAAATAATTACAAGAATCAGTGCAATACGGGAGTAGAGGGTATAAAGAAAAGGTGGGTAACTCAAACAAAACGGTGATTAATGTTCATTCCGTTTGGTTGCAAGACTCCCATATGACAAATGAGACGATAATCGTCTTATCTCATTTTATCGTCTCATTTGTCATATGGGAGTCTTGCAACCAAACGGAATGAACATTAATCACCGTTTTGTTTGAGTTACCCACCTTTTCTTTATACCCTCTACTCCCGTATTGCACTGATTCTTGTAATTATTTGTCTTTGTACACTTTCGTGAATAATTATTATTTTTGTGTTTGCCGTTCTTCTATATAATTCCTTTATGTCTTCTTTCGTTTGTGTATGTCAATATGTGATTATTTTGTACTCTGCCATTTTGTTATTGTTAAATCATTTACATATTTAGATTTTGATTTCCTCGTTTTTATTGCAGTTGTCTCTTTGATGGGTGCCCACACATATATAGTTATTTGTATATGCATTTCGTTTTACATGGTTCTATGTATCCACACAATTACTTTGGGCCACACATTTGTATGTATACATATGCAGTTGTTATAGCATTATCTTTATGTGAACGAACGTTTATATTTCCATTAATATATGTATATGTTTCTATGTGTATGAATGTTCATGTTATTATTTATACGAGAAAGTGTTTATGTGCATGAATGTTCATATTTGTGTATACATATATATATGTATATTTATGTGAGCGCTTTTTTATGTTAATGCACGTATCTCCATTCTGTGTCAATGTGTATACCTATTCTGGTGTGAGCCCTTTCCTGTGTGTGGATACATTTACATGCCTGTGCATTTTGTGTGGGTATCCTTCACACATCTGTGTCCATCTTGTTATGTGTTTCTTTCTTGACTCTTGGTGTGTGTTTACATTTCTATGTATGTTTAGGTTTGGTTTTATATATATGTTTATGTCTATATTTGGTTTCACATTCATTCCATGCTTTTTCAAATGTTGATTCTTCTTCTATCCTTCCTTCCCCAAACCCACTCACCCCACCACCACACAACCTCATCATTACTCATCTATCATTGTCATATGCCATTCTTGTTGGCGTAGGTGACCATGGTTCTCTGTTCACAGTATTGTTATCAGGATCGTTGTTTCCAAGCCTTGCTAGGTTGTCACATGAATATTTTCTCACGTCCCCATCTGTCTCTGTTCCCTTCAGTCGTGCCTGTTGTGACTATGTTCTTAAAACCTGCCTGTCTGATAGAGTGACAAAAGGGGTATTTTTCTTATCTTTTTCTTTTATTATTCTTGCACTCATCATTAGTGTCTCTAATTTCCCACTTTCGGTTTGTTTATAATGAATGCACGCATTTTCACCTTGACTAGATGCGTTGCCATCCCTGCGCTATTATGGAGACGAGGGCTTGATGAAATATAGACATCTATTTGTTTTTTTATTTTGTCGTTTTCTGTTGTTTGTCTCTTGAAAAAGGTTCAATTTGAGCCGATACGTTGAGAATTGTCCTGTTTAGTTTTATTGTATGTTTTTTGTTTTTTTTTCTTAAAAATATATTTTTATTAATAGGCTAGGTAAGTGTTTAGTAACCTTTTTACATCATTTTGCATTACTATTTGTTCATTAGGTTACTGCGGCACCATCCACTTTGTCGGACACCCTCTGGCCATTTGGTTATTTATATCAGTCTTAAACACAAGCATGATATAATAAAAATGAAGTACATATGTATTTGCTTATATCATAATTACACATACATCCATCAAACTCATCAATGCTGCCTGACAAAAATAAAGAATAACAAAGAAACAAGGCATGAGAAAACAATGGTGGTTGTCACAGGTCTGAATGTTGGGCTGTTGTTGCATCCATCTGTTTCACACCAGCACTTGAGAGTTATTCCCCCATTATTTTGCCATCCAATGCAGCCTTCCTTCTTTCCTCTCTTGGGTTCACAAGATCTTGTAACCACTTGTGAGTCTGTTCAGGAATAAAATTAATATTTTATTTGAAATAATAAGTATATTACCATTGATTACAGAGCCCACACTACAAAATGATAACTTAAACACGTTTGGGCAGATCATCTATCAACTGTCTTGTGTTGTAACATTCATCAACTTATGTCGTTACATCCATCAACTTTCTTGTGTTGTAACATTCATCAACTTATGTCGTTACATCCATCAACTTTCTTGTGTTGTAACATTCATCAACTTATGTCGTTACATCTATCAACTGTCTTGTGTTGTAACATTCATCAACTTATGTCGTTACATCCATCAACTTTCTTGTGTTGTAACATTCATCAACTTATGTCGTTACATCCATCAACTTTCTTGTGGTATTCCATCCATCAACTTTCATGCTTTATTAAAGTCATCAATGATTTATTTTTGAAAATTATATTTCCAATTAATTTTTTTCTTGTAATAAAAAAATGCATATAGTCTGAAATTGATCATGTATAGAGCAATTTATTTTGTTTTTGTAGCTTTTCCACAACTTGTTTTGCGCAGATGCTTCCACTGGCCAGATTTGCCGTATGAACTATAAACAGTGAAGTTTGACAGTCCAGTAGCATGTGTTTTAATGTCTGTGGTACTCTGCACATACAGGCTGCAAAGCCACTGTTTGCAATTTTAGTGTGTGTCATCAGATGATATTAATAATCTAATATTCAAATCCAATTATAACTTGGTCCAGACTGACAAAAAAATATTTATGTAATAACAGAAATTCAATATATACAGTATAAACAATAAATATTATTGGAAATTTTGAAGTGCTGTTTAATATGGAAATTTGTTAAAGAATGTATGTGCTATAGAGCGATTCCAGTGTATTGTTACGCCATACTTTCCAGTAATGGTTTAATATTATTAGGTTGTATTTTCAGTAATCACCCGTGTGTTGCCGGGCCCGAAAGGGGAGCAAAGAATAGCAACACTGTTTACCTTCCACGCATGTCGTAAAAGGCGACTAAGGAGGTTATGGGATGGAGTTGGCTGTCCCATCCCATATAGGGTCAGTGACCCAAAGCCATGCTAAAGTCGGATGAGTCAGGTCAAAAGGCGCAGATATCGCAGCAATGCTGTAAACCATGACGCAACGCATTCCGTTCTCCGGACTACATCCTGCTAATCTGCAGGAGTTTGAGAACGAACGCAGAAGAAGAATTTTCAGTAATGATTGAATATTATAACACTATAGGTCACACAAATGATCTAATATGGATGATTGAACATACAGAACATGTAATCCCAATGTCTACAGGCAGTACCAGGTCTTATGGTACTTGTCAGGAATGTGTGCTCAAAACACAAAGATAAGTTTCCATAAATTATATGAATGCACTTAAATTGTATAGGCCAGAGAAATAAATATGTGTTCCAATGTTACTACTGCTAAACAATGTTGATATTAAATAGGCCTACTGTTAAAGAAAAATAAACACAACGTTATTTCAAACGTGTACTAACATTATATTGTACAGAATTAATGTTTCAACCTCAAGCATGAAGAAACTTTCAGACTTTAACTAAACCAAACCGGTCTCCAGTCATTCCCAACGGTCAATTGACGATGCTGGTTTGCCCACTGTAGTTGGTTCTGGCGATGCTTGTCCGTAAGAACAGGACCTCTACATTGGGTCTTCACGCACAAAGACCAGTGTTGTGCAGCAAGTTCCTAACCATTTGATCTGAAATTTGACATGCTGCTGACATTGACGGGACTGTGGAGGATGCAGATGCAAATCGATTCTAGAGGTAACGCAGCAGTCTTCGGCAGGAGTTGTGACTCTGGGTATTCCATTGAGCCAGTTTGTTGAAATCACCTCCAAAGGCAACTGATGGTGTTTCTAACCACATTAAATTGTTTGGCCACTACATTTTGTGATTGTCCAGTCTGTAAGCGTCCAATGATGATGTATCATTGTTCTGCAGTGAGATGAGCCTTACTTGCGCATTGAATTTTCAACTGAATTTATTCAATGACCATACATATTTTATAGGCATTCAATAATCTAGTCTGAGAGTTTTATGCTCAGTAAGTTTCATGGGATTATCATGAACCCGTCACAAGTTATTGCCAAAAATGCTGCTTTGACCTTGACCTCTTTCATGATCTCACAAATCATGAAGTGAGTACAATTCAGGTAACAACGAAAAGTTAATGATCATGGGGACACCGTTGATGGGTTGAATGATGTCCAATCAGAGAATATCTTTTATAAAAGTAACTCCCAAAAAGTTGTTTTTTTAAAACAGTATATAATAAACTATTATGGTATCAAACAAAGGATACATGCTTCTTTCAAGAACATTGTATGTAAAGACAACTGGCTTTATTAAAATAAACATTTGCTTATATTGTCATGAGAATGAAACCAACAGAAGTAGCCCAACCATACAACAGCAGAAGATCAGGCTACAAGGCATGAGAAAGACCAAAAACTAGATGGGTGGAAACAATCAAAGAAACCTTAAGGAGACACAGCTGACCATGGCCAATGCAAGCTGAATGGCCAAAGACAGAAAACTCCAACTTTCTCTCATGACTCTTAATGGGAGGTGACAATAGATAAGATAGTTATTACAAATAGATCTGATATATGGAGACAAGTTATTTCACATAAATGTTTGGCATGAGAACAGAAATTCACTGAAGACACTCCATGAGGTTGCCTACCTTATTTATATGAAACTGGACATAGGCCAAAATAATTACTGTTATTTGTGGCCACACAAAAAAACCATGAAAAAAAATTCTTTTTATAAAATCCACCTATTTTTTTTTCTTCTTCTTCTGCGTTTGCTCCCTGATAACCATCGAAATAAATCATGTGATTTCTGCAGGGGAGCTTGAAGTGGAACTGTGTTATTTGCACCTCAGTTGGCTCACACTGTGGCCTAGACATCATCAGAGTCCCAGCACATCCGTTTTCATCATGCCTTTAATTAAATTAGTGGGCTTCCCTAGCCTGTGACAGCTTGCCTATCTGTCGACAGGCAGCGGGTGTGTAATGACTCTTCACTGAGATGATTGTTGTTCACGACTATCTTGCATGAGGCATTCTGCAGCCTGTGAGCTTGTCTCCCATAATTAGACATTTTGTGCCTGTGCCCATTGGATACTGAACCTTTTCTTATCCACAAGCCTGGTTCTGGTTTAGGAAGAACTCAACAGAAGAGTTGGACCCAGGCTCTTTTGCTTTTTAGCCGAGGTGTTTTTCACCGATATCCAAGTCTGAGTCACACCACATGTTTTGGAGCAAACTGTGTTCTCGAGCTGAACAACTTTGTCCCATTTGTGCTTAAGTCTAGTGGATACTGAACCTTGTCTCTCGACAAGCCTTTTTCTGGTATATGAAAGCTTGACAGTAGAGTTGGGCCATGGCTGCTTTCTTTGCAAGGCATCATGATTGGGTCTCTGCCCATAAGGAGCACCGGTAACCAGAAGCTTGTCTCAAGCTGGCAGAACTTGCAGTTCTGATTTCCATGGAATGTTTTCCCTTTCTATTTGCACATGGCGCTGCCCTATTGTTGTACTCTGTATGTTATTTTCTTCTTTCGCCATGCATCTACCTTTTTGAATCGATTGCATTGGCTGCCACTCCAATGCATGGACTGGACTGACTAGCATCACTGTGTCGACAGTGCCACAGCATGTGTCGGCACAGTGGGTTTGGAGATATTGACTGTCTCTTTTGCAGTAAATTCTCTTTCCATCTTCTGCCTCCACATTCACCAAAAGGATTAGCCAGAATCAGCATATTTCTGTTTCCAGGTTGCAGCATGAGGGGGTACTTTTGTATCCCCCCACCATTTCATTAAGTGACCTACACTTTCTATGTGAACTCAATTGGAACACTTAAGTTTTAAGCACACATTTCTGACAAGTACCAGTTTTACAATTATAAAAGCAACATTATATTTATAAGTATTGATATGTTGCTGCTATAAGTAAATACTCATAAATAATCATCAAGTGACATCACTGCAACAAAGTTTAGCTGCAATGGACCTCCAACATCCTCTGTCTCTTGATTTGGTGGCGCACTCTGCTAGATTGTAACCTGTAAATCTCTCGATTTTTCTCCCCCTCCTGTATCTCTGACTACCTCTTGTTCACTTCCCTTGACTCTACCCAAATAATATAATATAAGACCAATGTATCGCCAGTGCCCAAAAGGGGAA
Organism: Meghimatium bilineatum; assembly: GCA_034231615.1. NCBI lineage: Eukaryota > Metazoa > Mollusca > Gastropoda > Stylommatophora > Philomycidae > Meghimatium > Meghimatium bilineatum. The sequence continues at coordinate 33,003,433 of CM067318.1, forward strand.
CACAGAATAGTGACACTGTTACCTGCAAGGCATAATAGTGACACTGTTACCTGCGAGGCATAATAGTGACACAGTTACCTGCGAGGCATAATAGTGACACTGTTACCTGCGAGGCATGTCGTAAGAGACGACTAAGCAGGTTTGGGAATGGAATTAGTTGCCCTATTCCAAAGAGGATCCATAATAAAATTGATCCATAAGCCATGCTGAAGTTGGATGTGGCATGCAGATATATCGCAACTAAACTGTAAAACATGAGCACATTTTATTCACATGACTACATATCTGCTAATCTGCAGAAGTATGAGAATGAACAGAAGTAAATAGATATCAATAAAAATAAATACAATAGACAAATGAACTAAAATAATTACCTTCATACATTTTGCTGCTAAGTTCATAACAAGGATTGATCCATCCAAATCTGTATTATATGGCTAAAGTTCTAACCACTGGACTAGACATAAAATTGACTGGGTGATATCCAATTAAACATAACTTACGTCTTTCCCATCCATTTATATAGCCAGAGTCTCTTAACTTGACAACTGTTTTGAACTTTGTACAGATGAACCCCTCATCACATTCATCCATGTTGTCTATGTTATAGGGATCTCTGCATGTCTTGTACTCCAGTGTCTGACATTGGTGGCACTGCAGACTCAAACCTAGAAAGTACAATATTAAAGAGTGAATTAATATGTATGTCAGTACATGATATGTTTTCTTGATGCTATGTTGTTCTCAAGATTAGGAACAACAGCTTAAGGGTGCCAGAAAAAAATTGATTGGCTGTTCTTTGGTAGTTTCTCAGACTACTAAAGTAACACAACAGGAACAAAATGTTCAAAATCAAGGGAAGATGGCCATTTATTTAGTTTTTAATTCCATAAAGGTTAGTTATGAACTGACATTGCTGCACTATGAATGGACTATTGGTGCTCAATCTGTTGTAGAAAAGTATGCATACTGATGGTTCCTATTTTCTGGTTGACCACGATTCTCTTTCTGCCATGCAGACGTCCAGTAATCAGTGACTAGTGGAAGTTCAATGAACCGTGCTGAAATTTTGAATGCAATCATGGAATTATCAACCAACACAGAACCGGAACAGTCAGTTACCACATGCTGCAGGACATACTTAATATGAGATTGAAGCACTATGGACTTATCCGCAGTGCCATGATGATGATCTGGTGACTAACTCCATATGTTCAGTAGTTTGCCATTGCTTTCTGAATGGTCAGGATGTACAATTGCTTGAGGTGGGATTTGAACCTTGTATCATTGCCATAACATGTGCACTATGATGCCACAGAGCCAGACTCAGCAATATAAAGCCATAATTAAACTGAATAGGCATCTGCATAGCTACAACACAGACACCAAAACTCCCAAGAATGTCTTGAACATTATCCCAGGTACACATTGAGGCAAACATACAGGCCAGAGAAACAACTGGAAACAAAGCTCTACATACCCCCGTATGGTTGTCACAGGATGTATTATTTTCAGTGATGGTTTCACTTGCACGTTGCTGGTACCAAAAATTAGCAACTAAAGAATTTTTGGGGTGAGGTTGGCTGTCCCATCCCATTGAGGGTCAAAGTGACACAGAACCTGTGGTATTCTGAAAGATGAGATATCAAGATCAAGCCACGACACAACTCATTCTGTTCTTTGGAGTACATCATGCTAATCTGCAGAACATGAATGCAGAAGATAGATCACATACGGGGCATTGCTACTTTTGAGCATATCTATATCCACTGAACCTATCAAATACTCTAGACTATTCTTCTTCTTCTTTCGTTCACTTGAAACATGTCTATATCTGTAATTCTGTCTCCTTAATAAAACTCACTGTCTTTTGTAGTTCATACAGTGTCCCATAGAGCTTTGATGCCAGTGTTGTTTCCTCTGGCCAATAACTCTAGCCTATATATACAGCAGAATTTGAGACCCCCCCCCCCCGAGCATGCCTTTCAAGCAAAATACCTATTGAAAAGTCAATAACACCCATAAAGACAGAGCAAGAAAAGATTGACTGAACATATGGACAAAGAGGTTTGTCTACAGAAATGCCCTATCCGAACTCAAATTCTTTCGCTTTGTAAGAAATGCCCCGATCAAATACGAATTCTTTGAATACCACACTTTGATAGAAATGCCCCAGCCAAACACAAATTCTTTGAACACTGTACTTTAACAGTTACTAACTGTTGAGCTGTGATTGTTTCCTCTGTATTTAAGATTATTCTAAGAGCAAATTTAAACATCATGCAGACTATATATTTGTGGTATCTTGTGAAAGAGCATGTTGTGAAATGCACAAGGTGAACAACGAAGGATTGTTATAAATATACGGGCAAATCAAACACCATCTAAAATATGGGCAAATTAAACACCATCTAAAATATGGGCAAATTAAACACCATCTAAAATATTGGCAAATTAAACACCATCTAAAATATGTGCAAATTAAACACCATCTAAAATATGGGCAAATCAAACACCATCTACAATGATCATACCGTTCATGGTATGTCCAAGAACCTTTGTGGCCAGAATAGGGCTTATTAGTAATTTATGAACTCATTGTCAATGACACTTAATGAATTTTGTAAAATAGATGCAACAAATGGCCATCATCAAGATGTGATGGACGAACAACAGCAGCTATCCCAGATTTTTCTATGTCCAACACAGCCTGTGTATCTCTGCATCTAATTCTTTCCTCTGTGCATTTCTTCGTCTTCTTCTTTACCTACAACAAGAAACACATGCAACTAGCGGCCTACAGGAGCCATTGTCATTTTCAACATTTTTTTGGAAACTGAACACCTATGTGTCTGTCCAGAGTGCAATGATGTTTGGTAATTCATAACTTCTTTCCCTGCAGGTCCCAGAACACAGCCTATCCTAAAATGTTTTCTTTTAGTCTTCCTAATGTATGTCCTAACCATCTTCAGAGATGTATCTATAGTTTTTCTTCCATCAGAATTTATTTAGTTCTTTGCATGAGTTCCATATTGGTGGTCTTATCATACCATTGCTATCTTCTATTCTATGCAGGCAGTGTTGCCAAGTGTGTACAATTAATGATTCACTAGTATACCTGAGTTTTACACATACTTACTGCGATTCTGTTCTAGGTTGTGATTCTGAAAGTACATCACATGCTCCTCACACAGCTTTCTTCTCGTATGATGTGTATTCTATCCTCTGTTCCCCAGAGACTATCTCATGTTACCCTTCCACTGAATCATGTGTCTTTCTGAAGCTCTAGAGCCACAATTTTTTACTTTCTACATTTTGCCTATCTTCCATCCTGCAAAGGTATCAACTAGTAAGGATTTTCTCTATTGATACAGATTTGGTATTGAATTTCAGTAATTATTACTAAAACTAAATATGTCAGGACCCCCATTCTAAAGCTAAGAAGGTCACAGCAAACCACAAATGTTAGACTCTGCACAGGACACTGCAGACTATAAGCACATCACAAAAAGACTGACCAAACTGATCAATGCCCATGTCAAAAGGGTCCCCAGACTCCAGAACACATTCTACCTACAGGCATATTATATCAAGATATCCACTCTTCGATGATGTGAATGTGAGAACTAAAATATGACTCCAAGAGACAGATCTGAAGGTAAAGCTGTGGGGCAACCATGAGGACCTACAGCTGAATTTGTGGGGCAGCCCACCTTCCTGTTTAGACTTATGAGCATAGGAAATCATCGCAGAAGAAGATTTTCTCTGGGCAATTAATTAATTGTTAGCTTTTTTCATTAACAAAGAGAACCATTTTCTTTGGGCAATTAATTAATTGTTAGCTTTTTTCATTAACAAAGAGAACCATTTTCTTTTTCCATGCAATTCTTCCTGCTCTTCTACATATATTATATCCATTATTTCAAATGAATCAATTCTATCTGTCGTGTATTTGATCATTATTATTATCCCTGTTTCTAAGCTATGTATCACTAATAGAGCAGATTTCAGTAGATGTAGCATTTTATTAATTGTCGACTGATAACAAATGTCAAAAGAAAAGCGACCTGGGTCATTTCCTGGTTCGCCTCACAAGCCAGGATTATAGAGAGAAATGGAAATGTACCTCATCGGTAAGCACGTGTAGAATGATTGTAACATACTAAAAATTCCACAAATAATAGGTCTTACCCAGAGATATGAACGAAGCCAAAATTCCGCATAAAATCAAAATATTCATGGCGGAACAACTTGTAAATATTCTGAAATTGGTATCTACAGTCAAAACCAACGGATGTCATGCAACACTTCCGCCATCTGTTGGACAGGTAAATATACTTACAAGGAGGACAACTTGAGTTGAAATAAAAACAGCGAACTAAAAGTGGTCTGAAATAATACATATAACTACTTATATATCGCGTTCGATTATCTGTGAGCTAGAAGATAACACTTATGTAAGATAAACTAGCTGTTAGTAAAGTTGTTTCGTTAAGAAAGCGGCTGTGGGTTGAAAGTCATTGTTGTGTGTTGAAAGAATTATGTCAAAGTATGTACCTGACCAATGTGATGAGATGAGCAGCAAATAACTGGTATAACGTTATGTGTAAGCGTGTATGTTATCATAAGTGAAAGCTAGGCGCACAAACAAAACATATTACGCTGACTGGCATAACGTGTGATATTGCTTAGATACGGTTTATATTTCTAACTTATGCTTACATTAATTAATTATTAATTTACATTAATAATATTATAATGGTTAAAAGGAGTATAACAGCATTATATTATCCTTTGCGTTATCAAGAGAATTGGAAGGGCCACATATACTATCACCGACATGAGGAAACTACTAGCATCCAAACAAACTAAAAATGATAATTATTTAATGTTGCATATACTCTTACATTAATGTGTGGTTCAGAGACATGGATAATAAACAAACAGCTAGAAGACATATTGACGCATTTGAGATGTGGATATATAGAAAAATAGGGATATCTCCTTGGATAGAAGAAACCGAATACAGAGTTTACGAAAAAGTTGTATCATCAGTAAGGTGTAAAAACAGCTACTCACCATATGTAGAAATAGGAAGAGGGGTAAGACAAGGATGTATTTTATCAAACAAGCCTATTTAATATCTGTACAGAGATTATCTTTAAACATATGGAGGAAATGCCGGGGCTCAATATCAATGAGAAAATAATAAACAACCTGAGATATGCAGATGGCACTATGATGTTCTTTTACCATTACAAGTTGGACAGGTTACAGTCTAGTAGAGTGCACCACCAAAACAAGAGACAGGGAATGTTTGAGGTCTGATGCAACCAACCTTCTTTGCGGAGACGGCACTAGATGCTTATGATGTGTATGAAAAAGGAGTTATTAGTGGAAATAAAAATCAAATAACAATATGTTATTATTTATATAAATAGACGTGACACATTGTTGAAGATCTTGCTTGGAGGTAGAGATAATGGGAGGCGATTAAGAGATAGACAATTACTTAAAGGGGAGGGAAACATCACGAGATGAACAGGATGTATCTATCAGAATGAACCGTTAAGGCAAGAGACAGGATGTTGGTGGTCCGTTATATCAACCTGCAATATTGAGACAGCACTTGATAATGATGATAACACAAACACAATCTGACATGCCTGCTTTCACGAATGTTTCATTTTATTTGATACTTTTTCCATTGTGTTTGTTCCTATGGGGCTGTCTATAAATTGCATGTCAACAGTTAAAGGGGTGTGGGTATGAAACAGTTTGACAGTTGTTGACAAAGCGGATTATTGATTAAAGTTGCCGACATTAATGCTGTTTATGTACAACAATTAAATTGTCAGAATTATTAAATATATAAAACTGAAAAGATTATGTAGTTTTTAGTATTATTTCTGCAAAACATTTTAATTAGGGTTATACAATTTTGACGTAGTTAAGCAGGATGAGTCCCTGATAGTTGTTGGCAAGGTTGGGGGGGGGGGGGGTTATGTGGTCAAAAATAGGCAACAAATTGTTGACGTCAGATATGAACAGCCCATATCTTGATAAAGAGCTTTTGGTCGCACTATGACTCAGTTTAGTATTCCACATAAAGCTGTTATTTAACCTTTTGTATTTTTCCCCTAATATTCACTTACCATTTTCTTATTAAGATAACACGCCGGTGTAAAGAAGTGATAATGTTTTACTGTGCATTCACAAAGACACAGCTGACACACTATAAGAGGGGACTTGGACAACCTTATCACAAATCCGTGATGAAAAAGAATACAGTAGTGAAGTCGTTTATCGGGCGACTTTATCACCAGACTGTTTAATCTGATAATAATGATATGGTATAATAGAAAGGCATGATCAAACACATTTATACATCTTCCGTTTGTCTAATCTGCTAATGATAAAACTATAACACAATCGAAATGAACGGTCAGGAAACGATGATCAGTATTGACAATCTCTACCCTGATGACTCTGGAATTTAGTATGACTATTTTATTCTTGCCAAGATGTATTTTCAAAACTAAATATAAGTATAGGAGTTATAATCAATTGCTTCTTCTTGATGCTTGATTAGAAACTATATTATAGCATCATAGCATATGGGACACTCCCATAAGTTCTATGTTCCAGCAGCCATTTAAGTGTTTGTAGACTCAGAGTCCTGGTCAAGTATTGATTATGCGATCTTGGATTTTCCCCCCAAAAAGGTAATTTACTTTTCTCTCCTCAAAAATCTCCATTTCTGTTATTCTTTGTATGTGTACATTTTTAGTCCTATTGTCATCATCTTCATGTTGCAATGAATCCATGACTGCTTTAGTCAAGTCTGCTTAGTCTCTTCTTAGTACTGTGCCGTCCTTCGCAGCATTGCCTGCCAGTAAGTCCGCTCTTTCGTTTCCTCTGATAGTAGAGTGACCCTGACAGTATATCCATATAATGCTCTGGACGATTGAGTTGTTCAATAACGCAATATATTCATTTCCCAGCATGTTCATTTCTATTTTTCACAAGATGCTTTGAGAGTCTGTGAGTATTACCGAGTGGGTTGATGGGTTGATGTATCAGGTATCAACCAGCTTACTCGATGTTATGGTGGGATATGCAGATGATCTCTCCACTAATTTCACGCCATTTCTGTGGGTAACATTCCCAACCGCATTTACGCTTATTTCTACTGACTGAGTCATATGTGTATATAGTTATGTCTTGTAGTTTCCAGTGTAGCTGAGCGAGCTCTTGTATGGTACCCTCTGCCATGACACCAGACATTTCAACATGCTGTATCTAGTTGAATTATTACGTTAGTCTGTGATTTTTTTCTCTCAATTTCAATCTCCACCCATTCACTGCCATTTCCTACTTCTTCTATTTCACATACTCTTCGCAGTGTGTCTTCAGTCTGCCATCCATGACTTACCCCGCTGAAGTCGTTTTCCCTCTGCTTCATTCAGACGTTGGTGTAGGGGTGTTATGTGTATATTCTGTTACTTTTAGGTATGATCTAACTTGCGCTACCTGATGTCTCATTTTAATACTTGGGAGATCCAGCAAACACCTCATCGTAATAATTGTATCCCTAGTACACTCGAGTACCGCTCTCATCCCCTCATTTTGGACCCCCCCCCCCAATCTATCGATATGTATCTATGAGTGATAGTTGATTGTTTTGTGAAAAAAATACGGAACGTGGGACAAATCCGGCACATCAAGCCATTTTACTGGCCCGCCAGGTTGATTTTAAAATACTATTTGCAGAATCCCATATGATGTGAGCATTACAAATTATGGCTATCAAGCTAAACTGCAATATACGATAATAAACAGTGATATTTGGTAGTATATCCTTTACATGACGGTTCAGTAGGTTGTCATTACTTTCTGAACAGTTCGTGTACGCAGGTGTATGCGGTAGGGCTTGAACCCGATAACTGGACGCCACTTACCAAAGATACAGACACAACAGTGATAAGGAAAACAAATATTTTGTCAACACTTATGTTATTTGATAAAAATAGACAGTGTTGACGGCCTCCAACTATGATGTTCGACATTACAGACTTAAGCGCGACACGTTTTAAAAAAACTAGATTTTTAGAGTAGTTTTCCGCACATTGAGACAACTGCGCCGGCGTCATTTTGAACTTAAAGGACTACAAAGTTATGGGATTGCCTGTTCCACACATAAAACTCTGAACCTGACCCACTAACCCAAGAGAGATTGCCTATACCTGATCTAAGACTTTCAGATAACTGGTCAGCATGCAATATCTGATGAAGACAGTACATGCCCTTCAAATGGTGGATCTGAAAATATGCTGTATCCAAGAAATCTTTCTGACCATTCAATTGGGCACGAGCAATTGAATATAAATTCTCTAAAATAAAATATCGCTGAAATCTGAAGTATTGTATCACTTCTAAATATACAAATCTCACAGCCTTTCTGTACACTGGGCGGGACACAAGGCAACAAACATTGGCAGATCACTGGCCAGATATGTTTTAAAAACTCAATCCATAAATAAAAACACATGAAAATAAATAACAAACGTAGCTCCTTGTGTAATCCAATTTTCTACAAATGAGACACGGTCATTTTTTTTTAATCTGCTAAAAATTAAAAATAAATAAATAATTGAATCATATCCTACACAATACCGCTGATATTCCACAATTTTAACGATTTTCGGCATCTCATACATTCACAAGTGGCTTTGACTGATTAACTTCGCTGTGAAACTAAAGCTAGTTGGTACGAGTTAGAATTGCAAGATTGTCTTTCTAATTCCGCTGCTGCATATTCGTCTCTGCTATATGATAGAATATTATGGACAATAAATTAACGAGTTATTTTTTATATTAAATTTGGATAAATGAGCAAGTGTCGTGTTAGGACAATGCACAAAGACAGCTCAGTTACAGGACGATAATGTATCCCGGGTATTGTGCAAGAATATATGCTATCAGGGTAGATCAAACGCCAGGCTTATCCAAGGACTTTTTGGACCAGCATAGGGCTTATTATCCATATACGAAGTTTAGTCAAGGTCATACCTCTAAGTGAATTTCAAAAAGTGGATTTAATAAATAGTCATCATCGCTTGTGATGAACGAACAACAAAACATATGTAAGACGTTTTGCAGTATCAACAATTCCTTTCGTTTGTATGGCATACCACTCAACATTATACTTGAACAAATAGATATTTGTGATCTATTTCCCAATTTTTTTTATTACATAGGGGGTTTTCAGCAGCTGTGCTGAAAGCACATGCAAGGGTTCCAGATATTCGTGTGATAATATCTTTGTTGTTGTCTATCTATTCGCTAAACCCTTTGTTGTCTTTCAGCGCCAGGGGTAGTTTTTTTGGAGATGACACTCTTGTGTGCTGAGTATATTGTGGAGTTTGTCGCCACTTTTATTTCGGTAGTCCGTCGTTTTCTTTGTCGGCCTCTAGGTCTGTCTTCACTGCATCTGTGTAGCATAGCTTGCTGTGGTATGCTGTCTGATGGTAGTCTGCTGATGTATGCAAACCATTTTATCTGTTGTCTCTTAATATATTCCAAGATTGGAATGGTACCAGTTCTTTGTTTAATATCCTCATTTCTCACTCTGTCTCTTAGCAATACTCCTAGGATTCTGCGAAAGCATGCCATTTCAGCTGTTAAAAGTTTGTTGTTGTTTTATTTTTAAAAAATTAACGTTAAATTTGCAAGACTTGCCGACAGCATTTTTGCATTCAACTTCTTAACGTTATTTATTTCTCAATTGTCAAAGATTATTAACGTTCACACATTACACGTGGTATCTTGGAGTTTATTGTATATCACCAATTTTTTTAATCTGGTTTGCCTCACTGAGAATTTGAAGGAAATACCATTCAAGGCGAGTTGTCAGTGGCGAACTTTAACAATATGACGTCACCTCTCCTTTCTATTTATTCTACATGCACACAAAGGAGCGCACATATGGCTTTCAAGCATACGGACAAAATATACATAAAATCACAGAAACTATCCTAAGAAATACAAAACATCTGCTGCGATATGAACAAGGTATTTTATAAATTTTTAAAAGTAGCATATATTAAAGCGAATATTTATAACAGTAATAATGCATATATTTGAGAAACTATGTACAAGGCAACCATTCTGTAGTAATAACCGAGTCCCTCGACAATGCAGTCACGTGGGCACATAACTGTATTCTTTTAAAGTGACGAAATTTGATTTTTTCCATGATTTTTCATTGGCTGTCATCATACAACATACACAAATTGACCAATGAAAATCATGGGAGACATCTAATGGCGTCATTTTAGAAGAATGATTCCCTATGATACCACGTGCTTGTATTGTCGAAGAACTCGTATCATTTATCTAGCATCATGGAGGCAATTACAAAAGCTGAATTCAATATTTAATTTATATTTGTGATTGTTTATTAGAAACCGACGTATCTAAAATTTATGTAAACTTATATATATTCAATCTCCCGTCCTGTATCGAAGGGAATACACGATGTTGGTTCCTCTGGCACGCACATTAAACACACACCATTTTGCTTCGCATGTTCCCAGCGCTACTTGTGCCACACGTCGTTCTGAATTACCTCAATTGCCGCTTAGATAGTTATTGTCTCCTTCTTCTGCGTTCGTCCTCACACTCCTGCAGAATAGTATGATGTAGTCGGCATAATGGAATGTGCTGTGTTATGATTTGCAACTTGGCTGCGATATCTGAGTGTTTCGGTTTGACACATCTGACTTCAGCATGGCTTCGGATCATTGTGACCTTATATGGGATGGGACAGCCAACTTCTCCCCACAAAACACTCTTTTGACATGTATGTTAAACAACAGTATCGTTATTCTTTGCTCCCCTTTCTTGCCCCGACAACACAAGAGGGATAGTTTATTTTATAGCATTCACATCCAATATGCACTCTTCAATAATTTCCCCATCTCCATACAATTCTCTGACTACAGATGTATTGGACACAAGTCAGGACTAAAGCTGTTTATGAAAACAGTGATACGAAGAAGGAATTGACGATATGAATTGATTCTATCAGTGATTCTAATCGAGAATGAGTTACCCGATATGTAGGCCTAATAAACACCAGTAAAGGAGCTAGAATCGCTTAGAAGCATCAAATTGCAGATGCACAGAGAGAAGTGCTGCCGAGTAGTACATACAAAATAGCATCACGATCTCTACCTCTGGTTATATGTGTTTCAGATTTAGCAGGGGATTTTATACCATAATTTAGTCTTTTCCAAACACACCATATTGAAGCAACAACACGCATGAGGCTGCTGCCATCGTCGCTTGCTATGAACGGATATTATTATATTATTTTTTGAGGAGAAACTATTTCAATTGGTCGAGATAAAGATATGTGTGAAATATAACATGGAGGGAGCAGGCGTGGTTCTTTTTCTGTATTCTCTCATATTTTCCAACAGGCGAAAATTGAAAACACAAGTTAACACAGACGTTAGAACCACTAGAATCACACAGAAAAAACATACATTCACGTTTCGACTTAATAGTCTTTTAAAAAAAAAATACAATTAACACGCGACATGTAACATAAGGCACTGTATAGATAATATCACAATTAAATGAAAACACAAATTACTTTTTCAACATCCTCACATTATCCCGTCTTACTCTTTTTATACCTCATCATCTCTTTTGTTCTTTCTTCTTCTTCTTCTTCTTTTATTCCTTTCCCATGACCCTCTGACTTTCTATTCTATTCCTCATAAATTTTCGTCATCGATTCTTAAATACCAATTAATTTGTTCATAAAAACAGTTAATTAGTTAACATGTAACAGAAAATAATACAGAAAAAAAAAAAAAAAAATAAGGGTTGTTGGCAATGACCTGAATACTACCAATTTAAAAACAGACTGTTTTTCATGAATCACTAGGGGTTATGGGAGGGAACAATACGAAATATGAGATAGAGAGGGTTAAGTGCTGTTTTACAAGCAGTTTTGCATAATTCTCTTGGGAAATAGCGATCAAAATCATAAAAGTTTGGAAGTAAAGGGGTTAGTTGTTTTTACTAAAATGTTTGGCACTTCCGATAACTTAATGTTTAATGGAGTAACAAATGTTGCTTGAACGACAAATACATGCTATGCATATGGAATGGTTCACGCAACAATGTGACTGCACCAGCGCTGGAAACATTTGTCTATAATAACGTTTTAACAAATTGACCCCCCCCCCCCCATATTCTAACCACATCACTATCACTTCAGTCAGGTGTCTGTGTTTTCGTATTAGCCACGTGCTTACATAAGCCCTCCCAACACAGTGGTTCTTAACCCTTTTTGACCCGTGGCCCAATTTGTAACATAATGTTCTTCCGTGTCCCCATTAATGCATTAAACAAGTAGAAAAGGCTATTGCCTTTCTTTACTTCTCATCTAGGTAATTGTATGCAGTATATATCTTTATAATTATTATTGTTTATTGTTCACGCAATCACCTTCCCGTGGTCCACTCTACTACGGATGCACTCAAATAATGATACACTCTTCTACTAATAGACTCCAATAATGATGCACTCTTCTACTAATACACTCCAATAATGATACACTCTACTACTGATACACTCCAATAATGATACACTCTACTACTAATACACTCCAATAATGATGCACTCTTCTACTAATACACTTCAATAATGATACACTCTACTACTCATGATGCATTATAATAATAATGATCGTCTACTAATGATACACTCAACTAATAGTACACTCAATTAATGATACTCTTAACTAATGATACACTTTATGAATGATACATTAACTTAGTGATACTCTTTACTAATGATATATTGTGCTACTGATATTCTCTAATAATGATACACTCTACTAGTCGTACACACTACTAATGATACACTTTAATAATGATACAGTCTACTAAAGATACATTTTACTAATGACACACTGTACTAATGATATTCTTTATCTATTACTGATACACTCTACCAATAATCCACTCTGCTAAAGATACACTCTACTACTGATGCACTCCATTAATGTAATATATACTTTGTCAATGATTCATTGTACTAATGGCATATTCTGCCAATGATACGCTCTACTAATCAAGTACTGATACACTATACTAAGGACACACTCTATTAATGGCACACTCTACTAATATTAAACTCTGCCAATGATAACCATTCTCACAATCACTCCAACCATTACATTACGTACACACTTTACTAACACTCTACTTCTCTAACACTATACAGCTCCCGTGTAGCAACGTGTGCCTTTGACTTAAGTTCAGGGGAAAAAAGAATATCGCTACTGTCTTCTGTTCATGCATGTCGTAGGGGAAAACTAAGGAAAGTCGGGGTGTGGGTTAACAACCTTTCACCTATGAAAGAATTATTATTGTCACTGAATGACTTATTTCAACTTCCTACTCTTGTACCTATCAAATGATCCCCATTGATGAGGAAGAGATGCGAACTGGTAGACATTGCCCCCGTGTCCTGTTGTGGCAGACTTCTAGTTGGTACAGAATACTAGGCGAACTATTGTTTCAAATGGGTCAACATATCGGACAGAAGAATAATGAACTAGTTGTCTCTGAAGTGTGTGTGTGTGTGCTGCGCTCCTAGCAGGACGTGATGATCCTGGGATATTGTCGCACTAGAATGCCTCTCTTCAGGGATATATATGAATTCATAAGTCGACACTCTCCCCTAACACAACCATGCTTTCGAGATGGTATATGAGTTCCAAACATATATGAGTTCCAGTGTGGCCTTGTTTACTCAGCTTAGGAGCACCTATGCTTTTGTCAGAAAAGCTATGAGCTGTCAATAGCTACAGGCTTACAGCTAAAGTGATAGCTTCATTATCACCACCATCACTACCATCAACACTTTACCATTAAAACATTCTAAGTTTTAAATACTCTTCTTCTGCGTTAGTTCTTACAATGCTGCTGGTTAGCAGGATGTACACATGAGAGCCGAATGAATTTTATCATGGTTTGCAGATTTGCTCCGATACAGGTCCTTCGGCCTGATTGATCTGACTTCAGCATGGCTACTAATAATCTACTTCCACAGCAGATCTCTAACAACTTTTCTGCTCCTATATATGAACTACTCGACTGCTCTATCACTGCCTGTGTCCTTGATATCGGTCTGAAAGTAAGGTCATAATGCCAGCGACTAATGTTCTGTTTGGTCGGCTATGGTTTCATATAAATGACACCTCTGTTAGAATCTGCAACTTGAGTAGCAGCGTAAACGAATACGAAAATCTATTTATTGTCGTGTTCGTGGCATAACTATTTATATTAGGTCACGCTCGTGACTTATAGAAACGAATTTCTGTGTACGTTCGTGACATACAAATAAATTGTGAAGTAGTTTGTGACGACACGTCTGGTACACATGCATACACATTTCTACACACGTTCACGACCCTTGTCATTATTTTTTTTTAATTAAAAGGGCCCAAAATGCGCAGAAGATTGACTTCATATTACGATCAAGAATGGAGTACACGACTCCATCAATATAAGGCTAAGGGCTTAACTACTACGCCCGGAAGATCGCCATCACACCGCGTAAACTAGACAAATTTGTCTGCAAAACGAGTTGTTTTATTCAGTCAAAATCTGCAGCGCAGCATAAACGCACTGAAACTGGTTATTCCGCCTACAGCAGCATTCACGTGGAAAACCTGTCTTCATAACGGCTTCCGACAAATAAGTAATGTCTGCATCCAATTTATTGACGCTATGACACTAATAACACATTACACAAGTGACATATTGTCAAAAAGAAATATAATTCGGAACACATATTGAAAAATAGGAACACCAATCTATGGGAACAAGTACGAGAATGGATGAATTGTCGTGTACAAAATCATAATTAAAAAAATAAAGACTCTTATTATAAAATATAAAATACAAATGCAATCTTATGATTTGTGTGACGTTGGACATAATCAGACACACCTCGTACATGTTATTCTTTGTTTAAGACTTACTCTTCCCTAGTCTGCTGTCTTTACTTTTTTGTTAAAATACATTTCTTATTCAAATCTTCTAGTGCAAACTAATCTCTCGTGCATCATTGTCACACGTTAGAATTAGCACAGTTTGTGCACTTCCTGTGAACGCCGCACAAATAGCGTAATGGTGAAGTAAGACACGTTAGTTAACAATAGATAATTGCAAAAACATCCAATCATCTTTTGACTCGGGGAAGACAGCTCTGTTATGAGGCTAAATGGAAGGCACAACAAATCTAGACGAAGTATGAGCCTCGTTCATCGCGCCGTCACAAGTACAATATTTTTCATAGGCAATACTTCTGCACTTGAAAGAATAGATGTTTGAGCCCAAGCAGCTGGATAAATTAACACTTGTCTGATGTCCTCTGATGAAAATAAGAATATTAGATATTCTTAAAATATTGACTTTAGTATTTGTTAGTAATATCCTTTTGGGAACCAATATTTTTATACACAATCCCCACAATCAAGAACGACTTTTAAAGTGTAATCAATAATATTATAATATTTGTATTCGCCATTGAATCTCCAGGATTCTCGCATAAGCTTGCTTCAAATACTGAATATTTCTTGCAAACTAAATAAATAATTAATCCTTTCAGAATAAACCACACGCATTATTTACATAATGTACTGGTACTTTATTTTCATTCGTAGATGTTGGCCGTCTTTGTATTCGGGTTTGCCCGTATATACTCCGTCTATTTTACTATAACAGGGCGCCGTCTGCGTAGAATATGACACAGCACACATAACTCCGTAGCTCCATTGATAATCCACATGAGCATCTAAAAATGTACTCACAAACAAGATCTCACTACCAGGTTTGGAATCCATAACGTTGTGAGCTCAAGACAAATGGTTTGACAACTTCGCCGAGAAATCATTAATAATTTCAGAATGAACCACTTGCCGTATTTACTTAATATATTCAGTAAAACCATTACATCACTTTTAGGAAATCCAACAGAACGAAAGCGCTAGAACTATTATAGATGCACAATAGAATGAAGGCGTATACGAGAAGATCGATGAAAAAAATCCCAGAGTTGGTCTGGAAGCTCTAGAGTTGCAGTAATCAGTGTAACAGTAACATCGTTCTGTGTAGCCACCATTATTCTGTTGCTTGTAACATCCAGCTGGTTTGACGTTGATATTGCCATGTACGATGCATGTTCGTGAGATAACAACGGACACTGGAGATAAGAAAATGTAGAAACAGAGTGACAGGTCAGACAATAAAAAAAATTATTGTAACAATTTACGTTTACATGACACATTCTTTACATTTCTAACATATACAAGTGTCTTCGTCAACTGGCAACATTAATAAACCATTCAATATTTGTGAGGACGAAAATTCAGCAATAGTTGAAAACTAGTCCTATAACAGAATATGAGTAAATTATTATTAAGTGGAATCCTCTATAACACATCCTTTTATAACAAATTTCTCTATTTCTTCTTCTTCAGTATTCATTCTCAAACTCCCACTGGATCTCCCTTGTAGCAGGACCATGATCCTACTAGATTTTCAGCAGGATGTAGTCCAGAGAATGTAAATGCGTTGTGTCCCAGTTTTATTTACGCCAATGGCTTGACACATCCGTCTTCGGCGAGATTTCCCTATTTAACAACAATTTTCAAAATGCCTAAGTTTTCATCATCATCAAGTGACATATTCTTTCCAGAACGTAGTCTTTCCTATGGATCTCTTGAATTCTCCGCGGTCTTGAGCAAGTTGCCCTGCATCTTCCAGTGACATGCGCAGGCATTCTTGAATGTCTTTTGTCCAACGGCGTCTTGGTCGGCCTTTGCCCCTGTTGCCTTCTATCATCCCCTCCATTAAAACTCTCTACATGCCGCCGTGTCTCTTAATAAGACCGAAAAAAACTAGCTCTTTCTTTAATATAGTGCCACATCCATAGACAAAATTTCTTGCCACAATACTCCCGTAGTTTGCCGTTGCTTTCAGGAGGAACATCCGATTTAAACTGTCACCGAGGAAAACACATAAATTCTCACTCGTCATTTTGACCGGAAGCCTTCATCACATTCTATAAAAGTCTTGACTCTCTGCTTTTAAGTTTTGCTATAATTTTTTTCTTTGTCTTCTTCTGCGTGCATTCTCATCATCCTGCAGGTTAGTAGGATGCAGCCGAGAGAGGAGAGTGCTTTTTGACATTGTGTAGCCTACAACTTGGCTACAATATCTGCACGTTTCGGCCAAACACATCCGATTTCAACATGGCTTCTGAATCATTTTGATCCTGAATATGATGAAACAGCCAACTCCACCCCAAAACCGTATTAATCGCCTCGTACGACATGCATGGTTAGCAACAGTGTTGATATTCTTTGCTCTCCTATCCGACCCCTATTCCACACGGGCGTGTCTCTTTATTCGTCGCCCTTTGTTTATTCTTGATAAAGGCCTTGTGTTAAAAAAGTCGATTTTTGTGTGATTTTTCATATGTCCTTATTGATTCTAAAAAACTTGGTTACCAAGTGCCTTCAAATTTCAACTAAACAGTTTCATACTTACATCGACTGTCAATTTAAGTACAGGCATGCCCGTGTTTTGCAGAAACCCGTAAAGGAAGAACGGAACAGCACAACTGTAATTTATGGTGCATGCCACAAGAGATGAATCGGAGGTTTTTGATGTGGGTTTTTCATCAGACAGGCGAAAAATGATCTCAATCCATGCTGAAGATGTATCAAACTGAATGACACAGAAATCGCATGTAAGCTGTAAACTATCAGAGCTCATTCTTTGGATTACATTCTGCTAATCTGTAGAAGTTTGTGACAGATCGCATAAGATGAATGTACGAGTCCCAACCCCTCTCTCTCTTTAGCTCACAAACACGTACATTCATACATTCACGCACACACACACGCACGTACTCACAGACACACACATATACACACAGACACGTACTCACAGACACACAAGCACATACTATTTACAGTCCTTCCATCTTGAAGACTAAGAAAGCCAATCTTTAAAGGTACAATAAATCAACTTACTTAGCAGGTACAATAAACCGGCTTACTTAGGTACAATAAACCAACTTACTTCTTTCCCATCCATCGATATAACCAGAATCTCTTAACTTGATCTTGGCTACACTTTTCATGCAACCTATGCAGCCAGTGGCGTTCCTGGGGTCATGGCACAAGTTCAGGACGCCTAAGAATCGAATATTGCATTGGGAACATTTCAATGCCGCTGAAACAGAAGTATTAATATCTAATGATGACAAAATTGATAACATTATGGATACGAGTATTTAAGATAATTATTTTTTAATATAAATAAACCGTAAGCACATGCGGTTGCGTCTGTGGGTCTCACCAATGGCTCACTAGACAAACCAACCATGCAACAGAAAACCTTAGTAGATGACATGCTTTTATATTGAGGTTATCTTCTTATAGAAGCTTCATGGCACGTCATCTATACAATCCCGTAGTCGTAACCTTCGATAACAGTTACCATTTTGTTCCGACAGGCCGACAATGTGCTTGAACTAGTTACGGGCACGGCGTGGGTGGGCGGAACAACAAAGAAACCTGTCGCAAGGGCCAGAGTTGTGTCCTGATGTCGACGTCTGTTTCGGCAACATTGGACTCGAAACACCATCGAGTCGGATGGTTGCTGGAACAGAGGGTGGAGCACTTATGGGAATGCCCCACGTGCTGTGAGTCCAGTTTCTAATCAAGAAGCAAGAAGAATCAAGAACCTTATTAAGTAAGGACAACGAAAAATGCATATTCGTCACGGACGTGCTGAGTTTGTATCATTTGTGTTACTATTTAGAGAAACAATTTGCAAGTTACTAGTGGCATCTGATGATAAAAGGAGACCTCAGTTGAGGATGTTGCAAAGACTTGGCAACTGAGAAATCGATAAGAAGCGGATACGGGATTGTCCAAGAAAAAACAAATATAACAGATTTTTTAGAAAATGTATATACACAATAGATTAGGCAGGATTAGATAACCAATAGTAATATGTTTTACGGTTTTCAAAACAAACTAAATTGACGGTATCAAGCGACCTGTATCAAATACAAATGTAAGGCCTTGTGGTCGAAAAGTAGATTCAGTCTTTTATGTGAACTGTAAAGCTTATTACTTCAAGTTTTCTGCTCCTACATATTGGTAAACAGTTGTACTGAAGTCTTATAAATTTTCTTCTTCTACTGAAACGTGATTTGTTTGAATTATGGTTTAAATTGCGCCAAATAATCATCGCAAATCGGATTTTGTCATTTAAAAAAATTTGATGGACGTCCATAGCATGTGATAGTCTTTCAATCTGTCAACAGTCGTTGAGCGTGTGTTTATTCTGTGCTATCAGACGGCTTGTCGTCCATTAGTTTCCACAGGTGGAAAACATAGGCAGAGAGCTGTACTTGGCTCGACCACGCCTGACGTGTACTGGGAGTTCTTCTTCCCGTTGAAGGAGGTTTCGTTCACCAAAATCTCGAACATCTCGTCCAAGTTTGATTTTCCACACACATGTGTTTCTGTGTGCTGGAATTGGTTTTCTTCCTGTCATGTTCGCATTTCATCGTCACTTGCTTCTGGAACAAGATTTTGAGGTTGTTCTCGTTTAATAACGTTGTTTTCATCATCTCTTACAATGTTTTTTCTGTCACAAATGAACCTGTACTAAGCTTTGCTCGTAGCGCTGTACCATATTCACCATATACATTGTACTCATGAAATGGGTCTTTTCCAATCGAGGCCAATTCCTTGCTGTAGTGATGGGGCTCAGTCCACATAAGGCATGATTCAGGTAAAGCTACTTTACTGAAGATCAGGTAAACTGTCTTTCTAAAGAGATATAGGATGTATTTCAAGATAAGAAATTGGTCGTAGCAGCGTGTATAGACCCAAAGAAAGCTTTTAACAATGTTTGGAAACAGGGACGTCTAACTTTAACTTTCGTTACTGCATGTTTTCCTGTGTAGGAGTGCAGGGAGACTTTCTATAGGCGATGTAAGTAAGGGCCGCTTTGCCATATCGGACGCCGCGACATGTACAGGAAGGTTTTTGATTGTATCTCTGAAAGAAAATAATCCTTTCCCAACCGTGGATTGAGCCCGGGACCTCAAGGGTCTGAGACCGGCATTCTAACCACACGGACATTCGCTCCACCTTCTAAGGAAATTGAGAAATTGCAGAGTAAATGATAGGATGTATGAATGGATAAAAAACATACATACACAACAGAAGAGCTTAAGTACAACTATATGGTTACACATACAAGAAAGTCCTATTTTGTCATGGTGTATCACATGAAGGAGTATTGTCTCCTACGCTGTTTCTAGTCTATATCAATGATCTGGTTGCTGAGCTATCACTTGGAACAAAAGTGCCAATGCTTGCTGATGACGTGGTAATATTGTGCACGGACGAACACGCGACAGTGGTCACTAAACAGGTACATAGAGCTATATGTGCCTTAACACATGGACGAATACATATAGATGGTGTGCCAACATCAATATAGATAGGTACAGCACTGCCCTCTTTACTCTTTCACCAAAACCAAAAGATGATGACATCGAAATAAATTGAGAACTCCCGAAAGAAGACAAACAAACCACATACCTCGGAGTCACATTTCTCAAAAATCTGACAATGAAAGAACACATCATCAAAGTAACAACACAGTTCAGGATAAAGAAAAATGTTGAAAAACCTCGGTGGAATCACATGGGTAGCAAATGGGAAAAATACTTAGTACAGTATACCAGCAGGGCATACGATCCCAATTGAAATATGGGTCAACTGCATGGTTTTCAGCATCAAATACAGTATTACCTGATGTAGATAAGGTACAAAATCAGAACTTAAGGTTATCAATGACATGGCTAATAAAAATCAACATCCATAGAGAAATGGAGAAAATGTGGATTATACAAACACTCTACAATCGCAGAGATACCAAGGTGCTAATACAGGCAAAAAAGTTCCACTGTATGCCAAGTCATCCAACGAAAGACATATTTCAAAACGTGAAAAGAAGTAGCTTAGTGAATTATCTATTCATATCCAGACTATGAGAGGAATGTTCCGTGAGAATGAACAGAATAGTGTACAATGTAAAACAGTTACGCTCAGCCTACTGGACGACGAATATCCACAGACGTATCGAACAGAGTGTATACTGAAGGGTCAGTAGAGAATGTATTGAAAAATGGAGAAGTAGGAATGTAAATAGAGTATAGAAATAATATGTTAGAGATACCATTAAAGTACCAACGGGGAAATTATGTCATATTTACGATGCAGAAATCCAGGTAATCAAGATGGCAACTTTAAAGTGAACGGACAAGTTCACTTAGTTGGTTAAGTGCAAAGTATCTCTTATGGTGAGGTTCCAACCAGGGACTTTAGTCCTACTTGGTTATATCACAGATTTTAATCATAAAAATAGTAGAAGTTGCAGTTCTGATAATCTAGCACCACGATCTCTGTGTTTATAAGGTTTGTACGAGACATCATGGCAGGATCGGATTCTAAAGGCAGTGTAAGAGACAGCAACGTAGACGAATAGTTTATTGTTATTAGGAACACATTACTATTACATTTTCAACTGCAGACATTGCTTACTATCATAAGCACACAGATAATTTATCCGCGAACATTTTCAAATATGGAATATTTGGGGGAAAGGGAATTTATGGGGAAAAATATTTTAAGGTGTCCGTCCGCGACAACACAACGTTTAAGAATCGCTGTCTTATGCTATGAGAGTACTAATACACAAAAAGTAACCAATCGTTGGGGGGGGGGGTATCTAGTTTCTTCTTCTTCTTTCCTGCCTCTTTTACCCTTTACGGGTGTCGAGGGAGATATAATGTTTGTGTTCTCGCTTTTCTGGCAGCTTCAGATAATGGTATTTGGTGTTCGTGTAATGTCTCTTTGATGTCGATCCAGCGTACTCTAGGTCTACCCTTGGCTATCTAGTTGACTTATCATTTAATATTTATGCTTTATTGTTGTTGTTGTTTTTTTATTTAGACCATTTGACCGTAGTGTAATAGTAGTCCGGATTTATGTTTTATATAGACTATAGACCATCACGATTTATACTTATTATAAAATTTGACTTATCATATTACTTTTCTTGTAACATATTACTTTTCTTGTAACATATTACGAACGATCCTTATTAAGTGTGTTATACAGCAATAATGTTAACAGTGGATCGAAATTTCTTTGCTGAAGGAAATAATGAAACCAGACAATGGAGTCGTGGAGAAAATAGAACCACTCAGGCGAGATACATCAAAAACACTTGACTAGTTACGAAATCAGCAGTTGAATATTTTTACATCCTAAAAGTTAAAACCTTGTTTCTATGCACATATTTATTATTATAATATAATGATAGACACACTGATTCAATAGATATCAATGCGGCGTCTTCAGTGGCATGTGCGTCCTTTATTTAATTTTATTCACATCGCATATAGAGCAGTAATTAAGCTATTAAAGTTCTGACGCGATATGAAGATAGGACAACCAGTCAGGGAGAAAACTTATTTTTCCCAAGTGCCAGTTTATGAATCTAGACGTTTGAACAAATGTGGGCAGACTATTGCAGGAAGTGTATGTAAACGTAGAAAATCTGGGATGGAACATCAAATTATACTGAAGTGTATCCTGTATAGGACATAACTATTGAACTATTGTTGAATTTTGAAGTGACACTAATTACATAAAATCGTATCGTCAGTGATAATAATAACCGGTAATCACAGGCGATGATGACGAAAGCTTGATGCGTGTTGTTGCATCCATGACCAGGTTTCAGTAAAGACATGTGTACAGAAAGTAAACATCTGAAAGGCAGATTTTTGATTATTTCCGTGAATTTTGTTGGTCGGCCTTGGCTCATTTCGGACACGTTTAATCAGGATTAGGTACCTGTATGTTTTTTATGTTTTAGCAATGATCCGCGGGCCACTTACTAGGCCTCCGCGGGTCGGATTTGGCCCGCGGGCCGCCAGTCGAATAGCCCTGGTCTATACCGTGATTGCACGTACAGGACATTTGACATCTTTAACAACAATACTGACATTTACACGACAACACCATGGTTAGTCTTCAGCTTATCACATGTTAATGTTTTCATTTGAAGCGCCCTCCCCCAGTCAAAACAGAACTAAGGATATTCAACATGACCATAATATCCATCCTTGCATGCGGCAGTTGGAATTTATTATCATATATATATATCACGTGCCATATTCTTTTCAGAACGTTGTTTTCGTAGTGAACGCCTCTCTGCTCCGGGAAAGCAGGCATACATTGGCCAGAGACAAGTGTATGCATTCTTCGATGTCGCTGGTCCATCGTCTTCTTGTCTTCTTCTTCCTCTCTTGTCTGGCACTCTTCCCCCTAGAATCAGCCTTTCAATATCATCATGTTCATTAAGTGTCAAAAGTACTGTACCTCCCTTCTTATGATGGTAATTAAAAGCCACCCTTCATTTAGTTTCAGCAATTTCAAAATTTTATTGTTCCTATTTTTCTTTGTCCATGCTATTCGTAGCATATTTCTGTAGCACTTCATTTCAAGTGAATTTATTCTTTTGGATATTGCATCTCGCATCTATATGTTGCTACTGGGACAACACATGATCTTAAAAGGGTTACTTTTTTGTCGTTATTACTACTTTGACATAGCTTTCTCATTGTGTTAATTTGAGTGTTGCCATTGCGGGTCTTCTTCTAATCTCGACTTAACATTCTCCACTGTATTATTATTTTCACCACTGTTCACTGTATCCATTCTGAATTTCTAGGAACTTTCTAACTGAATAACTACTCCCGTAGTTTGTCAATGTACTTTGTTGGGTTCTTCTCGTACTTTGTCTTTTATTTGTGTAAAATTACGCCTATTAACTGGAACTTTTCATTTAGAATATTCATTTTTCTTTCACCCAAGTGTAGTTGTGGGTCAACACCGTAAGGTCGTCCGCAAAACCCAGATCCTCAAGTTGTTTCATCCGGATAAATTGAATTAAAAATATGTTCTTCGCTATAGTAAAGTTGACCTTATAAATTAATCTATATATTGCAGAGACGTTATGACAAGGTCTCTGTCATATCGTGATTCTTATTTTAAAAGGTAATTGAGAGATTGTTCACATATAGTTATACATTTCATTACTTCCTATATTTCCGTTACTAAGTTTGAAATTTGAACTTAGTACATGTACTAAGTACTCCATCTAAACTGTCAAATATATATATATATATTAGGGCTGCGGAAATTAACGATTAATTAATCTATTAATCGTTAAAAATTTTAAACTATTAAAATTAATTTGATTGATTAAAATTTAGGAAAATATTTTAAATATTTTTTTTCAGTTTATTAATAATTTTTACTTTTTTGTTACTAACTTACTTTTCCCGCGTATTATTATTATTTATTTATAAGTGAAGATATTTTAGAAAAATCACTTATGTCAGTGCTACAGTTTGAATTGACAACATTTTTGTGTGAACTTAAGATGAAGTTAAGTCATGGATTGTTGCAGATACAAATAGTTGCATCTATATATGCATTATAATTAATCGATATTAATCGATTAAATTTTTTCCGATTACTCTAACAAGAAAATTTTAATCAGTACCAGTCCTAATATATATATATATATATAGTTATGCTGTAATCTCTTCACTTCATATGTCTCTCGTTGACACGTAGTTTTGTCTACCCATTCACATTGTTCCCTATGAATTCAACGACTGTAACTAATTATGAGAACCCGCTGTTCCAAAATGCCATTGTCTCAAGTTACTTATCATAAATGTGTACCGTATAGTTTATAAGCTCTCTACACTAATCTAATATTAGGACCAGCAGCCACGTCCAACCACGTTTTCATGTCTATGACGGGTAAAATATTTTCACGATTATACGTAATCTTGTAGGGAAAACTAGACATTAGCTTCTACCATTACGTTGAAAGCCGGCCGAGGTCAGCTGAAGTGTTTTATGACCTGCATCTAATGGAAATGGCAGCTAAAGGCAATGAGACTGTACGTATTTAAAGATTTAACAAAAGTACACTGAAGGTGTCGTGATAGTGATCTAGAACAAAGCGAACTTATCAAGTGATAGCTATTGCATGTGGGAATGTAACATCTCATAGAATCGTTAACATGTCTTATATGCAAATATATAATTATATTTATTAATGCATTCTTGTCCCGCATCGAAATCAGACATTTTTGGACGCACCCTCGTTCAAAGCAGTGACATCAGATTGATTACTTTATTATAAGACAGCTTGATAGACAAGATGTGATAGTCAACAAATCTATGTGTGGTGCCAATTGCTGGACTGATCAAAGACTGTTAATCTCGAAGATGAAACTGTTTAATCAGCATCGATGAGCAGAACATTTTAATAGCGTACTACACCGGACTTCGATCAATGATTAGGCCATTGCGTGTCTTGTACAGTCACCAATTATACACCCAGTCTCAGAAACCCTCTTGCCTGACCCAGGTGGAGAATGCTCCCTTGAATATACATACCATGGGGGTGGGTGGGTGGGGGGGAACTAAGGACCATTACCAGGCACGTCCACAGATGTCAGATAGTGGAACATCCTCTCGATATAGAGGTCAGCTGCGATGTAAGCCAGAATTTCTTTGGATGGATACGCAGCCGCGACCCAAACCAGTACTTGTTGCATACCAGGAAGGGTCGGGATATTGAGCGCCATTGGTATCCTCATTGAAATACCCGATGTGTCTAGTGACGGGCAGCATCAAGCGAGCAAGGGTCGCGTAAAGCTTATGTTGCCGGAGTTGGATCACTGACGTCACTACAGGAACTTGCTTGGTGTCTGGGGTGGGGTTTGAGTAGAGATGGGAAGTAGAGTAGGGTTGGAAGAAAACATCTTGGCAGGAAAAGACTCGTTATTCCGGTAAGACAACTTTCCTAGGAAAGAACATTCTAAATACAAACAATTACTTTCTTGATGTTCCGTCGGGATATTGAAAGGCTATAGGAGACATGCCAGAGAAAAAGATAGTCCAGCCTGTCGAAGACGGAGTGTGTAGCCATCGATGGCGCAGAAAATGAGACATAATAGGGCGCACACGCTATTACAGAAATGCGGTCATGCGACAATTGACCGTTATCAACTTTTATCAGCTAAAACAGGGGGTTTGGGCGGAGTGGAGCCAGGTCATTTGCTTCGAAAGGGCCTACCAAAGCAATCGGTGCCTCTGCTAGCCAACAGGTTAGTGGGAAGCAGAGTAGGACAACTGACCACATCAATTGCTTCAACATTATCCAACATACAAATAGCAACGACGGCGGGTCTGGACACAGGTTATAGATTTTAGGCAAAAGCTATAGTGCCGCCGCTCTAACCTGAAGAAGACAGTGGATCACCTAGAGGATAGGCCTGGAAATCTAACATGACCACGAATGCTTAACGCAGAAGAAGACGAAAAATGTCTACATGAAAATCGTTGAACGAATACTCATTCCAACAGAAATTTATGTGGCTGGTTAAATTTTTGAACTCTTACCATCATGATAGACAGAGCGGGATACTTCAACCCTTACCATCATGATAGTCAGAGTGGGATACTTCAACCCTTACCATCATGATAGTCAGAGCGGGATACTTCAACCCTTACCATCATGATAGACAGATCGGGATACTTCAACTCTTACCATCATGATAGTCAGAGTGAGATTTTTTAGGTCTAACTCTGGCTCTTCTTTCTGCTTCTCCTCTCTTCATATATGTTTTATAAACTAATGAATCACACGGCATTCTTTCCAGATGACCAAACCATTGTTTTTGTTGGTTTTTTATGTATTGTAGAATTGATATGACACCCACTCTTTCTCTTATGACATCGTTTCTAATTCTGTATCTTCTGGTCACTCCTGTGGCTTTTCTCAGACATTTCATCTCTGTTGTAATCAGTTATCTCTTATGTTTTGTTGTTAAGGACTATGATTGACATTGGTAGCACAGGGTTGGAATGAAGATACTTTGGATAAAAAAATTTTTTTGACAATGGTTGCATTAAGTCAATGTTTGTTCAAGTCTATATTGATGTCTTGTATCCACCGTTTTCTTGGTCTGCCTTTGGCCTTATGTCCGGAAATTCTTTTGTTATATGCTCTTATTGGTATTTGGTTTGGGTTCATTCTCATAAAGTGACCGAACCATTTTACTTGCTGTCTTTCGATATGCTCAATAGATGATATTATACCAACTCTTTTTCCAAATTGCCTCATTTATTATTTTATCTAGTTTAGTAACCATTGTAGTTTTTCCTCATACACCTTAATTTCACATGAAACAGTTTTTCTTGGCTGCCGAACTAATAAAAAACCATATTTGACATTGGTATACTCTGATCACTCTAAGAATGAAATGGGTCGGTGCTTCTGATTGGTTGCTGGACACAGAACGCATTAATCGATTGTTAAGCGCCCAATAATATTGTTTTTAAATGTTTTTTATTTAACGTTGTTTAAATATTGTTTTTAACTGTTTTTAAATTATTGAAATAATATTGTTTTTACATGTCATCAGCTGTTTAAAAATCACATGTTATCGCGGAATTATGTGGGGGTTTTCACCCACTTCATTCTTATAGTGAACAGATTCATAAATTCTGTTTTTGGTACGTTTAATTGTTATGTTGTACTTCTTTCATGCTAATAGCAATGCATTGATGTGATTTTCAATCTTACCAATAAGAGAGAATTACACATAAAAATGTAAGATTGCCTTTTTAAAAGGTAAAACCCTCCCTACTGAAAACTTGTTTACGACCCTGATGTCATTGGTAACATAGTGTTGGTAGAAAAATACTCTTTACCAGTTGTTTGACTTCTATCTTAATCAATATAGTATTTACGTAGACAACAAGTGATGAAGTTTTACTGTACGAAGAGTAACACAATATCACTATCGGAAGCTCGCGTGCAATAATATACACAACGAAAAACTAGATATAATCATACAAATAATAATACACATGAAATAATCAACGTTTCAACCAAAAGTTCTTTATCAAATATGCACAAAACATCAAAAGACGACGAATAGAAATGATCACAGCACACAAACGTGTCCAAACCGAAATATGGAAGTCAATGGATCTTTAATCAACGGATATTGAAACAAGGTGGTAGCTCACAAATTACAGTGTTTCCCTTTATTGTTTCTATATGTCAAAGATTCCATTCTCGTTAAAAAAAAAACTGCGTACGCAGAGTACTTTTATAATTGACTAAAACTACAAAACTGCTACTAATACAGAATCCTGATTGGTTAAAACTACAAAACTGCTACTAATACAGAATCCTGATTGGTTAAAACTACACAACTGCTACTAATACAAAATCCTGATGGTTAAAACTACAAAACTGCTACTAATACAGAATGATTGGTTAAACCTACAAAACTGCTACTATTACAGAATCCTGATTGGTTAAAACTACAAAACTGCTACTAATACAGAATCCTGATTGGTTAAAACTACAAAACTGCTACTAATACAGAATGATTGGTTAAAACTACAAAACTGCTACTAATGGAGAATCATAATTGGTAAAAACTACACAACTGATTCTAATACATAATGATATTTGGATAAAACTATAAAACTGCTACTATTACAGAGTATATCTATCTCTAAACCCGTAACCCATCAGGGAAGTAGGTATATAACATTTGATGCTTTTATTTGTCATCCTATGCCTCCTCCACCTTCAACAGTTCACAGCAGTATTGTTTTTGACAAGGAATCATGTCGGCATACATGTCCAAACCATGCAAGCATATTACGGGGCACAGATATGCAAATAGGTACAGCCTTTATATACATGAAATACTAAAATGTTGCTAAGAGCCTATACTGCTATATGGTAGTGAAGTATGGACAATTTACAATATGTAAGAAAGCATCTAGAGGTCACAGAGATGTGGTTTTATAGAAGAATGTTGAAAATATCATGGACAGCTAAAAAGAGTAATGCTATAATTCTACAACTGGGCAACTCAAATAGAGAACTTATTAACTGTATTAGAAGACGACAATCACAGTTTCTGGGTCATGTCATGAGAAGAGGTGGGCTGGAGAACATCGTAACAACTGGAAAGAACGTGGGTAACAGAAACAGAGGAAGACAACGTGAGAAAATGTTGGATGGCTCGAAAGCCTGGCATGATGCAGAATCATCAGAAACTATATTTAAATGTATAACAAACAGAAGACTATGGAGAAACATGATTGCCTAAGCCGGAAGGCATGGTACCAATGAATATATATATATATATAGGTGTATATGTATATATGTGTGGATATATGTATATATATATACATATATATAATATTCATTCTTCCTATGGTCTACGTCGCGTGGTGTTGGATATCATATCTTTTCAGTCTTCTATTTATTTCGTGTTCTGTCACTCATTTCTGGTACCGATTTTCTCCCATGACACAATGCTAGGCTGTGAATCATCTTCTCTCTTGGTCTTCCTCTACCTTTCTTACTCTTTGGCTTGCCCTATTGTTATGATGTGGTACAACACGCAATATATTATATATATATATATATATATATATATATATATATATATATATATATATATATATATATATATATATATATATATATATATAATATATTATATATATATATATATATATATATATATATATATATATATATATATAAAATAGCATTGACTTACCGGATTTGTCAGTATAGCATGAAAAAAATATTACAATATATAGGCTGTAGAAATATTGTAGTGTATTCATTGTAGTATGTGCAGTAATGCGCGGACATCAAAGTTCTGAATCTGAAGATCCAATAAATATTACACGTAAGACGGATAAGATCATATACCAAGAAAATCACTTCAATCACCGCTTGTATGTCCTTCTGTAGCTTAAACACTTATTGAAATTATAAAAAGTGGTCTAATGAGATGTAAACATATTTTATCTATGAAAAATGTGTTTGTGCATGGTCCAAACAAACTAGTTCTAACTAATGAGATCAGAGAATATCGCTGTAGCTGTGCATGTCTCGGGACCTGCCCGAGCAACGTAAGAATGCAGTTGAAATAAAACTCGTGTACAATTTGTAACGTGTACTTCCCTGACGAGCTAACGCAGGTAAAAGCTAAGGTAAAGCAGCTGGAACCAGGTAAGTTATGTCAATCGTTCAATGTCTTTGTTGTCAACAATACAAGCCTGGATATGATGAAAATTAAAAATGAATCTACGCTTTTCATCGTTCAAAAGTAATCATTTCTTTACACGAAATAAAGAATCGCAACGAAGGGGTATGTCCATAAATTACGTCAACAATTTCTGGATATTTTAAAACCCCCTCCCATTGTCAACAATTGTCAAAATTTCATAGACCCCTCCTCCTCTCTATAATTATGCCAAAACAAGTTTACACCCCAATCCTTTTTTTAGCGCAAAAAGTACTTTAAAAAGTTTTCTTCTTCAAAATGTATACAATATATTTTTTAAATTTCAAACAACTTATTTGGTGTTTAAATAAAACACTGTTGTTGACGGCACCATTTGTCAACTCTCTCTCTCTCTCTCTCTTGAGAGTATCTTGCATTTAAGAGAGATGGAGTATTTTTAGTGAACAGCCTGCTAGACAAGGAATGAAACTAATCTGTTGATAATGGAGGAAGGGGGAGGGGAGAGTTATTATGCGCAAACTCCCATCCCCGTTTAGGATGAACTCATGGTCATTTAATATGCACCTCTTGGGGTGAGGTATGTTCCATTCAACCGTGGACGTGAGTCCAGTTTGGTTTTATCATAGCTTTTGACCATCACATGGAGGTTGATTCAGGAAATTATGTTTCCATGACGATCTTTCAACGGAAGGGAAATACAAGTTAATCTTTTTTTTTCTTGTTACGTTCGCTATTACACTCCCACCGGACTTCTCTTGTAGAATGACGTTTTCAAATTCCCACTGAATCTCTCTCTTGTAACAAGACTGCGGTCCTACTAGATCTATCTTGTAGCAGGACAATGGTTCTACTACGTTTAAAAAAAACAATCAATGGAGTCCAAAAAACATAAATGCGTTTTGTCGCCATTTTATTTGTGTCAATGGCTTGACACCTCCGACTTCAGCGACGGTGATGAATATTTGGTGTTTTTACCACTACACCTGAACGGTGGACTTCTGTAACTATATCGCCAGTAGACCGACCATACAAGTTAATTTTAGATGTGATGTTTTGGTTCGTAGAGAGGGAAGTAACCATGAATATATTGAACGACCTGTTATGAAAGCTGGAGCTATTTCTCGTTCATTACACAATTTTATAATGTGACCGGAGTTACGATAAGACAAGGCATATACTTGAACATTATTCGATGACATAAAATAAGGGGCGGTAACTGGAAATTTCTTATGCTAAATATTTCAAGTATGAAAAAAATTCCCTAACAAAAAAAAAACACAATGACTGTAAAGTATGGTATTATCAATTTCGTTTTAAAGGATTTGAACTCTATTCGCAGTTTAAAATTTTAATCAGCTGTGTGGTTTTCTACAGGATAAAAGTTAAGTATGTGGTGCTGTGTGTTAAAGGAGATTATGTTAGTTGGATTACCAGAACCGTGATTCACAAATTTTTAATAGTTAAAATTAAAAATATACAATATAGTTTTACTTTGTGTGCATGTAGTGTCCGCTTGATTTTATTGTCACATTCTGTGTTTGTCTCTATATTGATAAAGACATTCTGGTAGACATGTGGTCCTGTTTCGTTCAGCGTAAAACTACTATTTAATCTTGTTTTTATTTTTTTTCTCAATATTTACTAATGAAGAATACAGAAAGGATGCTGTAATGTTTACACCCTGCTTGTGAGATGGTAGACACGTGGGTCCTGTTTCGTTCAGCGTAAAACTACTATTTAATCTTGTTTTTATTTTTTTTCTCAATATTTACTAATGAAGAATACAAAAAGGATGTTGTAATGTTTACACCCCGCTTGTGAGATCTTGCTAAATGAAATTTCAGTATAGAGCACATTGGTGCTGAGTATGTTTTTCAATTCACGTTCTGATGTTAAATATGTGTTCATCAAATATGTGTTTGTTCTGAAGCCAGCGTGTTCTTCTACAATTACTCTTTAGACTAGTAATTTATTATGTTTACGAGTATTTTAAGCAATCAATTGGCCAAAGAGATCAGACAACAGATACAAATAGGGGGAGAACATGACTTGTTAGGACAGAGGAGGTTATTAAACGGGTATGCACATTAGGCTAAATAAGGCTCGAGATGGCTTTAGTGTCCTTGTCAAGGCTAACTGTGATTTGGAAACGCAACATCAGTGTTGGAGTGAAAATCAAACTGCATAAGTCGCTGATGCTTTCTGTTGTGCTGTATGGTTGTGAGAGTTGGACAGTCACTGCGGACATGGAGAGAAGATTACAGGATTTCGAGTACAAATGCTATAGACGAATTCTACGAATTTCCTATAGGGAACATAAGACCAATGTGTACGTAAGAAATAAAGTAGAGATGTGTGCAGGTGTTCAGGAGCCATTGCTTTCAATAGTGAAACGACGAAAACTAGCATGATTCGGACATGTATGCAAGCACGATTCCTTGTCAAAAACAATACTACAGGGTACTGTCGAGGGTGGAAGAAGCAGAGGAGGACCAATAAAGGCATGGACAGACAACATCAAGGAATGGACAGGGCAAGATATTTCCACACTCATCCGCATCGCTGAGGATAGAATTCACTGGAGGACTCTGTGTGCTGAAGCATCCAATGTGGTACCCCTACGACCCTGAAGGGTTACGAGTTTATTGATGCACATTAGGGGTTTAGAGGACATAAACGCGGAGAAGAGTGGAAAAGTAAACATATCCGGTTTTCAACTTCCACTGAAGTGGTAATCACAATTTTCAGGAAACGTGACAATGATAATTCAGTGCTTATAGATTCACAAGTCCAGGCACTGATAAGTGATAATTCCTCAGATGGGGGATATTATTGTCTACACTGATGTGTTTGTGGTTCGACACGTGCGCAGTGATTGGGCATTAACGGCTCAATGCAGAGGGAAGTTTATTAGTGAAGAAAGTGGTACTCTCATACAACAACTAGTGCAAGGAGTATGGGAGTCACGTAGCGCAGTGGTTAGCGCTGTGTTTGTCTAGTGGTTAGGGCACTGGCTTCGCATATGAGTGATCCTGGGTTCATTCCCCAGTTGAGGCGGAAATGTTTTTCAGATTGCAACGGCTCCGAGATCGACTCAGCCTTAAATGGGCACCGGATTAATCCGGGTAGTAAAGATTGCGAGGGAGAGGAGATGGCTACCGCCCTCATTTGCACAGCCTCTGAAATGTGAGACAGCTAACATCTCACACCTCTACGGCATTAATAATTGCTATGTTTTATTTTACTTAATTTACTTACAAGGAGTATGACTATGGAGGTGATGGCTTTGACGAAGGCAATTATATGTCTGGAGTTCCTGCTACATGTGTCTGTTTTCTTAGTGATTGTATGAGTTTGCTTTGAAAGATTCAATCGAAAGAACCGTAGTCGTAACCTTCGATAACAGTTACCGTGTTGTTCCGACAGGCTGACGTTGTTCTTGAACTAGTTACAGGCACGGCTTGGGTGGCGTAACAACAAAGAAACCTGTGGCAAGGACCAGAGTTGTGCCCTGATGTCGACGTCTGTTTCGGGAACCTTAGACTCGAAACACCATCGAAGCGAAGCACTTATGGGAATGCCCCACGTGCCGTGAGGCAAGTTTCTAATCAAGAATCAAGAAGAATCAAGATTCCATCTCCGCTATCAGTGGCTTCAGTCCATGACGAAATATGTAATGAAGATCCCCTTTCATTTTTTGTACCTGAACACGAGGGAAATAAAAGAGCAGACAGACCTGACAGCATGGCACAGTGACTGGTGACAGTTCAATTGGCAGTGGTGATATTGTGAATGCAACCATGATGTTGGATCAGTTGAAAGATATGTGGTGTATTCTATCTTCCGTATTTATGACTAGAATGCAGGACCTGGGAGTAAAGCGTGGTGTTGCAAAAAACAAGCGGCTTATAGGAATACAAAAAAACGAGCTATCAACACATACAACACAGAACCGGAACAGTCATTTACCACATGCTGAAGGACATAATGAATATGAGATCGGAACACATGTGTCCGGTAGATGATATCTGCAGAGATGCCACAGCAAACCCTTTTTCAGATGATGCAGGTAGTGGTATTATCTGTGCTGGACTATGGTTTAGGTTTACTGACACTGTCGCATACACAGGTGGATAGATTGAAGAGAGTTCAAAACGAGGCCATGAGAGCTGTCCTAGGATGCACAAGAGATACATCTATCGTGACCATGAGGTTTTTCCTAGACCTATCAAGTATCAAATCAAGACATAAAAATAGTCCAGGTTAAAGAATACTTAAAGGTCGCCAATAATGATCGTCACCTCTTACACCAATCTCTAGACAACAAAAAAGGAAGGTGTATCAAGAGAGAAAGGTCTGGATGATAGAAGCAGAAGATACCTTACTCAGAGTTTGTGAGCAGGAGGAAGTGGGAAGAGGTTGTGAATGGGTAACACTTGGCAAAGAGAGAAAGTCATTGACAACAGTTGTGTTACAGATGGGAAGAGAATGTCGCGACTGGGCTGCCAACAGAACAGAGGGAATGATCTAAGAACTCATGCTGCAGCACTCGAAGCCATATGATACAATAATTTACACAGACGACTCAGTAAGACAAGAAACAAACAGGTGTGTTTGGGGTTTCGTGGCCTACCAAAATGGCAAAAAATTATCTGAGAAGTCAGCTGCGTACTTCACTATAACATCGAGTATGAGAATGGAAATAGAAGCGGTGACAGCAGCTCTCACTTAGCTGATGATGCTACCACCAACAGACTCTATGTGATTCTATCGGACTCTCAAAGTATGCTGCGCAAGATAGAGAAGTGTATGATCAGAACTGAATGGGTCACTCTTCTCAATAATGCACAGAGCAGTACATGGATCTACTGTTCAGGTCATGCTGGGGTCAGGGGAAACGAAAGAGCCAATGTGTTGACTGGTAAAGTCTTGTGAACGGCACCGAGATAAGAATAGACAGGATCGAGCTGATTTGAACAGTCATGGATACCCTACGAGAAGATGAGGAGGAAGTCAAACCAGACAATGTACACATTCAGAGAATGGTAGAAATTGAAGTGACTAGAGGAGATTGAAGAAAGTGCCTCCTCTCCGGAAAGATCAGAAGAACGCGTAATCAGCAACTGGCTGGGACACTGAGCTTATACACTTTGAGATGGCTGACGGAATGGCTAGCAGAGCATATATGGGAATTCCCCCCCCCCCAGTGCTGTTATGCTAGTTCCTTATCAGGAATCAAGGAATCGGAGCACCTATGAACTTGGCTGGAATGCCATGATGACTATCTGACGACTAACTGACTGACTGACCTGACTGCTTGACTGATTAACTTACTAACTAATTCGTCAGTGGAATATGTACTTATCATAGTAAGGGGCTTGATTGATTGATTGATTGATTGATTGATTGATTGATTGATTGATTGAATGAGCTAATCAGCGTCTAATAGGATGAGGTGCGTGCGTAACGTTTCCAATTCAATCATCAAAACGTTATCCGGGTTATCATACACAAGTCAGAATATATTGCGACTGTGTGTCAGATATGTATTGATATATCAGATGCGTAGTTTGATAACCACTTAAGGTTATCCGTTAATGAGTTCAGCCTTGTATGTGCTTGTGCAGTTGCATATATAGAACTATTAAATTCATGCTATTATAATATCACATCGTATATAGTGCAACATTCTTTTTGAAGTTTGGCTGCAATAGACGTCCAATTATATCTATAGATTTGATTGCACACCTGATCTTCATCTTCACTTGTCTTTGTCAAGATTCCCAGGAACTATGAACGATTAGTTCTTGCTTCTTAATGTAGTGGGATGGTTTATGTATAACTTTCTTTCATACCAATGAAACTTCATATTTCGTTGTTATACAATGCTTACTGAAGAAGACTTCTATTTCAGAGGGGTTCGTCAGTATCTTTACATTTCCATATGATTCAGTACGGTTTGGTGATCAAGGATAAAAAAACAAAACAAAAATAAAAACGGTTCTGACATGAGTTTTCAATATATATCTGAATATTTTAGACATCGGTGTTTGCATGTGTATTTTAGCTGAAGATTCAAATATGACACTTTTATAACCACGATCAATTATGATAATTATTACTATTATTACTATTTTGGTTATTGTTTTAGCGACATGTCTTATTGTTTATTACTTCACTTAACTTCGATGTATTTCTAATTTATACAAGACCTATTAATTCGCTTCTCTGTTCATGAATTGAATTGTGTTAATTGTTAACACATTTAGCTTTGCCGCGTGAATATGCCGTACTTTCTCTTCGTTTTTGTTGTTGTGTAGGTAGTCTTAATAAAGGCATTTTGGTTGAAACGTCGATTTATGTGTGCTATTATGTGTGCTTCCAGTTATTAGCAAAACCTTCTTACCCCGTTCCAAGCTCTGTTCAATTCCTTATAGTTGGGTGAACTTTGGGAGTCATTTTATTTTCAAACCATAAATAATGTATATTGTCTTTCCCCAGGTGAATGATTGTTGATCGCATTCACACTTGCCGTTAAGCGTAGGGGTGGGAGCTTGAGCTGTCGTTCCAAGACCAGATGTGTAGCTGTTGTTGCATTTAGTCCATGTTTGTTCAAGGCTATCTTGATGTTTTCTATCTACCGTTTTCTTGGTCTATATTCTCCGGATATTATTTTGTTATATGCTCTTATTGGTATTTGGTTTGGCTTCATTCTCATAAGGTGACCGAACCATTTTACTTGCTGTCAGGAATAATGAATGGATTCAAAACCCGGGTTTGCTGGCCAGCAGGGAACGACTTAAAATTACACTACAGAGGCTCATATTTTATCAGGTGTACGATCGAAGTTATGTGCGTGTGCGTGAGTGTGTGTGTGTGTGTGTGTGTGTGTACGCGCGCTGCCATGGCTCATACTTTATCAGGTGTACGATTGAAGTTATGTGTTTGTGAGAGAGAATTGTTTGTGCGCATATTGAGTGTGTATACACATGCATGGAATTATGAAATGATATTTATTTTTGGTAATTGTATAGCGATTAAGAAATGTTGTTTGTTTATTTGATATCCCCATGAATTGCGAGCATTTGGTTCTTACTTCCTATGTGCAGTGGGGTGGTTTCTCTGAGCTGTCATTCATAACCTGGAGACTTCAACTTACGACTTTATGGTTTATCGTATTATAAACAAAAAAAAGGATGTTGTATTATATTATGGTAATGATTAGGAATGTGAAAACTAACTTAGAATAAGGAAATACAAAATGAAAACGAATATGTCCAGACGGTCCCAAATTTATTTTCCATCATAGTTGACCTGATATATGCATTTTGGTGCGTAGATTTTTATCTGTTCTCAGAAGGTTGGTTAGTTTCGTAAATAAATAATAAAAACATCCATTAATCATGCCAAGTACCACCGATGTCGGATGTGTTGTAGCATTGGAGCAAATAAGACGGTGACAAAACGTATCTTTATTCTACTGACGACATTCTGCTTGATATCTGGTTGGAAAATTGTCCTGTTACAAGAGAGATCCAACGGGAGATTCATAAGGAAAGTTAAGAATCAACAATCATCTCTAGAAATGAGAGAGGAAAGATACGCTTCCACAATATAAACTACAGTTGTGTGGACACTGTTACCTGGTAATTGTAAAATATTGGAGACACTTCTACAAGATTGACAGAAACATCAACCTGAGAAACTGTACGTAAAACTCTACAACCTGACACAGTGTACGGGAATGATAAAGTAATACTGAATAGGTTTTATATCATCATCTTCATCATCCTCAGCACCATCACCATCAATATTATCACCATCAATATTATCACCATCAATATTATCACCATCAATATTATCACCATCAATATTATCACCATCAATATTATCACCATCAATATTATCACCATCAATATTATCACCATCAATATTATCACCATCAATATCATCAACAACAATATCTTCATCTTCATCATCACCACTACAACCACTACAATAATCACCATAAATATCGCCACCACCACCATCACCATTATTATTATCATCATCATTATTACCATTATCATCATCATGATCACCACCATTATCATCATCATCACTACCACTATCACCATCTTCATTACTAGTCGCCACCACCATCATTACCATTATCGTCACGACCACTACAATCGGCATCATTGTTATCATCATCACCACTACCATCACAGCTGAGCTATCATCATCACCATTCCCACAATCATCCTATTAAGTTGAGCAAACAATACACTTTTTATAGAACCACACAAATACTTACAGTGTTAAAATGAGGCATGAGAAATTAGGTCTTTCCTCGATGTTTGAAGACATTTTAACTGCGTGCCTTTTGAAATGTAGAGTTGTGTCCCTTCTTGTTAGGTTGGACTTGGCGCATGAATCATTTACGCGCAAAATGAACTTTCAAACCACTTGGTATAAATAAGTCGTTATTTTGTTGTTTCAGATATCGAATTCACAGTGTATATTGATAAATAAGTGTTCTTTATATGCTTGCATTGGTTTGAAGTAAAATTAAGGCATATCAACGGTTGCAAGAGCATAATTCACGTGATTAGGTAGACAAATACTGTAACATTTTCATTGCTTTCTTGTGAAGATTTCAGGATTCAACGTTAGTCGATCGAGAAAAAAACTGCTTTTCTTGTAAAAAAAAACAACAGGATACTTATATGTGCTTTAGCGATCACAATTGTCTAATGAAGTCTGTAAAATGTGTTCGAATGTCATAGATACCGTTGGTGAGGAGAATATGACGATATGATACACAAATCTTGTGTCTTCAGTAAATAATAGTGTCTCAGTCTATACGGTACATCAGTCCGTTCTTCTGATCTTGAATCTATGATATAGAGTTTAATTCTGTTGTTCTAATCTTGAATCTGTGGTACAGACAATGTCTCAGACTGATGTTCTAATCTTGAATCTGTGGTACAGACAATGTCTCAGACTGATGTTCTAATCTTGAATCTGTGGTACAGACAATGTCTCAGACTGATGTTCTAATCTTGAATCTGTGGTACACAGACAATGTCTCAGACTGCTGTTCTAATCTTGAATCTGTGATACAGACAATGTCTCAGACTGCTATTCTAATCTTGTATCTGTGGTACAGACAATGTCTCAGACTGCTGTTCTAATCTTGAATCTGTGGTACAAACAATGTCTCAGACTGCGTTCTAATCTTGAATATGTGGTACAGACAATGTCTCATACTGCTGTTCTAATCTTGAATCTGTGGTACAGACAATATCTCAGACTGTTATTCTAATCTTGAATCTGTGGCACAGACAATGTCTCAGACTTATTCTAATCTTGAATCTGTGGTACAGACAATATCTCAGACTTATCTTCTAATCTTGAATAGGTGGTACAGACAATGTCTCAGACTGCTGTTCTAATCTTGAATCTGTGGTACAGACAGTGTCTCAGACTTATTCTAATCTTGAATCTGTAGTCTAGAAGCTGTATCCATCTGTTGATGTAATATTGAATCTCTGGTATAAACGACGTCTACGTTTGTTCATCTAATCTTGTATCTGTTTATATACACTTTATCTCAGTCTGTTATTTCCATCCTATTTGTTTGTAGTATATATATATAGCGTTTCAGTTTGTTGCATCAATCTTGTATCTGCAGTGTATATGGTATAAAAGTCTGTTGTACCAATCTTGAATATGTGACGTAGATATAATCTTTCTATTGTTTCAGTACTTTATCTACTATGTAGATAGTGTAAGCTGCGTCTGATGTTTAGATGATGTCTCAACCTGTTGTTTTCATCTGGTCAGCTTGTGTAAGATACGACCGAGTCTGGACTGCAAAACAATTTTGCGTTTTTTAAGTGCACATTTTTCCAATTTTGAATTTAGAATTTCTGAACAACGATGATTTGATTTCAATTCCAACAAGTTGATAGAGTAAATGTGTCGCAACCATACTACCAAGTAAGACTATTTTATGCAAGATTCACGCATTTTGTTTGCAAAAAACGCATGCAGTAATAGTTCTGGTAAAGCATCCTCAGTCAACATCACTTGGCAGTTATAACGGACTGGTCCCTGACTGCCAACGTTTACAGTTATATTATTGATTGTTCGAGATATCCACTGGACAGTATACTTATACTGAAAGTTCGTTAAGTCTTGAGGGAATGCGATCACAAAATTCCAGTTTGGTTTTAAGGCAAAATAACTGTTGGAATGTAGAACACGAGTCGCGTCAGTCCAAACTGTTCGTGATAATTGCACACAAACACAATGTTCAAAATATATACAGCAGGTGATTTGTAAGACGGTTCCATGGAGACTGTATAACAATCCAATGACTGAAATGTGATTTGTGGATTTACAAAAGGAAGAGGACTGGACGAGGGCTTAAAATGGTGTATTCTTTATAACTTCATTTGGTTATTTACAAGATGAATATGTACACAAGTTTGAATGTTGCATAGTTAGCATAAAATACGGATATTTAAAATGTAACAATCTAACTAAAGATAAATTTACTGGTTTGTTGGACATGTGGGTTGTAGTTGACGTTCTTTCTTTTCATCTCTTTCAAACAATATGTGGGTAGGCCTATATTTTCTCTCTACGCAAGTGTACTCAGAAATTTATAACAATAACGGGAAAACATCAAATAGATGACATGGTAAGGCATGAGGAAATGTAACTTATGTTATTGTTCTATTCTATAAAAAAATAACTTGTTGAAGCATTTTTGTTTAAACATCTACTTCATTTAAATAAAATATGCTTATATGTTTCTTAATTATTTTATATGTATTTTGCATCATAGACTCTAGACACGAGTTTATTTTTCTGAAAATAATAAAAATCACATTTTATTATTCTTGTAAACATTCTGTAAGCGTTTATTTATTTATTATTTCCATGAATAGAAATCTCGATATATATATCCAGTTTAAACTTAAAAAAAAATATGTTAACAATTTAGTAAGATCAAGCATTATAAAGGTTAGAAGGCCGAAATGCTAGCTTTAAAAAAAAACAATTTCTCTTGATCTGCCCACAATAAAGCTGCAACTAACCGACAACTAACTCTTAACTCAAAATAATCTCACTATTTATTGCTTAGGTGAACACTAAAAATATTTTGGTAACATCTTGAATACATACAGTCATGGAAATTACATTTTAATAGCTTCTCTTTCCTGCACAATTTGCACAAGATTTCTACAACTTTGATTTGTTCAATGATCGTTTCAAGTATTCCTCAACTGTTTATTTTCATAATTTGTTTTCTAGATTCTAAAATTTTTGACCATTTATTGAAGTTATTTTTATTATTTTGTATATTGTCTTTCCCCAGGTGGTTTGTTGTCGTGTTAAGCGTAGGTGTGATTAGAGCTTGAACTTGTGTTCCAAGGCCAGAATTATTATTTTGATGCTTATTATAAATGAGATTCTGAGTATGGGCAAAAACTAACGTTAAAATGTGTGATTATTTTGTAGGAATAGTAATCTAAGTTTTTGATATATTAATATTTGTAGGCCAGATTTTTAAAAAATAATTGGATGTGGTTTATGGATATATTTATGACAATTAAATATTTTAATTGAATTAGTTTTTGCTAGTCAAAGACTAGAGACTTTGACCATCTTGTATTATTAATATTTCCATAGTATCTATCTCTCCTTTACGTTTATCAAAAATATGAATTTATAATGTTAATGTGTTATAAACAGTTAACATTTAGTCAGGTTTAGAAAAAAAAGATAAAAATGTTGTAATTGTAGATATGTTTTTTATCAAACTGTTTCTAAATGAATGTATGTGTGCTGTCTAAATGTTCCAAACAACGGACGAACATCCAAAAGAGCTCATAAATATTATTGTCATTAGGGCAGTTCCAACTGCGAACATAAACGAAGTTGGCGAGGAGAAGACTGAAGAAAATGAACCAAAGTTTAAGCTGGAGGCTCCTGAGTTGCAATTATTTGTGTAACAAAAACATCTTTCTGTGTATCCACCATTATTTTGTTGGAGATAGCATCCCGCTGGCTTAACTCTGGTTGAACCTGGACGCATACAGAACCGAGAGATCACCTCTGATACTGTGGAAGAAAGTAATTTATGTTTGAAGATTCTGCTAATTTAAAAACAAAATTACATGAATATTATATATATATATGTCGAGAGAGAGAAAGCGAGAAAGAGAGAGAGAGAGAGAGAGAGTTCCCAAACTCCAATCGAATATCTCTTGATGAGAAACCAATATTATAGTACAATGGTCATTCTAGTAAATGCTCTGCCTGTTATTCCGTCAGCTTTCTAAACGCATATATGCTCCGTGTCCCAGTCCGGCTGTTGGTTCTGTGTTCTTCTGGTATTTCCACTGAGGACGCACTTCCTCCCGATTTCCTGGTCACTCCCATTTCTATCATTTTACGAACATGTATATTGTCTCTTCCAGCATCCTCTTAATTGTTTCAGAATATATCCATGACTGCCCTAATTAACCAATCTCAGTATCTTTTCATCACTTTGCCATGAACTATAGTTTTACCCGCGGGTGAGTCAGCTCTCTTGTTGTCTGTGCATCCCGCATCGTATGGACAGTAGATATATGTTATGCTTAGGGCGTTGGTGAGAAAAATGGCCCACTCCTTCCTTATAACTTGCACAACATACTCTGGGAGTCTGATTAGATGTTGGTGTTTACGTTGTCTTACAATTGAGCGCCGCTGTTACTTCTATTTCCATTCTCATGCACGATGTTGTGGTGGGATAAAAAGATAAAGGTAGGTCCCATTGCAGCAACCTGCCATCGGGGATGAAGATAACTCTTCACGTACTAAGTCTCAGTAACTATTAGGTTGGGGGAAGGGGTGGCCTGTTGTGGGATAGGCAGCAGATCTTTCAACTACTTAAATGTTTCTTACAGCCGAAAACGAATGTATCGGGCCATTGACGCAAATAAAACTTCGAACGACACAACGGATGTCCATTCTCTAATCTACATCCTGCTGGAAATCTAGTAGGACCATTGTCATGCTACAAGAGAGACTCAGTGGGAGTTTGAGAATGAACGATGAAGAAGAAGAAGAAAAATGTTTCTTTTACCATGGCAATAGATTTTCAGTAGGATGTAGTCCAGACATCAAAGTTGTATTATACCGTGTTATCAATTAAGAATTTTCTTTGTCCCTCTTCTTCTTCTACCCCCCCCCCCCCCCCCCCCGATTCTTGCAAAATAATTTTAGAAAGTGAGTCGTGAATCGTTTTACTTGTCCACACCAAACACGTTTACACTGTTTCGTTTTACATCACCAAACACATTTACAGTGTTTCGTTTTACACGTCCACATCAAACACGTTTACACTGTATCGCAAAACTTGGTATCC
Source organism: Meghimatium bilineatum (assembly GCA_034231615.1). NCBI lineage: Eukaryota > Metazoa > Mollusca > Gastropoda > Stylommatophora > Philomycidae > Meghimatium > Meghimatium bilineatum. The sequence goes on from CM067318.1 coordinate 33,047,201, forward strand.
TGCAAGTTTATTTATTTGCTCTTCATGAATATATATGTCTTGTTTTCTACATAATTTTTAAATAAATGATTGTAATGTTTATGTTCAAATGCTTAATTAAATTTTTTTCCATTGTCTGCATTGAGCGTATAGCTTTCACTTCCGTACAAAAGTATATTTAGCGCTAGTAATTTGAATAGATGGATGTAATACTGATATTAATGTTCCATATCATATACAACTTTGCCATGACAATCATTGCCGGTTCGAAAGAATACGTATTATTAGAGTTTTATATAGATTTATCTACTATTGTATTATTCTGCTCTTTCATATTGTTTTTAATCTGGGCATTGCAGCAGAGGCTATGTCCAGTAATGTCATTATTATGTTGTTAGTGCTTCCATCACTGCTCATATAGGTCTTACGTATTTTAAGGTATGAACGTCTAGTTTCTGTCCGTTCTGTCTCGCTAGATGTGACACCACTGATGATGGGTCAACATACTGGATAGAAGAATTGAGATAGTTGGTCCAAAAGTATGCGCAGTGATCCTGGAAGGGCGTGGTAATCCTATGATATTGGAATAATGGAATGTACTCCTTTAGGGACTAATTACATTCATAACCATCCACCTTATACATCAATGTCTTTGAGACCTTATATGAGCCCGGGTGTTTCCTCAGTTACATAACTGTGAACCTCACTTTTGTCAGAAAGCCTATGTGCTGCCAAGAGCTACCTGCTCACAGTTAAAAGGATTATTTCATTATCATACAGTTGCCGTTGCCCAACACCGTCCATACAGAAGAAATACGTTATGGGACACCTATGGGCACAAATGGTGTTAATGGAATGATCTTCTTACACGAGGAATAACTCGCGGGCTGCTAAGCGCCTCGTCGGAGGAAAGATGCATAGTGCAAACTAATATATACCTCGTCAAGTAGAAGGCGTCGTCAAAAGCATTGTAATTAAGCCGAAGCCTCCGTTTGAAAGAAAGCTCTGACAAATCACCCTAAAGTACAAAGGAAGTCAGAGCAAGTTGGGGAGAGCCGCTATTTTTCCTCGAGTGGTATCTTCTAGGGGGCGGGTAAGTGTAAGTATCTCCCTTACTTGTTCTGCAGTTCAAAAACATTTTTTTCTTCTCTGAGTAGGGGAAGGTGAGTACTGAAATTCACTCCCATCCCGTACATACATGCATGTTGTCAAGTTTTTTGGCTCTGTGTACGGTACTTAAGATTAGTTTCAAAATTCGACTGTGACATTTTCACAAATCTAGGTAGGCAACTAGCTGCTCTGTTGATTGAGTAACCAAGCGTCAATATAAGACACGTGGACTCATTGAAAACAACTTTGTAACTTGACTCATTTGATTCCTCCCATTATTTTTATTTGCTGTTGACTCAAAGCATAAAAGTAACCAATAAAATCGCCATAAATATTAAATGGGACACTTTATACTAAAAGTATAAAGTAACCAATGAAATCGCTATAAATATTAAATGAGACACTTTATACTCAAAGTATAAAGTAACCAATGAAATCGCTATAAATATTAAATGAGACACTTTATACTCAAAGCATAAAAGTAACCAATGAAATCGCTATAAATATTAAATGAGAAACTTTAGAATGCTGTTTCAATGAGCCAGCAGGTTGACTATTGGCCACGATTGATTGTGGCGAAGTACATAGAAGAAACCCGATATTGAAGCAAATCCTTCATGTCAAAAATGAATTAACATTCGTAAGGATTGACCTCAGCGAAGTCGCATTTACCACATGCACTACACCCCTCTCAACAATTTAGAATGCCACCTGTCAAGAGTACCACTCGTAGCAAGCAACTCCGTAGCTTCTAGAGATAATTATAATTCTCAGTGATATGCTAAATAAATCATATGAAAATAATAAGTCACGACCTGGAATCGAACCGGCGACCTCCTAAGCACAAGGCATATGACAGTATCAATATGGATTGGATCGATCCGACATAGTTATCACTTTAATGGATCTTTCCTGCTTCAAATATTTTCAAATGTTTGAATCGTTGTCACTCTCAAGATTACGAAAGATTGGTGTAAGGATCGTTAACAGCAAGTAAAGAGAAAGATAATAGGTATACGAAAGAGACTGGAACTGTCAGCCGCTATACTCTGATGTATTTTGGATTTGACGGGATTTATATGACGGGATTTATTAAAATTTGTTGAAATCTATGGGCTTGTCTAGTATGCGCCAATGATAGCCTGCAGTTATAACATACAATTTAGCCACTATGCTAGATACATAGTTGTGTAGATTTCTCTGACTTAACTTGTATACTTGTACATTGATTCGACAAGATGTCCCAGCACGTAATAAATTCACTTTTCTGACATTGGTATCGTATTCCAATGTTGACAGTACAAAATTTGTCTTTATTTGATATTTTGAACACTATTTGAACAATTCTTTTGTAAAACCACATCGATGTAATCGTCAAAGATCTTGCTATTTATTATCTCTGGTTCAAGACTGGCTTCCGCATTTCAGTTGTAGATTCATATTGAACTGAATAATACCCTTTCTTCTGCTTATTTTTCGTTATTTTCATATACGTTCGTTCTCAAACGTCTGCTACTTTGCAGGAATTAGTTTGCAGAGCGGGATGCACTATATTTACAGCTTGGCTGCGATATCTATGCTATTCGACCTGGCACATTGGACATCGTCACGGTTTTTTGGACTCATCGATTTATAGGATACGGTAGCCAATTCCACTCGCGCCTTACTAATTGTTTCCTTCACGACAAACAATGTCGGTAAAGTCTTCCTATACCCATTTAGGAATTGGGACACCTGCGGAGTTGTGTCTCTGAACGACGTCTAAGTGTATGTTTCTATGATGACAATGAAATAATCCCTGTAGATGTGAGCAGGTAGTTCTTGACAGCACATGGTCTTTCTAACACACGCATATGTCTTCCTCACCTAGAGTAATCCAGGTGATACCTGAACCGCGAACAATTGCCAAATGAATCAATTTGAGACCTAACAACATAATCAAAATGAGACCTAACAACATAATCAAAATGAGACCTAACAACATAATCAAAATAAAGCAGAATCAGACTTCTTGCGTGATGTTTTTGATGATTGTTCTGCTTTTCGTTGGCTTTCTTTTGGGAATCCTACTCCAAGTATATAAATAGCGAGCAACGAACAATAATCAAATACGTACGAATAATGGGTTGTTTACATCGGGTACAGAGTTCTTTACTTCAGACCTGGTCTCGAGGAATTTTCCTGGTAGGTCTTCCAATGGCGAAAGTCACGCACAAAATCGTGTAAGGTTTGTTGTCTCAAAGATATGGTTGTCTTAGGAGAGTTTATGGGTGGGTGCTATAGTTCCTGAATGTATGCACTATATTGTGGGAGTATCCCGGGTAAATGGTTTGATAGATACATATAAATGAACAATCGTTCGTTTAAAAGATGAACATCAGACTAACAATTAGGACAACTACAATTGGAGTTGCCAGATAGTTGGACGCAATACGGGTAAAATATTCTCCAAAGTTTGGCGTAATACAGGTAAATATTGCGCAAAATAGGAAAACTGCTAACATGTAATACATACCGGTACTCGCGTTGATAAACAATAAAGAAATGAATAAGACATACATTTCTTGACTAGTAGCATTTAAAGAGCATTTATCTCGTAGTCCCTGGAATCTAAACACACAGAAAGACAACAAACACACTGAGCCATGGAATGGCTAACAATCACACATGGTCATGAAATGCCTAAATTCTGGAAACAATGACAAATGGTCATGAAATTGCTAAATACTGGAAAGCATGACTTAATACAAAGCAGTGTTATTTACTTTTTCCTCCTCTTGTCATGAGACCAGTGTCTCTCAATTTGACCTTCGTGGTTGTTTTCATGCAGCCCATGCAGTTGGTCATGTTCCTGGGAGCTAGACATGTGTTTCCAATACCTCTTTGTCGCATGTTGCACTGTGAGCAATACAGGGAATCTGAAACAAAACATGCAAATATAAAGTTAATGAAATCCTGAGTTAGCACATTAGCATACAGCTTACTATAAGTGTTCAATTGCTTAGTCAGTGGTTGTCAAGAAACTGGCTCATTAGTTTCGCTTTCAGCACCTACTCAGTAGCAATAGCGACATTCCTTAGAGCATGAGCACTGGTACCCATTTCATGGTGACATGGTGGGCAACACAGATTATCTTTTTTTTGCAAACTACGAGTAATGAATTAACTGGGTTCCATGTTGTCGGCGGTTGAGTGCCATTCTACACCACAGGGATTCCAAAATAATTAGTAACGCAAGGAAAGACAATCCGTCTGCGTGTTACTGAAACCAGAAAGTATAGCAGAGATTAGTAACACTGTGAGCCATGCACGGCATAAGAGATGATTAAGGAAGTATGTAGATGAGTTGGATGTTCATCCCATAGGCCAAACTGAACCCATCAGATGTATCAGACCGAAAGGGGCAGATCTTTCAGTCAATCTGTAAACCATAACACAATGCATTCAACTATATAGACTCCATCCAGCTAACCAGAAGTTATTTGAGAAGGAAAAGACAAGAAGATTAAAAGATAACCAACACTTGACAGACCACCTTGACAGACCACCTTGACAGACCACCTTGACATGCCACCTTGACAGGCCACCTTGACAGACCACCTTGACAGACCACCTTGACAGGCCACCTTGACAGGCCACCTTGACAGGCCACCTTGACAGACCACCTTGACAGACCACCCTGACAGACCACCTTGACATACCACCTTGACAGGCCACATTGACAGGCCACCTTGACAGACCACCTTGACAGGCCACCTTGACAGACCACCTTGACAGACCACCTTAACAGGCCACCTTGACAGGCTAATGGTTGGTTTCTCATGATCAAATTTGTAGAAGACAAGTATCGTCACACAAGAGGATGAATACAATAAAGAAAATATGAAATAAATGCATTAAGGTGTATTTTATTTTTCATTCCCACTCGTAGATAGGATAGGATGGGAGTGAGGGGTAAGGGAGTAATTCACACCCCTTCTCTGTCTAGGAAGACAATATTACACTTAGTGCTGGAAGCAGGTTAAAAAAAAACCCCGAGTAAAATTCCACCCCCTTTTCTAATTTCTTCTTAATGTTTCTCGCAAGGAATGGTCACAAAATATCGCATCCAAAATAAACAGATGAGTCACAAAATATCACGAAAACAAAGAAACGATTTTAGTTATTTAAATACCTGTTATAAGGTACATCTCCCCCCCCTTTCTAAACCGAAGACGTATCTAAGACCATATTTGTGATTGTTTCTTGAACAGATATGACACAGTTTCTATTTATTCATTGCCCAGATATAACAAAGTTTCTGATTGTTCCTTGAATAGGTATAGCAAAGTTTCTGAATGTTCATTGACTAGGTCGACCTATAACAAAGGTTATGATTGTTCCTTGACAAGGTATAATAAAGTGTCTGATTGTTCCTTGACCAGGTATAACAGTTTCTGATTGTTCCTTGACCAGGTATAACAAAGTTTCTGATTGTTCCTTGACCTGGTATAACAAAGTTTCAGATTGTTCCTTGACCAGATCGACCTATAACAAAGTGTATGATTGTTTCTTGACCAGGTATAATAAAGTTTCTGATTGTTCCTTGACCAGGTATAACAGTTTCTGATTGTTCCTTGACCAGGTATAACAAAGTTTCTGATTGTTCCTTGACCAGGTATAACAAAGTTTCAGATTGTTCCTTGACAAGATCGACCTATAACAAAGTGTATGATTGTTTCTTGACCAGGTATAATAAAGTTTCTGATTGTTCCTTGACCACGTATAATAAAGTTTGTGATTGTTCCCTGATCAGGTATAACAAAGTTTCTGATTGTTCCTTGACCAGGTATAAGAAATTTCCGATTGTTCCTTGACCAGGTATAACAAAGTTTCTGATTGTTCCCTGACCAGGTATAACAAATTATTATACTAAAAAGAACCGTAACATTGTGTCTCTTATGCATGTAATCTGCAACCTGTGTGAACAAAAGTTACGATCTGCAACCTGTGTGAACAAAAGTTACGATCTGCAACCTGTGTGAACAAAAGTTACGATCTGCAACCTGTGTGAACTAAAATTACGTTACAACAAACAAATGTAGAATATAAGAGAAAATTTATATCAGTTTTTAAATATTTTATTATGAGGCTACACCATTCAATTATGCGATCAATGTCTGTGGAGATGATAGTTGCACCGGTAGCTGTATTTCAACGCATGCGCAGCGCACATGTGAAATGTCGACCGTGTCCAAGAATGTACACGGATCAAGGAATGAACAATGTGCAGTTGCTAGTTTTTTGCTTCTTTCCAAAATGACGTCTGTCAAAAACATTCATAATATGTTTACACCGATAAATATTTATTGGTAAAGCGCTGCACAACTTCTGAAATCAATTTCACAAGGAGTGAAACCCATGTTGTTGAACCGAGACCTAGCTGTCTTGAAGTTGCAGCAGAACCTGCGTAGCGGGTGGAGATTTGATTAAAGCTGACAGAGAAGAAGCGATAGACAGTTTAGCAACCACTAAAGGGCATCGGTATGGTCAAATCTACAATATATAATACATGCCTAATTGAAATTTCTGGAACGTGTGCCCTATAATGATGGGCACCCAGAGAACTGACTGACAAATACAAAATGATGCTAATGGACATGTCCTGGCAGCAGGAGATAAGTTCATCAATGTTGGTGGAAATTATGTGGAGTGATAAAGGATTGTTTGTTTGTCAAGTAGGGGTTTCGCCTCATTTGGTTGAGGCCCGCTTCTTTGAACCTAGGACTGGTGTCCATGTTGGTTATATCAAGGCGTGTGATAAAGGAACAGTCAGTCTAGAAATGTATAGCTTTCATGTACGTATCGTATCCCCCCCCCCCCCCAGTTTTTGTGTGACTGACTTATTGACTGTCCCTGGTATCTGTGCTATGAAATGTTTGTATAGGAAATTTGATGTCGTGTCCGGAGATACGTTTTCAGTAAAGGAGGGAGTGTTCCATTAAAAAATAGATTCGTCCGTTTCTGTGTGTAATTTCCACTTTTTAATGAGAATAGCGTGTCTTTTTGTAAAACTTTTTTTTAAGGGAATGGTTTTACCAGCTTCTTGGCTATATTTATAATACTAAAAGGCATGTTCTGAATTGATAAGAGGGGGGGGGGGTTGAAAACTTCCAACCCCCACCTACTCTACGGGTGTCTTGTCTGGTTTGTCCTGATGACATGTATACGGTCCACTTCGTGAGAACTTGTATAGGTGAGAGTAAGTGCATTATATGGTGGGTATAAAATCTTGATCTGCGAGAGTGTATCCACTTGATATGCGAGAGTGTAACCACTTTTTATGCGAGACTGTAACCACTTTTTATGCGAGAGTGTAACCACTTTAGAGGTGAGATTGTAATGACTTTATATGCGAGAATGCAACCACGTTATATGCAAGAGCGTAACTACTGTATATGCAAGAGTGTAATCACTTTATATGCGAGAGTGTAACCACTTATTTATGAGAGTGTAACCACTTTCTATGTAGGAATGTAACACTTTTATATGCGAGAGTGTAACAACGTTATATGTGAGCTTCAGTATTGACATTTGATCACTATATGCAAGGACATTTACACTAATAGACAATGTGAAGTAAGAAGAAATACAAGAGTGCCCAATAAGTTATAAATCCAATCAGGAGTTCGCCGTGGGTGTGTTTTATAACATATTTTTATAACTTTTTTTATAATATATATCGACCACATCTGTAAACTAACAACTACCAATAAAAAAAGATAACATTAACGACACATTGAAAGAACTACTCTTTGCAGACGAATAAGTACTAATACCGACATCAGAAGAATAATTGCAAGAACATACGAAAAAGACTCCATACAACATGTCAACAATTAAACATGAAGATTAATATTTAAAAGACCGTAATAATGGCAATAGCAAAGAAAGAAAGAAACATCACTATCTCCATCGATAATCAACACCTTAAACAGGTAAAGGAGTTCAATTACTTAAGAAGCATTATATCGGGTGAAGTTAAAAATAGTAGAGATACAAAATAGGTGCAACAAAACATACCAGATCATAGAACAGATGACACATATTTTAAAGAACAAAAATGTAAACATGAACACTTAAAATTGCCTTATACAAGACTATTATTATTCCATAACTGTGCTACCAGTGACAAACCTGAACAATGACAGCACAACAGACATAAGAGAAATACGGACAGCAGAAATGATGTTTCTACGAAGAATACTCGGAGTGCCATTAAGAGAAAGAATTCGAAACGATAACATCAGACAGATAGCCAAAACAATACTAGTATTTAAACACATCAAGAGACAACAGATCAAGTTGTTTTCACATACTTCCAAACCACCAACAGACAGATACCCAAAACCATACTAGTATTTAAACACATCAAGAGACAACAGATCAAGTTGTTTTCACATACTTCCAAACCACCAACAGACAGATGCCACAGATGACTGACGCTATGAAGCCATGTAAAAGATATATCACAGAAATCAAATAGACCACGAGAATAAGGTTATAAACAGTACACAATAAGGCCATCTCCAGATAACTCTTCTCTTCCACTAACGCCACCAGGCAAACAAGGGACACAGCATAAGAGATCACGAAGTGGTTAGTCTCATCTTACGACATGTGTGACAGGTATTATTTTCTTCAATCCTCACGGGCAACGGAAAGTAGCGAGAGAAACCAATCTAAACCAATACTGAAACAATTTACATGTAAGGATGTTAACCCTGTGTGGGCGACGTCATGAATTATTGTAGCGGACAACCGGAGGCGTGGATACTTTACACGAGTTAGGGAAACGCATAGTGCGGGAATATCTCAATATGTTTATTCTACAAAAACTTAAGAGATACCGACGTTTCCGACCCAGTGTACATGCGAACCATCACCAGCTCATATTCCACTAAACGTTTATTACTATCTGGATTAGAAAAAATAGTGCTGAAATTGTAATTTACACGATTTATTATCATCGAATAACTGCCAGAAAATGTGTGCAAATAGTTTGACTGCTTTATGGCACTTTTAGATTGACTGAAATATTATTTGACTGATAACAGGAATTTGGGGGTAACAATAGGCAAATATAACCGCAGAATGGATGTACTTTAGATGATACTATGAAAATAAATGGCGGGGAAGTGAGGCCAGGTAATACTTTCTAGCTACAGTTCGTGTGATCGAAAGCTAGGTCAAGAATTTTGTAAACGTCGTAAACAAAACTAACGGGCACATTGACACCGTAGGCCGCTTTTCACCGTTTAATGGCTGTTGACCGGTTAGATTGCAGGTGAAGTTATCAAATTGTTAAATTTGGGACAATGAATTGAAGGTCAAATTCTATTTGTATTTTTCATTTATTTGCAAAGATAGCTTAAATCTTCAGAAATAAAATTAAAATGTATTATTAGACACTAATATTTGACGGCGTTGTGTGTTTAAGAAGAGATCAAGATACACGCAAGTGCGTGGGCAAATACGTACACGCACTTGGCTTTACTAATGTGATATCGTATCTACACATTTGTATTGAACACATATATTTCAAAATGAAAGGGCAGATTTGAAGCTTTAGAAGATTTTTTTAAAATTGGTACAGAAAGAGGGTCGACTTTCTGAGTTCTGAATAAAGTATAATCTTCACAGATTCCGTGTTTGAGAGAGACGATTCTGAAAGCACCAGAACATAGCTGGCTTAGTTCTTTAAAAAATGGCTTAACCTATATCATTAACCCTCTGCACGTAGTCTTCTCGTACCATAACATTACAAATGACAATATGGTACATGTTAGACAAATGTGACCTCATCACTTAATAGTCCAACTTTTGAAAATTTTGTAATGTTATGCGCACAACCATGCAATTTCTGTTATAGTTTGCGTATCTTTCGTATCGTAACAGAAATGTGGTCATTAGCAGACGACACGGAACTAAACCAACATGGCTACTGCGATTTCAGATTGTTGTTTACTGAGCTTGCCAGTTACAGAGAACGATGCTGTACATTTGTTCCAGACTCGAGGACTGCTACATTAAAAAAAGATGTGCGGTCACTGTCACCCAATGACCTTATATTAATATAATGATGAAAGAATCCAGTGGAAGCGCAATAGAAATTGACACAGCCAGTGCGGTTGGCCACCCCCCCCCCCGTGAAACCGTCCCTCCCAACAAATAAACATCATTCCCCCCCCCCCAAAAAAAACAACAATCTAATACAATCTAATACCCCCCCCCCCAAAAAAAAATAAAAAAATTTTAAATTAAACATTCTCCCCTAAAACTAAACATCGAACACCAACCCTAACACCCCCCCCCAACATTTAATTGCATCCCTCCAAAATAAGAAAATCGAACACTAATCCTACCCCTCCGCATGACACCCCCGAGAACTAACTAACTCATCCCTTCCCAAAAAACTAAAATACGCCGTCTCCCCTTCAAGCTATATTCCTCAACTAGACTTGAATAAAGGGACCCAATAAATGTTATGCTTTTGTTAACACTGATATCGCCTCCTACCGAATTTCGTACACTAAAGCCGGTTACATTGTATATGAGGATATATTTAGTTCCGTACAAAAAAATAGGCCACATCTGCTTAACATGAACCGACACTATTACTATTCTCTGAAGATTTTTTTTACTATTTTTGCACAGTAATTTTCCGTTTCTCTTGTCATATAGTATCACATATCTTTCTTTATTGTTATATACTTTTATCGCTCAATCTATTTTCTTTTAGTCACACAATCTTGCTGTCTTCCACACTAATGAAAGCTGGGACAAGAGGGGGTTATCGAACGCAACTAGGAGAAGCCTCTAGATATAGAGATTTGCTGCGATGTATGGCATAATTATGAACGAATAAGCTGTCGTGGACCAACCGGTGTTGCTACCTACCGGGACGGGGTGGAATATCAAGTGGCACTGATATCTCCACTGAATTGGGGTCTACCGTTTCCACCCCAGAAACTGTAAGATATTGACCATCTAAAGTCCAAGGGCACATTCAGTGATAAGCCGTCATGGCATATAACCGATACACACTCTATGACTGGTCATAGACTGAGAAATTATCAGAGGCTCGGGACGCACACCACATAACAGATAAGCCGAAAGTGGATGTGTTGATCCTGTATGTCGCAACTTATACCGCAGCATACCTTTCTGGGGTTTAATAAAATATACCTCTTATGAAAGGTACACTCTTTTCAACAGCGGACCTTAGTCGAAATTGGCTATATCTGAGCTTTCTATCCATAAAAATAGTGGAGGCCGTGGTAATACAGTTACAAAGACCTCCGAAAATATAATTTGTTAGAGTTACTTTAAAAAAAATGCATTTGTAACATAACGAATTCACGCACTCTGGCTCAAATAAACCGTGCTGGTTACATGGGAGTGTTGTTTACATGGGAGTGATGTTTACATGGGAGTGTGGTTTACATGGGAGTGTGGTTTACATGAGGGTGCTGGTTACATGGGAGTGTTGTTTACATGACGGTGCTGGTACATGGGAGTGCTGGTTACATGAGGGTGCTGGTTACATGAGGTTGCTGGTTACTTTAGAGTGCTGGTTACATGAGAGTGCTGGTTACATGAGGGTGCTGGTTACATTAGAGTGCTGGTTACATGAGAGTGCTGGTTACATGAAGGTGCTGGTTACATGAGAGTGAACAAAAACGACAAATAACTAATGACAATGTGCAGTTGTTTTCCTAGTTATCTTTGTTTTCGTACGAATTTCTATTTTAATGTTCTTTTTTCCCTTCTTTTTCTGTACTCGTTCTATAAAAAAATACATATCATATTGCAGCCATCAATCCAGCATTTAATTTGGCTGTAGTGATTGTATATACAATATAAATACGTTTAGTAGTTTGCTATTGCTTTCTGAAGGTCCGTCACAGACTAGCACAGACTAGCACTGTACCACGCCGTCACAGAGTCGCTCTCTGATAATCAACGCTAAAAGTAGTGGCTAAAAGTTTGCACTGGCTTCGAATATTAGTGGTTCTTGGTTCATTTCTCAGTTGAGGCGGAAATATTTTTAAGATCGCAACGGCTCCCGGGTCGACCCAGCCTTAAATGGGTACCGGATTAATCCGGGAAGTAAAGACTGCGAGGGAGAGGAGATGACTACCGCCCTTATTTGCAGAGCCTCTGAAATGTGAGATTGCTAACATTTCACACCCCTACGGCATTAATAAATGCTATGAGTTACTTTACTTTTTTTACTAAAAGTCGTGTGATTATCGTCATGGAGAGTGCAGTACGGTCTGCTGCGATTTGATTTACACCATGAAGGCGTAGCACATTCGTTTTCGGGTTTATTTTTCTGTTGTTTTCTCGTACTATTTCTTCTGTCTACTTTTCTTTAAAGCTATTTTGTCTTGGATATATTAGGAAGAGCACATAACAAGTGAAATAACAAATGCACAAATTATATCTTTCGTTATATAGAAATACAGAACATTTTGTTACAACAAGTAATGGAATGAGTATTTGTTTTTTTCTTTGGATTTCAGCAATGAAGCTCTACTTTTCTATGAACTCTTCTCTGAAAATTCAAGCAGTATTTTGCTCAATTCCTTTGCATTTACCCACGGAAAGTAATATATTTGTCATTTATTCGCATTTATTATCCATGTTTGACAACCACGAGATAGTATTAGATAAGGTTACCATACGCCCTATCACCCCCCCCCCCACACACACACACCACCGACATGTCCTTTTTTTTGGTCTTAAATTGTTTAGTCTGACCAGATTTTTGAAAACATGCAAAAATACCAGGTGTTTATATTCTGCACCTCTATGTGAAATTTCCTTACTAATATTATAACGAACTATATATAAAAAAAGGTCCAACTAAAGCGATTCAAATTATTTTAAGTGATATTTGTTGCATGTTTCAATTTTGTGCATTTCGTGTTATTCTCAAAATTAAAGATTTCTCATGTTTTAATTAGATGACCCAGAACATCGGATGTAACAAACCTCAGTAATAACCCATTTTATGTCACTGCGTATAGCCAATCAGGAAATTTCTGTGTCTTTAATTGGCTGGCGAAACAAGGTATAAATAAATTATCAATGAGAACATGACAGTGGTCTGAGTGGGCTAACACGGTAACGCAGTACACATGCTTATTATATCGGAGATCCCGGATGATCCTTAGTGAGATTGGGTATCTCCCTATCGTAGTGGTTAAACTGTTCATCTTCTGTTCAAAAGGTTATGGGTTCGAATCCGGATGGTGTGGTTTTGTTTAGAAGGTGGATTTTTTCAGAGATCCCTGTAGGTTATCGGTTGAAGCTACTGAATAGTGCTCTCGGCAGGCGGATTGTTCCTTCGTTGCGAGTGATGGAGTACATATGGGAAACCGAATACAGTAAAGTCAATCCTTTACGACGTTAAACCTTTAAACCTTAATGAGATACCATATTAGACTTACGTAAAATCTGTTCCTCAATGCATGAAAGAACAACTACAACAACAAATAAATGGACTCCACACATCATGTAGAGATTATAACATGAAGATAAACTGAGATAAAACCGAGGCGATGTCACACAAGAAAAGCCATCTCAAGAGAAATATTCTACTCCCAGCGCTGCAAGGCATAAAAAATGTTTAAAGCGAAACAAAAATTGTCAGAAAAAAACTACAAGTATCTATTAGATGTCATTTTATTAATGTAATATAACATCAGAGACATGTTTTGTCAACATGTTCATAGTTGCTTACAGAGTAGTAAAATATTGATAAAACAAATTCAATAAAATGTTGATAAAACAAATTCAATAAAATGTTGATAAAACAAATTCAATAAAATATTGATAAAACAAATTCAATAAAATTTTGATAAAACAAATTCATTCAGATAAATAAGAATAATGTCCAGCAAGAATATAACAATAATGAGAGCTACATTATATTCTGTACATGTTCAGTAGCTGTGTCTTTAATTTGATGAAAATAATGAGAGCTACATTATATTCTGCACATGTTCAGTAGTTTTTTTTAAAATTTGATGAAAATAAGAATATTCAAGCTTCATTTATGTTATTGCTTTTTTATAAAAACTGTAAACAAAATAATTTATTAGAAATTTATGTACTGTTATCTGGAAACTGAAAGATTTATGTTTTCTGTTAGAATGTGTATAATATAAATGTTATTTTTAAATATAACTATTTGTCCGTTTTTCTGTCACAAATGCCGTTTTATTATCTCTTACAAGATGGAGATATGGTCATCCTGTGCTAGATCTATATAAAACTACACAACATTTATACGTTAGGTTCTTTAACAAAAATAAAAATTTTTACACCATTGGTAGACTAATGTATAATGAGGTCAAAAGTCAGGGTTATTTCTTGTTCGACATTTGTATGATGCTATACCTGATGGCAAGACAATTTTACAAATGTCTTTTTAAAACGTCTGTAGATAAAATGATTCGTTGAAATACACCCATAATATTTGTTGCTGCCGGTTGAAAAAAAAATAAAAAAAATAAGAGATTTAAAATATTTTGATATCTTGTATTTTGTTGGGGGAGGGATTGTGGGAGGGATTGGGAGGGGGCAGGCCACAGTTGATATAGCAAATTAAAATTATCTCTGGGACAACCAGTAGAAATGAGCGGTGTTGGTATTTTGACAAACATTGACAGCATGGCGGATCAGTACAAATGAATTTGACGAGTGATGTTACGTCAACCCCTGACATATTGGCTGGCCAGTAGAAAAGCTTGAAACAGGGTAAGGAAGTTTTATTAATAACTAGACACACAGCTGACCACACACACAGAAATTTATGTTTCCACCAAATGCCTTTATCAAGGTTACATATACATCTAAAAACGAATAGAAGGGACGACGCAACGGGTGTTCACATGTCAAGCGAGATGTGGGGGTGGTCGGAAATGATGAAAATACGGCAGAGGTGACACAAACTAGAAATGTTCAAAAATAGGAAGTATTCAAAAGCAAACCGAATTAAATGTGAAAACGAGACAAACCGAGAAATGAGGGAACAACGCGGCCAGTAGAAATGAACTTGACGAGCGGTGTTTTATCAACCCCTAACATAATGTCGGGCCAGTAGAAATGAACTTCCACCGAAGACGAATATGTCGGGTTATTGGCGCAAATAAAAAGGCGACACAACGCATTTACATACTCTGGACTACATTCTGCTTGAAATATAATAGGACCATGTTTTTGTTACAAGAGATATCCAGTGGGAGTTTGAGAATGAACGCTGATGAAGAAGTAATGAACTTGACAAGCCGTGTTCTGTCAACCCCTGACTTATACAACCAAAAACTTAGTTTAAATAGATCAGAACTTCGTTATCTTGACAAGACCCTGTCAAACAGTCACGGATACACTTTCAAATTGTCCACGCCATTGTTTCACGAATTACAACAATAGCCAACAGAATAAAACGTAGTTAGGTCATTAGTCGTACAAAGGCCCACAAACACAAATTTTGGAACATGCATATGTCAGGGCACTGCACTTTATGACTAGAATAAAACCAATTATGTTATACTTGTCGGATGATAACATTTGCAAACTCTGATCGTCATTGTTGCATGTCATCATGTATTGTATCGTATTCAAGGGTTCCCCAGAAGTTGGTAAAATACATTCTGTGGACCACATTTAATCCCACCAAACTATTGTTACTGGTCCATCAATTTATTTAAAATTACTGTATTCATTGCCATCTATGCACCCAGAAAATATCTAATCATAAGCTATCTAAATCAAACTGTGAAACACGATACTAAACATTGATAAACACAGAAGATTAGTACGTCTAAACTTTGGTTGTGTTCGTTGAAAAGTGTTCAGAAGAAATAATACATATGGAGACAGTGCC
Organism: Meghimatium bilineatum; assembly: GCA_034231615.1. Lineage (NCBI taxonomy): Eukaryota > Metazoa > Mollusca > Gastropoda > Stylommatophora > Philomycidae > Meghimatium > Meghimatium bilineatum. The sequence continues at coordinate 33,063,227 of CM067318.1, forward strand.
GGAAGTCAAATTTTGATGGATATTGGAGGCTATAAACGATTCTGCTTAAACAAGTAATTCTTTTAATGTTAAAAACGCATTTTGGTATTTGTTTTTATTATATAAAATATAACGTTTATATTATATATATTCTAACAGAAAGCAACATAAACATTACAATTTTCAGAAGAAAAATATACATCTCTCTAATATACTATTGTGTTAAAAGTTTAAAAAAAACAATAAAAAAACGACGCCTTAATATTCTTACTTTCATCAAATTAAAAATGCACATCCACTACTACTTTGCCTCTACAGAACAAAAATGTAGCTCTCATTATTTCTATTCTTGCGCCTCCTTATTCTTATCATTATATGACGATGTAATTGTAAAATGCTACCACGTTCTTTGGAACTTAAAACAATAAAAAAATTGAATCGTGATTGTTCGTCTGGAAGAAATTGTTCAACTGATCTATACAATCTACGTCTTTGAACGTCCTTCTAATTCGTTTTATAATAGCACGCATAAACTCTGATCTTCGTTTTATAATAGCACGCATAAACTCTGATCTTCGTTTTATAATAGCACGCATATACTCTGATCTTCGTTTTTGGGCGTCGTTCCCGTTGATTGTATAAAATAATAGTCATCCCTCAGTTATCGCGGTTAATAGGGAATAGAACCGACCGTGATAAGTGAAAAACCGCGAAGTAGTGTCATCCTCTCATTTTTAACAGACGTACATTTTTTGTGTATATGTAATATCAATACGTGTATATTAACCCATATAAGTGCATATGTTATCATTAGACTTACGTAAAACACAGGTTTATGTTTCGTTTCAATGGGACACGACAGACTATAGCTAAAACTAGTAGGTAATGATGGGCAATGCTGAGCACACAAGAAATCATACAAATTACAATACACAAATCACATTCAACGTTTCAACCAAAAGGTCTTTATCAAGACACAAACAAAACATCAAAAGACGACGAATGGACAAATTATCACAATGTCCAACGGAAATATGGAAATGATATGCCGGAAGGTCAGAAAGTAAATAAAAAACGTAAATTTATGTGGAAACGAAAAGAACAAAAAGATGAGTAAATGACGGAACAAAATAAAAGGACCTTTTGGATGAAACGTTGAATGTGATTTGTGTATTGTAATTTTTATGATTTCTTGTGTGCTCATCATTGCCCATCATTACTTACTAGTTTTAGCTATAGTCTGTCGTGTCTCATTGAAGCAATATATAAACTTGTGTTTTACCTAAGTCTAATTGTTGTTACGTTTCACGCAGTTACTTTGTATTGATTGTCATATGTTATAATTATAACACTAAAGAATAGTTTCATACATGTAAATAAAATATTCATAGTATAAATAACATAAATAAAATATTATATAAATAATATAAATATGATACGAGTGTGTGTAACATATGTAGATGTAACTAAAGTGTACATACTGTAAATATGTTTTTAGAAATCCGCGATGTACTGAAGCCGCGATAAATGAACCGCGAAGTAGCGAGGGATGACTGTACGCACAAACTCTGATCTTCGCCTTTGCTCTGTCGAAATTCTAAGGCGTTTCACTAACTCCGATCTCCTGATTCCGGTTAATAAACGCTTGATATAATTTCATTTGGGTTGTGTGTATCATTTTAGATGACGAACTGTTCACCTGCTGTCTGAATGACGAAACATCCATGACTAAATCTTAAGACCCAGTAGTCTCTTAATTTTGATAAAATCTACTAGCTTGTACATTTGATTTGTACCCTATTTTCTATGTGCATGAAGTGGCGAGAGACATTAATATGTGGTTATACATTATGAGCACATCAACTTTAGGTTCTTCTGTCAATCATAGAGATGGAGCCTCTTATTTTGAGAGTCATCTATTGTAGAGAGACATTCGGGCACTGTGTTCTCGTATATTTTCCATACGCATTATCAGCGGTGATCCTAAGAACACTCGTCTGCACCTATCCTTTCTATGACGGGAACTTTCCCGTTATCCCCATTGTGTCACATTGCTAGTGTGTTTTATTTACTAATATTTGTAACACTTATTCCCTATTTCTGTTCATTTTGATATTTGCCTTGTGTTACCTCAGCCTCCAATTCTAGTTTCGGGTTATTTTCCCGACACTGGAATTTATATCTTGATTCCCCTACCGTGTCCTCAGTAAAGTGTACATTGGTATTTCGAGCTTGCTGTTGTGAAACACTGTGCTTCGGCAGTTTTAAGTTGTGTTGGTTGAGAGGTAGTGATATTGATAATTTAGCTGCGGTTATTAATTTGTATTTTATCTACAGAGTTCAGATATCCGGAACTCCAGCTTTTTAAGTGTCAGCCGTGTAGTCCTCGGAACTTGAATTTAGCTGTTTCGGACATGCACCTCGTGGAGGGCATTCAGAATATTAGTGACTGCTTCTGAGATACACACAAGAACAATGTTCCCCATTTTTAACCACATTTCTTCTTCTTCAGCGCTCACTCATTCTCAAACTCCCGTATAGAGAAAAAGACGCATATGGACACTAATGAGATGGCCTAGTTCATTCTTGATCTTTATAAATGCTATAACAACGAGTGTACCAATGGCAATTGTGATATCTTTGTTTCTTATAAGTTTCCTATAGTTTAATTAATTCATTTTTAATCATATTTTGCATTCATAATTGCACATGCTAAACCTTCATTTCAAATGTGTTTGTCACACTCACAGATATCAAACACTCATAGAAAATAAGAACACGACATTTAGTACTAGGGAGTACGACAAAAATTGGGTAACCCTACCCTTTTTGATATCGATGGATTTCCCCAAAACAGGTCACCAAATATCCAACGTTAATGAAGAAATGACCGACAAACACAAAACACTTTTTTTACCACTTCCTCCCCTTACCACCTGCATCCTCTTCCTCCGAAGACATATCTACAGTTTTGGTTAGTGTTTATATCTGACATTGGTAGCACAGGCTTGTTATAAAGATACTATTCCTAATGTAACCTAACCTTCTTCTTCTTCGTTCGTTCTCAAATTCCCGCAGATAAGTAGGATGTGAACCAGAAAATTGCATGCGCTGCGTTATATCATGTTTTACAGCTTGGGTAGGATATCGGCGTTTTTCGGCTTGAGCTATCCGACTTCAGCATGACTTCTGGGTCACTTGACCCTCTATGGGATGGGACAGCAAACTCCACCCCTTTACCTCTTTAGTCTCTTCTTACAACGTGCACGTCATGGGCCCCAACAACAAACCGATGTTACTTTTTTGTTTGAAATAGCTGAAAGTTTAAGAATGAGTTACAGTTAATAAATAACTGAAATTACAAAGCACAAATATAAATATATAATGTTACTAAAGTATTCCCACAAGAAGATGAAGTCATCTCTCCGAGTGAGGGCCTGTGGAATAGTCGCACTGTCTACTCTGTAAGTGATTGGTCGTAGCTGAAATGAACTACTCATTTATAAGGATCCTTGGAGTCGAGTGTAAACAATTTTTTCAATTTATTTAAGAAGACAATTAAAACAAAAATAACTATTAAAACAGTTGCCAAGAATAAAAGAACAAGGTCAACCATATTATTTTAAAGAATATTTTTTGACAAAATAAAGTCTATGTCTAAACAAATTCGCAGCTACCTTCAATTAGAACCATATATGACCGTTAAGTCCAAAAACATTCATTTGGTATAGTAACTTCTTCCACCGAAGACGGATATGTCAGGCCATTGGCGCAAATAAAACGGCGACACTACACATTCCTATTATATGGACTACATTCTGCTGGAAATCAAGTAGGATCAGTTTCCTGCTACACGAGAGATCCAGCGGGAGTTTGAGAAGGAACGCTGAAGAAGTATAGTAACTTTGAAATATATTACGCTAGAAGTGAAATATCCTAACGGAAATAACAGAATAACGACGCTAACATTGAGGCCATCTTGTTTTGTCCAAATATCGCGGTAGTCTAGGTGATTGCAAAGATTAGTTACTTTCAAAGTATAGAAATTAGGCCAGCACAGTGCACCAGATAATGAGATCCATATGCAGGAAATGGGTCCTTATCAGGGACAGTAGGAATCTACTTGGAGTCACTGAACGCATAAAAAAAATACCAGGTGTGTGTGGCTGACTGTTTTAAAGAAACTAGTTCTTATCAGAGTCCTTCGTCCTATGATTAGTAACAAGTTAGTAAATGGTAGAATGCAACATAAGGATAGTCATTGGATGAATATAATCTCAGCGACTTATTTTTTAATATGACTAGTCTAGTACCTTCAGAGGCTTAGTTCTGAAAATAGCCCCCCCCCCCTTTTCTCCATGTGACTAGTAGTAGCAAAGAATAACAACATGTCTACCTGCAATTAATATCGTAAGAGGCCGATATGGGGTGTTTTGGACGTGGTGGTGTTGGCTGTCCCATTTCATAAAATGCCAAAGTGACCCAAAATAGTGACCGAAGTTGGACCTGTAAGGTCGAAAATGGTACATAGCCAATTTTTTTTTAATTTGAGAAGCACATAGTTAGACCGTGGATTCGAACTAATGCACTGTGCTACTACAGTAGTTTGGGTATTGGAACTGTAAGGTGCCGATCTGAGATATTGTACTTTTATGTCTTTCGTGTATTAAATCTCATTCCGCCTCAACCTGCATTGCCTGGACTCAGTCCCTAACGTGTTGGTCTAATTTTTAGCATGCCTTTCAAGACTGCCTGTCTAAAGAATGCATCATAGGAATGTACATTAGAGGTAGTAGTGGAATTCCTTTTTGTTTGTCAACTGGCTGGAACATTTTCAGTTTTGGAAAGGATCAACACGTTTTTTTGTAATAATCATTCCAATAACCAGATACTATTATCTGAGCTCAGATGCCAGTACTTATCCTAGTTTTAAATCAGCTTGAGGACTACTTAAAATTGACTTTCTTCTTCTTCTTCTGCGTTCGTTCTCAAACTCCTGCAGAGTATCAGGATGTAGTCCGGAGAACGGAATGAGTTGTGTCATGGTTTGCATCATTGCTGCGATTTCTGCGCATTTCGGCCTGACACATCCGACTTCAGCATGGCTTTTGGTCACTGACTCTATATGGGATGGAACAGCCAACCCCATCCCATAACCTCCCTAGTCGCCTTTTACGACATGCATAGAAGGTTAAAAAGTGTTGCTATTCTTTGCTCCCCTTTCGGTTTCCGGCAACACAAGGGCGAAAATTGACTTTAAATTGCTGGGCAGACTTGACTTGCGGGCCGTATTTTACCCACCAATGCGTTAGGGTCTTGACTATGTGCTATTCACACCAGACTAGTGCTATTACTTTTGCATTCGTAATAATAGACATATTGATCCGTTAAACGAGAGCATATACGTCGTCATGACAAGGATTTTTTTCTCCAAAGACGGATGTGTCGGGCCGTTGGCGTAAATAAACCGGCAACACAACGCATTTCCATTTTCTGGACTACATCCTGCTGGAAGTCTAGCAGGACCATTGTCCTGCTACAAGAGACATCCAGTGGGAGTTTGAGAATGAACGCTGAAGAAGAAGAAGTTTTGTTCGTAAATAGTGGTAAGACACTATATTGACGATCTGTAGTCAAACCTGTAGATAATTGGGATAGGGTTTTGGTTGTTCAATATATATTCATATTAATTTAGAAGCCCCATCGACTTATTGCGGATAAACTCACGATGATTGAAATAAAAATACACCAACATTTATACACATGGCCTTAGAATCTTGCAACAACTTTATCTTACGTTTAATTTTTCCAGCCGCGTAGAAATTGAGCTGGCATCTTATCTGAATTTTGAAGTTTGCATACCAGAAACAACCAGTTTCATTTATCTAATATGGGATTACGAGGGGTAGTAAGACCATAAATTACCATCCAAGATTTTTGGTATTTATGTGGGGTTGAAATATTCCAATCCACGCTATCCATCCATATCTCATGTGTTTTTATTTGAATATATTTCAAGGTTACCACAAAGCGTGGGGTATCAGGACCAAATATGGCACACATGCCAGTAGTCATTTATTTCTATATTGAGCGCCTCGTTGCTAGTTGCTATAATTTTTCCGTGCTACTTATACCAAACATTGAGCTTTCTCTGTTTATTGTTCTGCGTAAAGTTTCTTTTGGTCGCAATACTTTTTTTGGAACCTTCTGTCCTTCCACAAGAAGGTTTGTTTAGGAAGACTATTTTCATCAATTTTACAAATTAGAACGATGTGCCATTACATATAAAGCAATATTTCTGTTTCTGTAAAAAAAATGTGATTCACAATGGTGATTTATTAAACCGCCGATTAACTGTTGATAACAAGAGAATAAGTACAGAACCTGCTCCAACTTAAATAGGAAACGAAAAGTTTAACGAAAACTAGCAGAGACAAGACTAGAAATATATTGGTTAAAGGCAAGAAACTCTAAATCTAACAAATACTGACAGATGAGAGTAGACTAGAAATATATTTGTTAGATCTATCTATATATTTTAGATAGTAATCTATTTGTTAGATCTAGTCTCTTGCCTTTAACCAATATATTTCTAGTCTATTCTCCTCTGTCAGTATTTGTTAGATTTAGAGTTTCTTGCCTTTAACCAATATATTTCTAGTCTATTCTCCTCTGTCAGTATTTGTTAGATTTAGAGTTTCTTGCCTTTAACCAATATATTTCTAGTCTATTCTCCTCTGTCAGTATTTGTTAGATTTAGAGTACACTAGAAATATACCGGTTAAAGGCAAGAGACTCTAAATTGTATCATTATATATTATATTATTATATTATAGATATTAGCAAAATACTTATAACAAAATCATAGGGACTCGCGATTGTGTAGGACTAAGCAAATCCTTCTCCAGAGCAAGTTATACGTGCTGATTCATTCACGTGGGTTGATTATTGGTCACTTTGCGCACATTTTGTTCCGGCAGTAAATGAACAATATGTAAACAATCACACAAACAACAACAAACATCCCGTACTAAATACGGATATTATGTTATATGTTTGTTGTTACTGAGGATATTTCAAAAACCTGTACGGGATGTTTGTTGTTGTTGTAATAGTCCTTGTCTCGATCGGTCCGTTCTGGTGACTTTGTGTGCACGGTTTGAATGGCTTGATGAAATCGCATCTTTTTTGGAGTTGCGGTTAGTCAAGTACGGAAGAACGTGTGTTCAATAGTTGCTAGGCGATTTGGTGCCGTTGAACGGACTGGTTCAATTACCGTTAATCTCAAGAATTTGTAAAAGTTCACTACATGTGATCATCGGCACTTAGTGCTACCGAAGGCTGCGTTAGCAAGACCGATCTGTGGTGGATGTTTGGGGGTGTTACCCCATCTATCAAATCATGACATTACTTTTAGTAATAGGAATTTAATCAAAAGCTGAATACAACCCGTGTTATTTTTTCATTAAAACGAACCTCACACACATTTCTTATTAAAATGAGGGGAGTACGTACGAAAACGGGCGAATGACTTGGGGATGGTGGGGGGGGGGAGTTGATAAAATTATCTCATTGATAAAACGTATTCACGGCGTTGCATTGAATGAGAATGAACATTAATTGGAAAACTGATTAATAGCTTGTTACTTTACTTTTATAGCGAGAATATAAACGTAATTAGGATCCGATATGTCCCAAATGACTAAAGTACTCTAATATTAGCAGTGATAGATCTAAGAATAATGTACTAGTTTTTACTGTTACAAATAAACTAATAAATAGTAAATATTACATAACCAGAGTGTCGTAGGATTTCCGACTAAATGGAGAGTTACTGCGGTACTCTCTACTTTACCGGATATCCTCGGACACTCGTGTAATTAATTGTACAATATTAGGACACAAATTTTAATGCTATAAATCTAAGAGTATAGACAATATATAGTGTTCTGTCATTTCTGCGATCGTTTGTAAACTTCCGATGGGTAGGAAGAACGTTCTCAGAATAACTGAATTTCGCTGCGTCTTCTTTTATGTATCGGCTCGACGTATATGATATAAAAATATAGACGAGCAGGGCCGGCCCTAACAATTGCTGGGCTCAATGCGAAACGAATTGCGCGGGGCCCAGTCTGGGTAGGGAAGAGGATAACAAAATAAATTATAATATGAATTTATGGGCCTATGAAGTGTGGGGCGTACTGCGGCCGCATAGGTTGCAATGGCCTAAGACCGGCCCTGTAGACCAGTATACTAACCATTAAATGACATTGACTTTCAATTTCATATTACCGAGGCTTACCATTTTTAATTACATAACTCATTGTTTACCTCATGTGTTGTCGTTGCCCGAAACAGAAGCAAATAATAGCAATAATGTGATATTTCATTCATGTCTTAAGATGCGATTAAGGAGGTATTCGGAGATTGAATTTACTATAATACTCCATAAAAGGTTAAAGAGAGGCAAAAGCTATAATGATGTTGGATGTGTTGGGTCAAAAGCCATACATATAGCAACTAAGCCATAAACTATAACACAACACATTCCATTCTAAAGGACTACATCCTCTAATCTGCTCGTATCTGAGAACGAAAGCAGAATTAAAAAATCACTTACAAATTGCAAGTATATCGATCTCTTGTGAATTTCAACTTCTCTACATTTCTAGATTGAGTGCGCCGCGCAAAATAAAAGTATGTATTATAGGTTGACTACCAAAATATGTGAACAAAACAAACAAGACTGATGACAATATGAATGCACGTACGCATATCACGTTTTGATAAGAGTAAATACTACAAAAGCTTGAAGAAAGTTACAGATAACAAGTTACAATCACTATAATCAATATTTGAACAAGTGTTTTTGAAAAAAAAAATAATGTGTTATTTATTTTAACCAGTTTTGCAAGTTTTTGAGAAGCTCGGTAGCAATTCTTGATATTGAGCTTGCTTGCCTGCTATCGGCCGGTTATAGAGTGATGGGTTCGAAACCACGTTCAGACAAAGAAAATCCGGGTTGTGATTTCTTGCTTGACACGACCACTCCTCCAGTCGATTCAGCTTTAAATGAACACCTGGTGCATGAATTAGATAAGGTAAATACTGATGTAAATACAACAAGGAAGGTAAATGACCACCCCACCTAATAGTTAGTGCGGATTAGTACATGAAGAGTTATCTTCAGCCATGACGGCAAATTGCCTTTATCTTTTGCAAGTTTACAAATGTTTATGGTGTATGTCGCATAACTTGGCAGCAAATAGAATTCATATCGACCATGTGTTGGCGGTGCAGGGATGGAAAAGGGAGCAAACCAATAACAACACTGTTACATACTACGCATGTCGTACATGATTAAGTAGGCTTTCGAAGTGAAATTGGCAGGCTTGTCCATAGGAATGTTATTCCCATGGGATGGGATGGGACAGCACATATTTGTATTTCCCATGGCCGTATTGTTGTTGAGTAAGTTACGAAAACGGATGTCACCAGCTCTCGTTATAAACTCTGTGTACATCAGATGTGCATGTAAGATGGACATTGTGGAAATGGTTCACGGATTACCCGAATTAACTGAATTAGTAGAAGCAGTCGATGAGCGGGAAATTGATAATGTGCTGAATGAGCAGTGACTCAGAAATGGTCTAGTAAAATGAGAGTGTCAGAATGATACTGAATTGTCATAAAGTTAAAACATTTTGTCGTTTTGCATGTCTCTTTGTATATGTAGTCCTATTTAGTAGACACTAAACCTAAACTTTCATAAATTTCATAATTTTATTTTAAATGTATTCCATATTAATATTATAATAGTAATCCCATGGGATGGGATGGGACAGGCATAAATTGCCATGCGATGGGATGGGATGGGACAGAAAAATATGTCCCATGGACCATGCTGGAAATTGGCCGTCCCATTCCATAGAGAAATAGAGAATCAAAGTGACCGAGAACCCATGCTGATACTGGATTGGTAAGTCCAAAAGACGCAGATATCGCAGCTAAGCTGTAAACGATAACATGACATATTCCGTTCTCCGAATTAATTCCTGCTAATCTGCAGGAGTCTGAGAACGAACGCAGAAGATGAATAGGAAGTGCTACCAACAACATTAAAAATGTAGCCTAAACATATCCTCCATTATTTTTTTACCCTAAAATAGCTTTGATATAACCTAATTGAATGAAAGTCCGTGGTTAAAATAGTCGTACCTCACGATAGGAAGTAATATTTATTTTAACAATAATATTAAGACGTTAACTCGGAGGTTATAAATACAGGATTACCAGAATTACGACCTCCATTATTTTGACATTAAAAATATCTGACAAAAAGATATTGGACTCGTATCTATGGCTGGACTGAGTGTATCATTTCATAAAAGGTACTTTTAAGGGGGAAAAAATCTATTATAAATACAGTGTTATCGCGTGTTACTGTGGCATAATTACCTGAATCAGCGACCTCTGTAGGTTTTTACTGCCGTAGCTATGATATTACAAAATTAGACATCACATCCGCCGTTGAAACGGCCGTTACTCGCCATAAAAGTCAAAAATTTTATTTAATAAATTATAAACATATTTTATCCAAGATGACTAGCCATCATCACACTCCACTTAAACATCAAGCATGAAAATGAAATTAAAAGTGGTGTCTGCGGCACTCTGGTAGTTAATAACCCAAATATCAACTCGAACGGTGATACTCTCTGACTTCCAGATATGCTACGGAAGAAGAATGTGCACGATAAGAAAGGATTGGGTCACGTTACTGAACAATTAGGTTGTTTAAAGTATTACATAGATATACTGCCATGGGCATGCGGGGGTAAGAAGCATCAAAAGACCACTTATTGGCGGGCAATGCTGTGGTGTATGGCAACGTTTGAAAGGAGATATGTCCGACATATTAAAAATGGCCATTGATTTACTACAGAGTGAAGAAAACGATGATTAGGTGATAATGTATATATAAAAAGAATGACAGATATATAGATAACCAGTGGTCAGGGAGAAAGTGTGTCCTTTATGGAAAGTCAAGAAGATCACATAAACATCTTACTGAATTTCTTAGTCTAAATACTCTTAGATGGCTGCTAGAACGGAGAGAGGAACACTTATGGGGATGTCTCGTGTGCCATAATGTTTATTTCTAATCAAGAATCACCACACTGATATTGCGTACAGATCTTAGTTACAAATCAGATATAAGGGTACAATACAAGAATTAGTGGCCAGGTTTCTACTGAACAAAAAAAGCTAACATTATTAAACGGAACGAAATTCCAATAAAGACACATATTCCGACACAGCCAACGTTCTACACGTTTGGTGATGAGAGCCCCCGATCACTCGATATGCGCACTACACATTGAGTGGGGGGGGGTGTGGTTGGACAGTGTGTTGCACGCAAATTACTAGATTAGTATCATTGGTTACGTTTTTTTTAAATCTCAGAGAAACGGAATATCAGTGCAATAACATGTGAAATTAAAAAGTCGGACTGTTGTCACATGATTTGTCCACTGATTCCTGTATTGAACCGATATAAGCAAAAGTCTATTTAGAAAGTACTTTAGTGGGAGCCTGCTTGTGCAGCATCATGGTAAATTGACAAAGAAATTTCTTTCGCAATTGAAATGTATGCTATTTGTTTCCGGTATCGAACACTTTTCAGTCCACCAAGTTGAAAATAGTAACTGATTTAGAAATCAGCAAAGCATCTGAAGAAACAACTTCTCAGCATATCCAAATGATAAGACTTAGTGTCGTGAGATCTTTCCTAATTCACAAGGATGCGACATTTTGTGAAACGACCTTTTGCAATACTTACGATGTTTAGGAAGGGAAATTGTGTTTCTGGAAGAAAATAATATATATATTATTTTGTTTTACAATTAGATAACTAAATATTACTCTACATAAAGCCAACTGGGTTATTCAGTACCCCAGTTCTTAGACAAACCGTCAACGTTATCAGCAAACGTGAGTCACAGCAGTAATCGCAACGTTAAAGCTCCACCTCTATTTTGATAACATTATCGAAAAAAGGAATGTGGAAAACTTGGGGATTTCCAATAATTTCAATATTATTACGCCGAGACCGTCGGGCGATCATTGCTATGCCGAGACCGTCGGATGGTCATTGTTATGCTGACACCTTCGGACGGTTACAGTTGTGCATAGTTAAATAGCTAAAATTGAACGTCTTTATTGACAATATATATATATATATATATATATATATATATATATATATATATATATATATATATATATATATATATATATATATATATATATATATATATATATATATATATATATATATATAAAACATGTAACAGCCCATACTGTCATATGGTAGTGAGGCATGGACAATTGACAATATTGCAAGAAAACATCTGGAGGCCACAGAGATGTAATTTTATAGAAGAATGTTGAAAATATCATGGACAGCTAAAAGGAGTAATGCTATAATTCTACAACTGGTCAGCTCAAATAGAGAACTTAATAACTACATTAGAAGACGACAATCACAGTTTCTGGGTCATGTCACGAGAAGAGGTGGGTTGGAAAACATCGTAACAACTGGAAAGATCAAGGGTAAGAGAGACAGAGGAAGACAACGTGAGAAAATGTTGGATGGCTTGAAAGACTGGCATGATACAGAATCATCAGAAACTATATTTAAATGAATAACAAATAGAGGACTGTGGAGAGACATGATTGCCTACGCCGGAAGGCATGGTACCAATGAATGAATGAGTATTGCAATTGCTTTATGAACAGGTTGCAGACACTAGATTCGATGCCCAGGTCATATGGTAAGTATATCAGGTCAACGCCTGCAAAGATACTTCTCTCTGGTGAGTTTCAATACAATTTCATACAAGGGCATACAATTTCAAGGTGGCCAAAAATAACGCTACAAAGGACTCGTTAAAAACCTTACTGGAATTCTTCGAAATAGATCAAGATACATGGAAAGACCTAGCACAAAATAGAGCTACATGGCACTCTACAGTGAAAAAAAGGCGCATAATCTTATGAAAATAGCAGAAATGCAGCAGCTCAAGCGCGGAGAATAGCTAGAAAGTCACAGATGCACCAGAAACCATCTACATTGGTCATCCCATGCCCGAACTGTCCAAGGACATTTGCGGCCAGAATAACATTTATTAACCATCTACGAACTCATAATAGTCAAGGACATAACTCTGAGTTTCAAAAGTAGATTTAACAAATGGTGATCATCATTTGTGATGGACTAACAACAGCATGAACAGTTTGGATGCACACATGACTGCACGGGACATTGCGGGCCTACTACTCCAGGTGCATTCTAAATTAAACTGTCTTATTTGTAGCATTATTAGAAAACGCCGTTGGTCCTACATCGGACATGTCATACGCTCAGACAATAACAGAATACACCATCAATCTCGTGCATGGATACCAACAGGATGAAGAGACAGGGGTAGACCAAAGGAAACACCCAGAAGAACAATACTTAGATAAATTAAAAGAAAAAAATATTCATAATATTCAAGAACTGCACATAATAATATAATATCTTTGAACAGACAGAATTGGAGAGATCTGACCTCTGCCCAATGCGCTTACTTCAGCGCAAAAGGAATATGAATGAATTTGTAGCATAGCACATTTACAACGTAGCCACTAACCCATAATATTTTGGTTGTTGTGATTTTCTTGGCAATATTTAAGTTCAGTATTTCACAATTGCTTTCTGAGCGATCCAGATGCAACAAGGTCTGAGGTAGGATTGAACAGGTACCTTGGACGTCACAGACTCGCACTCTATCTCTCCACATGAGATGAACACTTTGCTTGTTTTGTTTCCCCAGAAAATTACAAGCGCTGATATTCTTGTTTGCTGTGTCTAATTTGTTTAGCCAGAGCTTCATTTTACACCCAATGTAATTTGGTATTGTAACACCCAGTGGTACTCACTCCTGTGAGACAAGGCCTTGGATGTGACTTAGGTAAAGAGGAAATGTTTCCTTATTTAAAAACCTTTAACATCGTTTAGAAAGAAAAAAAAGTTTCTGTGACATTACCCACATTTCTAGAAGCCTTATCGATACCGGAGAAATAGCGGTGGTGGGTGATAGGTTACATTTTTAAAAAAACTTGATTCATAGTGCTGAATGTCGTGCTATATTTTACTTGTTTCATAATGCTGAATGACGTGCTATAATCTACTGGATTAATAGTGCCAAATGTTATGCTATATACTACTTTATTCATACTGTTGAATGTCATGCTATAGTTTACGAACAGGCGAGATAACTGTTAACCTGAAACCCCTTCCCTGTTATATATGGGCTTGCTTTGAGCATAGGGTTCTTGACCATATAGCATTTATGCTTCACCCCATTTTGTATGCAGACATCAAATCACATTAAATCATGCAAGCCTGTTTTACCACAATCTGCATGGTTTCAATACGGTCACGACAATATACAAGGGAAAGAGGTATTGTGTTCAACTCCCCCCCCCCCACCCCCGCCCTAGGAAATATGAACATGACTTCGCCCGTGTGTTGACGGGGCCCGGAAGGGGAGCAAAGAATAGCAACACTGTTTACCTTCCATGCATGTCGTAAAAGGCGACTAAGGAGGTTATGGAATGGAGTTGGCTGTCCCATCCCATATAGGGTCAGTGACCCAAAGCCATGCTGAAGTCGGATGTGTCAGGCTGAAAGGCGCAGATATCGCAGCAAGGCTGTAAACCATGACACGACGCATTCCATTCTCCGGACTACATCATGCTAATCTGCAATAGTTTGAGAACGAACGCAGAAGAAGAAGAAGATATGAACATGACTTTTCGTACTTGGGACTGCCAAAACTTGGGACTTCTTATTTAACGATTTTCTGGAAAATATCATTAAAAAATCGAATAAAATATAAAATGAGTGAAAAGCATTGGTAATTGTTGAATGATCTTTTTCCTTTTTCTGTTGAGTAAACTATCCCCTCCCATACCGAAGACGTGTCCATAATAAGGTGTATATATATATATATATATATATATATATATATATATATATATATATACACACACACACACACACACAAATAGTGTCCGACACATAAATAAAAGGCCAATTTTATTATGGCCAAGACAAGAAAATGACTATCGGCTAACACTGATCACAACACAACTTTTTGTTCATGGATTACTGTTGTCTTTCTGAATGTAGTTTCAAAAAATCACGTCAGATACGAAACACGGGACATCAATCAATATAACTGTATGCTTTGAAAATGATCAATTTCGATGTTGTTGTTTTCTTTGGTTCGTCTGAAACTCTCACTTGATCTCTCTTGTAGCAGGACAAAAATTTTACTAGGTTTCCAGCAGGATGTAGTCCAGGGAATAAAATTGTGTTGTTTCGTCGTTTTATTTTTGCCAATGGGCTGTCCATAAATCATGACAACAATTAGTGAAACCCACTATTATTTTACGTAATTTATGGTCATCCCCAAAAGGTCAGATACAAAACAAATATCTAATCGAATGTGTAGACTAATTACGCTATGTGTGGATATTTATAATCAATATATCACCATTTCTTTCTGTACTGTCTGAATCTGTATGCTGCTGAAGAACCAGGTATCCGGGCCGCCCGAGACGCGTATACTACCTAAGTGTCACAGAACGGTACACTAGAGTGTACACAATTGAATGACACCAGCTTTTGACCAGGGTTCTTTACGGTCGTCAACCTATATTTGAATCATTTTAGTGATGTATGCAATAATGTTTTGTTTTTTTAAACTAGAGATGACTCAGCGATAACAGAAAACGTTTTAAATAGTGCTGATATATGTAACTATTTCTAAGGTTTTAGTTTGATAACTTTAGTAAGTTGCTTGGTAACAACTAGAGGTAAATGCAAATAACGTAAATATGTTACTAGAAAACTATCAATATAAGATAATAAAATATAGAAAATAACAATAAAACAAAGAACAAATACAATTAAGAATCAATTGTATTTGTTCTTTGTTTTATTGTTATTTTCTATATTTTATTATTTTAATTTTCTAGTAACCTATTTACCTCTGTCTAGTTACTGCGGAACTTCCTTTTTGTCGGACATCCTCCGATATTTGGTTTATTTATATTGGTAACAACCACCTTTTAAATAGCATATCTAACAACCATTGCCTGGATCCTTTTTATATGGTATGCAGGAATTCGTGGTAAACAAGAGGGATATAACAGTCTGCGCATGAACAAAGAGTTCATAATGAATAGCAAATCTTTAATGTTTTTGAATGACTACACGATTTTCTAAATAGCACGCATTATTATCGTATTGTGTTATCTCCATTTATGGACAAAGGACATTCTTAGTGAGACAGTTTTATTTAGTCCGTCACCAGTATAGTCAAGTAGGTACATTTCTGTCTTCCCAGATGATATATTATTGTCGTAATATAAGAAATATAATCTACAAATCCATGTCGTTGATAGATGTAACTCAAAAGACAAATTTGAGCCATAAATAGTTTCCCCACAGCATGTACAAGGACTTATGTGGCCACTTGTACCATCGTGTGCTGTTCGTGTCTTCTTATAAGTGCAGCCCTTGAATTGTATAGTCATACGTGTTGCATTATTCATTTGGGCTGACCCAAGTGTTCACTTGTCAAAACTAAGCTTGGGGAACAAATGAAAATCACGGACACAAATCAAACTGTAATTTATAGGCACGATTCTCTTTCCAAAGATATCCCGCAGGGAACAGTTGAGGGGAGAAGAAGAGGAGATCAGAGGAAAATATGAATTGATAATATTAAGGACTGGACAGAATTAAGATTCTCCACACTCAAACAATGAATTGACGACAACAGAGAGGTATGGCGAAATTTGTGTGTTAATGTTTTCAGAGTAATACGTCTACGACCCTGAAGGGTTATAAGTCTGATGATTTATTTAAGATGATTTCATATCTGGGCTCATGACCATCAGGAAGAGGGACGTGGTTTTAAAAAGCCATTAAGTTCAGCACTGATTTCCAACCTTTTTCGAATGACAATTTACTAGAAGCAAAATGGCCCGTGACCTCAATAATTTAATGAAAAGGCTGTCCTATAGAGTAAAAATATGTATTTTGAAGTATAATATAATGAAATATAATTTTAACTTAGACATATTTAATGCTATCATTAAAATTATAACTCGTTAACAAGCTTCAAAATTAGCGGTTGAGTTTTCGATAATGACAATCCCATGTGTCGTTCTTAACAGTTAATACGTCTCTTGTATAAGTTTTCAAATGTTTCAGTATAACCTCTCTCTCTATCGCTCTCTATCTATCTATCTCTCTATGTGACGTGTCCTTTGTAGAACGTTGTCCTCACTGTCATACTGTAAGCCTCACGGTTCTGTGCGAGCTGTCTTTCATTGTCATGTTTCAGAAGGTCTTCGATGTCATGTACCTATCGTAGTCTTGGTCTGCCTCTTGTTCTCTTACCTGAAACTTTCTCCTCAATGATTAATCTTTCCAATGCGTTGTGTCTTTTTATGTGTCCGAAATATTAAGTTTGCGTTTTTTGACAGTTTTTAAGAGCCATTCTTCTTCTATGTTCAGATCTTTGCGGACTACTGCTTTAGTTGTTTTTTTTTCTGTCCATGATATTCTTAGGACCTTTCTAAAACATTTCATTTCGAATGCACATAATTTCTTTTCCATTGTCGATGTCATTGTCCACGTCTCACAACCGTATGTTGCCACTGGAAAGATGTAGCTTCTTAGTATTTATAACTTTGTTTTTCTGTTTTCTCCGTGCCATAGATTTTTCATCTGTGATGTTGTTTCTAGTGCCATTGCTAATCTTTTTCTTATCTCTGCTGAGCAATCTCCTGTGGTGTTGATGGTTGACCCTAGATATTCAAAGTTGTTTACGTTTTCTAGTTGCTCTTTGTCAATGACTATTTCAGGTGTAATTTCATCTCTGCTTACATTCATTTTTTTTGTATTAAAAAAATGTTTTGTGCCTCGCTATGATGCTTGACATAATCATTTGTTCTAAACCTGTGGAATTCCTTGATATTAGTTTGGTATCATCTGCATACCTGATTTCTGGAATTTCGTCTCCTCCGATATTAAGGGTTAAAACTGTTCATAACGTGGGTCTTCTCGTACATTTCGCGTGATGTTTTCTGCACAAGTGTTCAACAGGTGTGGTGAGAGGTTTATCACTGTCTAACTCCTTTTTGAACCTCAAACCAGTCAGATGTTACTCCGTCGAGACGAACAGAAGTCTCTTATTTCGGATAAAGTATTTTAATGAACGATATGAGATGTTTCTCATTATGTTCTATAATTTCTGGTGTGTTACGCTGTCAAACTCCTTTGAGTAATCAATGAAACAGGTGTTTATGTCTATATTGAACTCTCTGCATTTGCCTATTATATTTATCATGTTGAAGATGTGATCTCTGGTGCCTCTGTTCTGTCTAAAACCTGCCTGAGCTATATTTATTTATCTGCTCATTTGTTGTTCCATTCTTTTCATGTTTATTTTGAGAAGTATCTTGCTGGCATGACTGATCAGTGCAATTGTTCTATAATTCTTGCATAGTTTCAGATTGCCTTTATTTAGAAGTGGTATATATACTGATCACCAATCTTGTGACCATATTTCACTTTTCCAGATCTTAACACATACGACATGGTAGACTATAACACTGGGTTCTCCCCCTGCTTGTATCAATTCAGCTACCATTCATCACGTCATGGTGACTTGTCAGTTTTTCAGTTCTTATTTGGTCAACATACTTCTTCTATAATGGGTTCTGGCCCATCCACTGTGTAACCACTGGGAATACACAATATCAAACTGCTCATATTATTACGGGTATACGCCCATAATATATTCGATCTGTATAACTATTATTTAAAAAAATAAGACATCGATTACAGGTTGTTGTTTATTATCATTCGCTATCTTCGTTTTCTTCTGCGTTCGTTCTCAAACTCCTGCAGATTATCAGGATGTAGTCCGGAGAGCGGAATGCGTTGTGACATGGTTTACAGTATTGCAACGATATATGCGCATTTCGGCACGACACATCCGATTTCAGCATGGCTTTGGGTCACTGACCCTACATGGGATGGTACAGCCAACTCCATTCCATAACCTCCTTAGTCGCCTCTTACGACATGCATGAAAAGAAAACAGCGTTGCTATTCTTTGCTCCCCTCTCGGGCCCCGGCAACACTCGAGCGAGCGTTCGCTATGTAATAACTATTACGAAACGTCTTGTGATTTTTACCGAAACGCACATTGTGCTGCTGGATCGTATGAAGACTTTGCTTCTATAAAATAAATGGAGTCGCGTGTTATTTGTGTTTCTATAAAATGGAGTTGCGACTAAACAAAGGTTGTGAACCTGTGTAATAGCTTGAGAAATGAGGAATAACTGTTCTCCAGAAAACGTGAAATTATCATTAATACACAATTAAAATATGCATAACAAATACAATTAAAACATCTAGGAGTTTCCGTGGCATAGTAATTAAATCTTTTGCAGTGTGTACACGAAGTTTTGTGTTTGATACCAGGCTCTGACGTCTTGCTTACACATGCATTTTCCGGAGATTCCTGGAGATTTGTTTCCTGAAACCACGGTAATGTCTCGGCGGTCCATGTGCTGTTCTACTGAGAGCGTGAACTACACATGGAAATATCTGAGCTCTGTAAAGTTAATTATCTGATCATATTTCATATAATATACATATTATATGAAACCCGTAGATAAGGACAGGGAAAGGGGATCGTCTTAGAAATACAAAAAATGACATTTAGTACTACATTTTTACTACATTAAGCTGGTTATTTCGCTAGATATGTAAACGCACACACGTTGTGTCTCTCATACTTGTCGTTTTCGATGTATACGTGTATGGTATCCTTGATAAAGACCTTTCTGTCGAAACGTCGATTTGTTTGTGTGCCTATGTGTGCTTCGCGTTATTAGCACAACTTCATTATCCCGTTTCACACATTACCTATTACAGTATTACAGTAAACAAAAACATCAGACCGGGAACTTATTGAACAGACCTCATAACATTCTATATCTGGCAGTACATACCAATTGTAACATCTCTCATTACCTTTAAGATAAAACAAATGCAAATATAGTGGTTGTACTTGAAAGAACAATCCCACAAACTGAAACAAGTTAGTAAGTTTCTCGCCCTTGAAAAGTCATATTTACGGCCATGTTTTTATTTAGTTTAGTAATGCGATCGTAGAAAAAAATTATTTTGTGACTCTATTTCTTTGCTATACGTACATTCAAATCACAAAGTATCAAACATGATTTGAATCAGGACCATTCAGCCAATACCTATTCGACTCGCAACTTAAGTCAACACGTTTGCCGTTTTCCACCAATCTATGGTTGAATCTAGAAAACGTGTTGAATCAAGTTGCAAGTCCAATAGGTGCTAACTGACCGAGTCAGATTGAAATCTCCTCTGCTGCCGTCTGAATTGTTTTATTATCCATGAATGTTTTCTATTTATATTATTTATTTACTCCTGACATGGGTGTGTGGTGTTTTCAATGGCTGTTTCTTGTTCTTAATAATGAGTAAAAGAAGAAATAATATTAATATAGTATAATAAAACAGAAATTAGTATCACAAAGACAAAGATCGCAAGAATAACTTGTACCTACCAGACAATCCGCTCAAAGACAGAACCAGCACCAGAAAATACACGGGACATGTACTGACAACCATTTTTGTCCTTGACAAAAACAGTTCAATTCCTACATCAACTTTTCTGTACCCCTCAGTATTCGAAACCAATTCTTGGTTATTTCATATATTGTGTAGAATTTCTTCCACTCACTCTTAAACAGGTCTTTGATGATTTAAAAATCCTAGAGTCGTAACACCAATAATATGAAAAACAATTTGTTCCGTAGTTCTCGTTCATCACAGCCAACCGAACACTTTTTGAGTGCAAGCCACGAAACAAAACATATAATGAATAAATAAATGTACTATAGATGCGAAACAACGCTGCAGTATAATAAAAATATCGTTCAAGATAAGGAATAATTCAATTAAAAGCGTCCCTTTTTAATTATTCTAGCAATGGTTTTCTTGTGATCTCCAGAATTCCCAATTAAATTTATGTAGTGAGCAGATTAAAATGTAAATGTACATAATTTAGTAAATTTAAGAACAGGAACAGATCAACTGTAATTTGTTCAACAACATCCGAAGAATATGTGTCGAATCCATGTGACTTGTAATTCGCCTTTGTTTGAAGATAACATCTTTTATATGGTCATGTGACACACACAAATGAGGCTTTCGTAGTTATCAGCTTCACAAGCAGAAGGCGGGACTTACTATCAGTGTATCCAATCAATAGCACTGCTACCACTAGCTACTATGTCTTGTTGTCTACGAGTTCTTTATCCTAGAGACAGAGATTGGAATGGTACGCAGTCTCTAACAGGGAATAGAACGACACCAGTAACACGTACGCTGGCATAGTAGGGTAAACAACGTGTACATTTTCCCGATCCTCTGTTTCTAAACACATTATTCTGTTGTGCCTGAAGCAAGAATTTTCTTCATAAGCACTCGTTCACAAACTCCTACAGATTAGCAGAATGTAATGAGCTGTGTCACGGTTTAGAAATTGTCTATTGTCTTTCCCCAGTTGAATAATTTCTGATCGCATTCACACTTGCCGTTAAGAGTAGGGGTCGGAGCTTAAGCTATCATTCCAAGGCCAGATGTGTCGCCGTGGTTGCATTTAGTCCACGTTTGTTCAAGGCTATCTTGATGTTTTCTATCCTCCGTGTTCTTGGTCTGCCTTTTGCCTTACGCCCCGATATTCTTGTATTATATGCTCTTATTGGTATTTGGTTTGGCTTCATTCTCATAAGGTGACCGAACCATTTTGCTTGCTGTCTCTCAATATGTTCGATACATGATATACCAGCTCTTTTCCTAATCTCTTATTTTATCTAGTTTGGTAACCATTGCAAAACACCCAGAAGAACAATACTTAGAGAAAGTAAAACAACCAATATTCATACTATTCAAGAACTGCACAGAATAGCTTTGAACAGACAGAATTGAAGAGATCTGACCTCTGCCATATGCGCTAACTTCAGCGCAAAGGGAAAATGAATGAATGAACCAATGCAGCTTTTCTCAGACACTTCATTTCACATGTGACGATTTTTCTTTTCTGCGAAGCTGTTAAAGACCATGTTTTACATTGGTAACACAGTGTTGGTATAAAAATTGTAGATATTATTTGTTTTTTTAATCTTGATCTTTGGATGAAGAAGTAATGGTGAAAGTTGGTAAGTCACTGTGTTTGCTTTCTGTCAAATTGTTTCTATTTCTCTGTCTAGTCTTCCATGGTTTAGAAATTAACTATGATATATGCGCTATCGGCCTGATACATCCAATTCAACATGATTTCTGGTATCACTCTAACCGTCTAAGAGATGGGACAAACTCTACATCAGAATGTTATGCCGCCTTTAACGATGTGTATGGCAGGTTGTAGAATTGATCTTCTCACCTCCCTGATCCAGTGTTGCACCCCCATAAACACAATAGCAGTGTGTAACGAGAGTGCTATGCGAATTGAGCCCATGTTTTAAATTCCAGTCATCTAATATGTGACGTCATAAAAGAGTCGGTTGTTACCAAAAATAACCGAGATTTCCTTACAGCAAATACCAAAGCCTTCTACAGAATAGTATTCTGTGCTGATCTCATGCAGCTTTTGGCTGATACAACTGATTATTATTCGCGTTGCGTAACCAGCCAATGAAAAGCATCGAACAAATTCGGATATCAAAAATAAGTGACGCTGCGTGAAATCATACTGTTTCAGAGAAAGACTTGGTATACGTGAAACTTATGCATTTTCAAGATATACTCGAGAAAAATAGTTCATGAATGAGCAAACTCGAAGATATGGAAGGGACGGATTGGGGGTTCAACCCCCCCCCCCACACACCATTAGCAAATCTGAACATGGCTTTCAGTACTAGAGACCTCCATCAAGACCAGCACCGTGCAGAGGTGATGGGGCTTAGTTCAGCCATCAGGGGCTGGAAACTAAGACTGGTCGGGCAGTCCCACTCGAGCAGGACCATAGTCCTGCCCTAGTAAGCAGAGTGTTGAAGACGGAGGCATCCAGCCAAAAGGCGCACAGATAATCAGGATGCCACGCACAAAACACAATGGAAACATGTCTACATCTATAAATAGTTATGGTGTCTGCCCTGTGGCGGACGTTCAGGCAGGGACGGTGCCGGGCCCTATACCTCGAAAGGGCCCAACCTCAGTTACTGGAAGTCCTTCTCAATTGCCCCGAGGAGCCAGGAGGCAAGGGAATAGAGCTACTGGCCAAACAAACAAACGACCAATAAAAATAATGCACTGGAATGCTGAGGGTGTCAACAGTAAAAGAGATGGATACAGCAAAAAATTGGAACTTGAAAATGTCCTCAGTGAAGAACAAGTTAACATATGCTGTATCCAAGAAACACACCTCAGCAGCGACATAGCCTTCAAAATCAGAGGCTACCAGTGCTACCGATCTGACCGAAAGGACAGGCGAAAGGGTGGAATTCTGACACTTGTTAAAAACAATATCAGCGCATGTCAGCTTGAAGTATATATGGAAGGGGCAGAATACCAGATACTCCACCTAAAAACAGACAGTGCAGAATTCCATCTCCTGAACTACTACTGCCCAAATGATAAACCATTGGCACTAGACACAATTCCAGACAAAGAGAGACTTATGGTGTGTGGTGACTTCAACAGCCACTCTGAGAGCTGGGGCTACGATCATATCGACAAGAGAGGTGAGGAACTTGAGAGCTGGCAGGATGAAAATAATCTCATCCTTATTAACCAGCCAGCAGACTCGCCAACCTTCTACTCGAGAGCATGGCACACCACCTCTACACCAGACCTAACATTCCACTCACCAGGCTTGGAATGGAACATCACACGTGTTGGTGGAAAGCAGCTTGGAGGTAGTGACACAGACCAGTATTTCTGGAAATCCACAATGAATTTACCACGGACAGCAGCACGCTCACTAGGTGGAACTATAAAAGGGCAGACTGGAAAATGTACCAGCATTTAACCAGTGTTCTAGCTAAGGACATGAACTTGGACAAAGACATCAATAGAGCAGTTAGTGAATTTAATAGATGTATACTACATGCTGCTAGTAAAACCATACCCAGGGGGGCACGCAAAAACTACAAACCCTACTGGAATGATGAACTGGAAAAGCTGCAAAATGAGATGGAGACATCTAGACAGCAGGCTGAGAACAGACCTAGCCAAGAACATCACAACAAATATCAGCAAACAAAGGCTAAATTTCAAAGAGCCAAGTTACAAGCCAGACGGAGCAGCTGGAAAGAAAAAAACAGAGTCGCTGAACCTAGAAAGAGATACTAGGAAATTATGGAAACTTGTAAAACAACTAAATAATGAAGGTACAGGGAGAAATACCAGGATCACACGTTATAAAGATAGAAACATTTTAACAGGTAAACATGCAGCTGATTACTTTGCAGATTCCTTTGCAGAAGACAATAACGTCAAAGTCAGCCCAGACAAACAACAGGAGGTTCGAGAGAACCAGCAAAACATTGGACAAGGTGAACCTATACCTGAAGTCATGGAGGCACCAATCACAATGAGAGAACTGGAGCATGCAATATCCAAATTGAAAATGAAAAAGTCCCCTGGAGCTGATGGAGTGTCCAATGAAATGATTAGAAACCTGGGAAGTGCAGCAAGAGCAAAGCTACTGCCGATCTTTAACACAAGCTGGTCCACAGGTAATGTACCACAGGCGTGGAGAGAAGCAATAATGATACCACTCCTCAAATCAGGAAAAGATGGCAACACAGTCTCCAACTACAGGCCCATCAGCCTCACAAGCTGTCTATGTAAAACAATGGAACGCATTATCAATCTTAGGATGCAGTGGTACCTTGAA
This sequence comes from Meghimatium bilineatum, assembly GCA_034231615.1. Taxonomy (NCBI): domain Eukaryota; kingdom Metazoa; phylum Mollusca; class Gastropoda; order Stylommatophora; family Philomycidae; genus Meghimatium; species Meghimatium bilineatum. Next base: position 33,088,284 of record CM067318.1, read on the forward strand.
AGTGAAAACCTTCTGGTATCACAGCAAGCAGGTTTCAGACAGTGCTACTCTACTGAAGATCAGGCAACCTACCTCTCCCAAGAGATTGAGGATGCCTTCCAAGAAAAGAAACTGGTACTAGCAGCATGGATAGACCTCAGGAAAGCATTTGATAAGGTCTGGAAAGAAGGGCTCCTAAAGAAATTGCGAAATTGCAGGGTTAGCTCAAGAATGTACAAATGGGTAAAAGCATATCTGCATAATAGAAGAGCCAGGGTACAATTAGATGGTCGCAAGAGCAAGAAAGTTCTACTGCGTCATGGAGTCCCCCAGGGAGGAGTCCTGTCACCCACACTTTTCTTGGTTTACATCAATGACCTAGTTGCTGAACTACCACACGGGATCAAAGTGGCAATGTATGCTGACGACCTGGTGATCTGGTGCACGGAAGAACATGCAACAGTGCCCACTAAACAAATACAAAGAGCTATCGATGCCCTAACCTTATGGGCTAATAGATGGTGCGTCAGCATTAACACAGATAAGTGCAGCACTACACTCTTTACCCTCTCACCAAAACAAAAAGCTGGTCATATCAAGATAGATGGAGAGCTCTTGAAAGAAGACAAACAACCCACATACCTCGGAGTTACTTTTGATGATAAGCTGACATGGAAGCAGCACATAAACAAAGCAACAACAAAAGCCAGGAGGAAGCTAGCTATTCTGAGAAAACTAAGTGGAACCACATGGGGAGCCTGTAGAAATATACTCAGTAAAGTTTACCAGCAAGGCATAAGACCACACCTGGAATACGGTTCAGCTGCGTGGTGGTCTGCATCAAACACCACATTACAAGATCTAGATAAAGTGCAAAACCAGGCACTTAGAATAATGTTGGGAGCAATGAAATCAACACCCATAGCAGAGATGCAGAATGTGGGAAGAATGCAAACACTTGGCGAACGCAGAGACACAAAAGTACTAATTCAAGCAGAAAAGTTTCAGTGTATGCCAAGTCATCCAATGAAGGAAAGATTCCAAAATCTAGCAATGGGACGACTGAAAAGGAGCATCTTTATCCATCAAGGTAAACGACTCCGTAGACAACTTACAGACCTACCTGAAGTTGACAGCCCCTTAAGTTCTGTACCAGAGCAAACCCCGTGGAGTGAAAGCCATGGAATGCCAATATACATTCAGACCCATGTGAAAGGAATACTAAGCGAGGACGAACAGAACAGTGCAGCGAATGACTGTCACCCTCAGTTTCCTGGATGAGGAATATCCACAAGATATATGGGTCAGAGTGTACACAGATGGGTTAGCACCGAATGCTGTGAGGAATGGAGGTGCAGGTGTATATATAGAATATTCACACAAGCCTAGAGATACAATCAGAACACCGACAGGAAAATTCTGCAATAATTATGATGCAGAAATCCAGGCAATTAGTGTGGCAGCTAAAAAACTGCTGAACTCCAACTCTGACCTACAGCCTGTGGTATTCCTGACAGATGCAAGGTCAGTGCTTCAAGCTCTCCAGTCTGGAAAACTAACAGACTTAAAAAAACTACTTAGCGAATTGTCTTACCAGTATAGGGTAACCATGCAGTGGATACCCTCTCACTGTGGAATACCAGGAAATGAAAAAGCAGACCAACTGGCTAAGGAAGGTGCTGCCGAAGACCAACCAGATATACCAATCACCTACCATCAGAAAAAACAGATGATCAAGTCAATAAGCAAGCCACCAACACAAGATGACTATCACAATATGAACAGATCAGAACAAGTTATAATTCTACGTCTCAGAACAGGACACAACCGACTCCGCAGTCACATGTATACAAAGTTCAAGATTGACAACACGGCCATGTGTACATGTGGACAGGCAGCACAGAGTGCCAAACATATACTTCAAGAGTGTTCTGAGCATGAAACGCTGAGGCAGACATATTGGCCAGAGGAAACAACACTGGAATCAAAGCTCTATGGGACACTGTATGAACTACAAAAGACAGTGAGTTTTATTAAGGAGACAGAATTACAGATATAGACATGTTTCAAGTGAACGAAAGAAGAAGAAGAAGTACTAGAGACTTAGGAACGTAGCTAAATACAAAACAAACAACAATTTAAAAAACAGGAAAAAAACACACACAATCCTGCCATTAGCTATTTTGCATAAGTCATCAAATTTTTAATCAAAAGGAAGAATTGACACACGAGAATGCACGAATTACCTTTCTTTAGGTAACCCCCCCCCCTCCGTTGATGGAAACTACGGTCCTGAGGACGGGACATTTTGGTAACCCATTTTGACAGCGGTCACTTATTATGTAAACTTTGTATATACCTAGACGACCGCTCTTCGATACAACGAATATGCATACTTTACTTTTGTTGATTAAATACGGTGATAGTATATTTGATATTTAATCTGTTTGGTAATATATTTTGATTATTTATGCTCTTTTATTGGTATATTTGATTTTATTCTATTTTATAGTATATTTGACTTGCATTCTATTTTCTTCTTCTTCTGCAGCGTTCATTGCCAAATTCCCGCTAGATGTCTCTTGTAGCAGGACCAAGGTCCTATTAGATATTCAGCAGGATGTAATCCAGAGAATGGAAATGCGTTGCATCGCGGTTTTATTTGCATCTATGGTCCGACACATCCGTCTTTGGTGGAGCATTCTATTTGATAGTATATTTTTTATTCTATTTGATAGTATATTTGATTTTTATTCTATTTGATAGAATATGCTATATTATTCTATTTGAATAATAATAATATAATACATAATATATAATATAAATATATATAATTATCATTATCATCATCAGGTGGCATATCCTGAACAGATTGTAGCAGTCATCACGGCCTTTCGAAACGTCTTTCTATCTTGAGCCTGTCTTCCTGCTTCTTTTATTGTCATGTTCGGGAGGTACAAGCAGCATCGCCCAAGACAGAGAGGGGTTCAGAGAGATCATTTGGAAGACAATTTTCTGGAAAGAATACATCACATGACACACATCCCCAAATGTAATTGTTTAGTAGTTTATGTGACGCCACAATGTAGGATCACATACCAATAGAAAAATAGGCTGCCATTTCAACGTTGAACGTGCCTAAAATTATTGCACTTAATACAGTTTCGAGGTGTAAAAAATGTATAGAGTTCAAGTGTGTGTTTGTGAGTGTGTGTGTGTGGGGGGGGGTGGGGGAATTAGAATTAGTTCAAACAACACTCCTAACCATCGTCCTTCCTTCCTCCTAAACTTTAACATTAGTCCATCTCTTCCGATGTGTACTGGTAATAAATGTGTGCTAAATTAAACCATGTGTTTCTTGCTACACTGTCTAAATTGACATAATTCAGCACGAAAACAGTACACACCGTAACAAACTCGAAACGAACATGTGCAAACATGTCATTTCGCTCACGATTCGTTTACTGGCGAAATATTGGTTGGTACTCGTTCCAAACAAAGACCTTTTATTCTATTTGATATTATATACTTCAGTATTCAAGAATTCCGGTCTATGGTTGATCGAAATGAATAATTCTTTCTACAATTGAGTGCCACTATCAAATGCCATGTCGGTCTACGTTATGTGCAATGTTATATACCCTGAATCACTTCGTCGCCCATAGAGGTTAAGAACAATAAATGTCGAAGTGGGTTGGCTCCTAAACAATATCATAACAAGAATATTGAGACTTTTCGTCATATAAAGATACATAACAACATGGAATTACTAGTGATGGGAGTCACGGTAGCTGGCAACATAGGAAAGTACCAACTGACACTACTATGGCCAAGAAACATTCAGGGTGTTTATATATATATTTGGCTATTGCAGGTCAGTTCGTACACAATATCGAGAAGTTCAGAGCATCAATATAGTAGACTATGTTCTGGAAAGAATATTTAGACTTAATAATAAAACCTTTCAAGCAGTTGCCGCTTATACAGGTTGTCTATAAAGTCGATATGCACTCTTTTACATTGTCGGCGATACTGTAATAATGAATTGTGTGTATTTAATGAAGATCTGCGTGATATCATTGACTCTGAAACATTTAAGAGAAAAAAACCCCAGCAATGTTTATGTCAATCGCGTATTGGATACAGTTACTCATAGTACAATGCACTTATTTATTGGTTAGCGAACTCAACTTAATTTCTGCAGCTAACAACAGTCTGTTCAGTAACTCAGTGCACTCGACCACGGCAATGCAGATATGGCATTTCGCATCTATGTCAACCAACATAGAACCGGAACCATCAGCCGTTATTCTCTCCGAGCAAACATTTTGTGTTATGTTGTATTTTTGATGCATCAACGTGTCACTTGTTGTGTGCAACTGCTGGTGTGCTGATATCAGCGGTAAGTGTTATCACATGATTTTTTTAACAAGTATAGCGATATACTACTTCAAACATTTCACACAGAGATAAAACTATTGATGTTATACGGCAATATGCCAACAATCTAAGATAAAAAGATGACACTGTTTAAATGGTAGATTGTTCTAGACAGGACAGTCTGTCAGAGTACATTACCAAGGTAAGAGACAACGTATTTTGCAGGTCTGTTGCAGCCAAACTTCAGTATGGAGATGGCACTTGATGTTTGATTGATTCTAGCTAGAATAGTGAATATTGATTCTAGCTAGAATAGTAAATATTGATTCTAGCTAAATTCTAGTGGAAGAGAACGAAATAAAAAAAATAGTTCCTACTTTTCTTCTGCGTTCATTCTCAAACTTCCGCAGATTAGCATAATCCAGTCCAGAAAGCGAAATGCGTTGTGTTGTAGTTTACAGTTCAGCTGCGATATCTGTGTTTTTCAGTCTGACACATCCGACTTCATTATGACACATAAGCCACTTTAACTCCCTAAGGAATTGTACAACCAAATAAATCCACCAAACCTCCTTAGTCGCTTCTTACGACATGACATGTCTGGAAGGTAACAGTTTTGATCTTAATTGCTCCCCTGAAATTTTATTTCTTAATTTCAACAAAAATAGTATGAAGATTAGCTTCTAAGAAAATATAAATACCAAGGCCTTTGAATAACGCCACAAAAAACTGCATAATGGTGCAGAAGATTGACATATACACATACATCTAGAGATAAACAAAAGGACTAACTATGGTCGTCATAGAAAGAGGCGTTTGGCAAGAATCATTGCCGGGTTTTACCGTACATTATTTACATAGTCATTCTCCAAAACAATTCTTAGTACTGATTTCAAACAGCGTCACTCATCTTTACTGATGCGATTGCTCATTTGTCGTTGTATATACTTTGTACACCAGCCAATGAAAGTCGTGAAAAAATCGAATGTAGTAAAGCAAGTGACGCTGCGTGAAATCAGTGCACAACTATCCTGGCAAAAGATCTGTTTATTGGGTTATAGTAGTAGGAATTCGTTCAAGATGGGAAATCCCCCCAAAAAATACGGCAATGTTTATGGACAACCGCCACCAACTGTGACGTCGAATTAGTCCATTATAATGTATCTAGATTACCGTGATTCATTGAGTTAAAGTTTTCATACGTTCTTTATTCCTATCAAAGGGCAGCTATCTGTCTGTCTAAAGTCTCGCTCCGAGCACTAGCTCCGTAATTCGATCGATAATGACCAGGAAAGTTTTAGTGCTGCATATCCAATTAGAGAAACCCGACAATGAATCCCTGGATATAGCGATCTAGCAGGAAATGAAACAGCAGACGTGAAAAAAGAGGCGACTCAAAACAACAAATGCAAAGACCTTGTAATATGGGAACACAGTAATCAGATTATCAGGAACCATACTAGGAAAATCTGGCTGAACAAATGTGCAAATGAGTTGGCTGGTAGGAAATATATTTAGTAAAATGACACCACCAAAGAACAATGACAAAGAGAAATCCATCCCTTATCTCACAGTTTTGAACAGGATATATGAGAGTCAATAGTCATTAAAACCGTATCCGACCCCAGAAGCTACCCATATGTAGACACTGATCGCATCCCAACCAAACAGTGGAATATCTCCTTAATGACTGCCTTCCATTTCAAATGCCAGGAAAAAGTTTTTACAGACACCCTCAATAGGTATTAACTCACTTTATGGATCTCAATAAGTCAACTTCAGAAAACCTGCACTCTTTTGAGAAAGGCATCGAGCTGCCAAGAGAAGGGCTGCTCAACAGTAACTGGATATCGATAACAGTAACAGTAATATGACCATGGAACAAATAAAAATTTTTTATTTTGAACCAGACGTCGCGGCCTCAAATCAAGATTCATTTTCATATGAATTTGGCTTCCACCGAAGACTATGCGCAAATAAAACGGTGTCACGACGCATTTTCATTCTCTAGACTACATCTTACTGGAAATCTAGTAAGACTATTGACCTGGTATAAGAGAAATCCAACGGGAGTTTGAGAATGAACGCTAAAGAAGAAGAAAATATGAATTAGGCTTGGCAATTTTGTCCTGAATGTCTCTTAAGATATTGCTTCCCTAATGTTTTCTTAATTTTCTTGGTTAATGAACGGTTGCCAAATCACTGTGGGCAGACCCAATAATACTTTGTTTCCACGAGTCGTGAAAATATTTATGCTGATGGTTCTTGTGACTCGTGTACTAAATACACTCCAAATTCCTCACTGTAGAAATGTTCCCAGTTCTCCTACTGCACCATCTTAAATGAAAAGATAATAAACCTGGTTTCCGTTTTTAAATAGTGATGTTCATAGGGATGTCAGATATTGCTATGATATATATACGTATACAAACATGTAATGTATATTCTTCTGTACTAGTTTTCAAATCAATAATGAGTTGCAAACTAGTTTTTGAAACTGCTGCAGATTTGCAGGATGTAGTCCGCGGAACGGAATCCATTGTGTCATGATTTATAACTTGACGGAGATATCTGCACCTCTACCCGAGACACTCGAATTAAATTGTTCAATACAGGCACCACAAAATAATATAAATAAGAAGTATTGAGGACATATTGAAAACATCTAAGGGCAGCACACAGGATTTGAACCAGAACCGTTCAGCTGGTACAGTTTAGCACGACACTAAATACACCAATGACATGATTGTGAGGCGTATCGGTGACATCTGATTTGGTTCAAATCATGTTTGAGTCTTCTTGATATGAAATAAATATATAGGGGAGACTACCAAATGTACATATGAAACAATATTTGTATAGCTTGTAATTGATGGGATCCAAACAAACAATCCTCAAATCTAATGACTATTGAAGTACTGACCTAAACTTGTTTATGCCGGATATGCCACTAAACACACTAATGGCATTGGTGCGAGGCGGTACCTGCTGAACGGACATGGTTGAAATGATGTCTGCTTCCTTCTGATGGCACCACAAGATAAGCGTTTTCTGATAATTAAACTGCAGGTTTGAAAACTCACACCAACATGATTATTGCCATGAACGTATTTGTATGTCTATGTGTCTGCTCTGTTTCTAATTCCCCAAATATTAGCCAGAAGCATGGGTACTGTAGTGTTAAATTACTCACTCACCGACTAGTAGACTCGGGCTTCGAGTTCAATCGTTAGTCGGGATTAAAATGAAAATCTCTACTTGGCTCACCCGCAACACCATAATGTTGGGTACCAGAGTTCGTACACTGGCAAGGTCGAGGAATGGCGTTATCGCTACAGAGTATGTACGCTACACGACTCTAGGCAGGTAGTTTCTGGTCAGCCACTGACTAGGCAGTTGATTACTTTTGGGGAAATCATCTACTATGGCGCTGGTTCATAACTTAGTTATCTTATCTTTACAAATATTAGCGAACACAGAACAAGAACCACCAGCCGCTATATCCTGAGAGATTTACTGACAAGGGGAACTGAACACTTATGTAAATGTTTCAGTATGCGAAGACGATAATCAATAAACTTACACCCAAATTCTAACTATTTATTGTGGAACTTAGACCTTATGTCGTCTGTGTATAGATGAGGATTACCTGTCTCCAATAGAGGACATCTGCACAGAATTAATTAGGCCTTTCGTTCCTTTATTTGTTCCCTTTCGTGATTGTTGTGTGGTTAGTCACTATTTATATACTTGGAGTCGCATGTCAAAAAGAATAAAGGCTACTCTAAGTATATAAATAGTGACCAATGGAAACACGACAATAATTTAAAAAAGTAATAAATGAAGGCTCGATTAATTATGTACAGAGGTCTTCTATTGCAGACGGTCATGGATGAGGTCAGACATAGGACACAAAATAATGATACTGTTGCATTCAGTACATGGCGCAAGTGGTGACAGACGATTTTGTAAGTGGAGATGGCTGCCCCATCCCACAGAGAATTACACTGACACAGAAGCTGTAATATAGTCGGATGTGTTGGGCCAAAATGTGCAGCCATCACATTCAAATTGTAAATAATGGACTAATGGCACAATACGTTCCGTATTGCTGGGCTGCATCCTCATAATTTACAGAGATTGTGGTTTAAAGGAAAAATACTTCTTATGAGGGGTACGAATCCTTCAACCAAAGACGTTAGTCAAATTAGGTTATATTAGAGTGTTAAATCATTGAAATTATAGTGAGGTCCATGTTCAAGGTATTTAGTGACAATCACCCCCCCCCCCCCCCCACACCCCAAAAAAATATATCTGCAGAAGTAAGAGAGAGAGAGAACATAAAAGAATACGAGCACATGCACAGTATTGTATTTGAATAGTACAGACATTAAAATGATCAGAAGCGACCCTATCAAAAACAGCATTGACATGGAACCATCAGGACTGAGGAAAAGAGAATGGTAAGAACATTGGGGAAAAATAGCTATTAAAAAAACTTTTGTTACTGCATGTTTTCCTGTGAAAGAGTGCAGGGTGGCTTTCTATGGGCTGTGGAAATAAAGGTCACTTTGCCATAGCAGACGCCGCGATATGTACAGGAAGAATTTTGATTGTACCTCCGAAAGAAAAAAACATGTCCCAACAGTGGAATGAACCCGGGACCTCAAGGGTTATAAAAATAGCAGTATATATTTCAGCAACCATTAAAAAAAGCATCAGTATGTTTGTACATGGACCACTGCAGGCGTTGAATTAAAATTAACTGAAATATTTCTCTCACATTTATTGAACCATTTGCTGAATCACATCGGCAATATTTAAAAAAAAACCCAACAAAAACAACAACTTGACAATTGAATACTGTATTGTATTGGGACAAAGTCTGTATGTTTGGTTATGTTCGGTCCAGTAAGGATATAACTAACGTTAGAACTTATGTTTTTCCAAGCAAGAAGAGTGAAGTCCCCTTCGCACGGCGTTTACGCTAATAAGATTCGTATCTGAGCTGATATGTGAGTTGCTGTTTGGAAGCGGTTTGGCAGATGCATCAGTACAATACGACCATCTTGAGCTAGTGTTGTTACACAGGTTTGATCAGGTTTGGCGGGATCATCGGTGGTACCTGTTGCGAGAAATCGTTGATACAACCTTACTATACTGGACTGCAAATAATTGAAATGTCTGGCAGTTTCTCTGGACGTCATTCAAATGACAAACATACCAACAGCTTGCCATCGCTCTCGCAAAGTCAGTCGAGGCATGAAAAAAAGAAACAGTAACATATCTCTTTGCGATTAAAAACCAGATAATGCATTTTGTTCAACTAAACTGATTAATACGTGTCCAAAATTGGGACATTTTTTGACTTGATTAAAAGTCAGGGTATGTTTATCTACAATTTTGCACGAGATGCACGACAAATATGACAGAAACATCGACAACGCAATAGGACTGCATGAACTCCATCACGTGCACGAGTTTTTGGTTGAAGAATTCTCACGTACATACAAATTTTAAACATGAAAATAAATCACGTTTTTTATGATTTCTTAACGGTTGCTAGAATAGAACTGTCCGGCTCTCTGGTGAAGTGGTGACGACCAAGGTACTGAGTTCGACCCCCACCACAGGCATTTGAGCATCCGGACCGTTCAGAAAACAATGGCAAACTACTGAACGTATTTATATTGCCTAGAAAATCACTACAGCCAAAAAAATGATATGTTGATGGCTACATCCTGAATAGGATACGCTACCATATACATATAGTATATAACTAACAAGCGATATAGTGGAAATATTTGTGAGGAGTTACTGCCAAAAGAAAACAACCTTTGTTGAAATGCGATCCCCATGGATGGAAAGGCATGATGATGATCAAGTCCGTAAATATGGGGGGAGGAGGGGTTGAGGTGTTGACCCCTGCCCTATTAGGAAGTTATAATATGTCTTGTAGTACTAGGAATTTAGTCAAATGTTTTTTTGCCAAGAAACCCCCTTTTAAAAAAAAGAGTTTATCCAAAAACGTTAGCAAATGTATCATTAAAAAGAGAGAATTACACAGTTCTTCTTCTTCTTCTTCTTTCGTTCACTTGAAACATGTCTATATCTGTAATTCTGTCTCCTTAATAAAACTCACTGTCTTTTGTAGTTCATACAGTGTCCCATTGAGCTTTGATTCCAGTGTTGTTTCCTCTGGCCAATATGTCTGCCTCAGCGTTTCATGCTCAGAACACTCTTGAAGTATATGTTTGGCACTCTGTGCTGCCTGTCCACATGTACACATGACCGTGTTGCCAATCTTGAACTTTGTATACATGTGACTGTGGAGTCGGTTGTGTCCTGTTCTGAGACGTAGAATTATAACTTGCTCTGATCTGTTCATAATGTGATAGTCATCTTGTGTTGGTGTTTGTGGCTTTCTTACTGACTTGATCATCTGTTTTTTCTGATGGTAGGTGATTGGTATATCTGGTTGGTCTTCGGCAGCACCTTCCTTAGCCAGTTGGTCTGCTTTTTTCATTTCCTGGTATTCCACAGTCAGAGGGTATCCACTGCATGGTTACCCTATACTGGTAAGACAATTCGCTAAGTAGTTTTTTCAAGTCTGTTAGTTTTCCAGACTGGAGAGCTTGAAGCACTGACCTTGCATCTGTCAGGAATACCACAGGCTGTAGGCCAGAGTTGGAGTTCAGCAGTTTTTTTAGCTGCCACACTAATTGCCTGGATTTCTGCATCATAATTATTGCAGAATTTTCCTGTCGGTGTTCTGATTGTATCTCTAGGCTTGTGTGGATATTCTATATATACACCTGCACCTCCATTCCTCACAGCATTCTGTGCTGACCCATCTGTGTACACTCTGACCCATATATCTTGTGGATATTCCTCATCCAGGAAACTAAGGGTGACTGTCATTCGCTGCACACTGTTCTGTTCGTCCTCGCTTAGTATTCCTTTCACATGGGTCTGAATGTATATTGGCATTCCATGGCTTTCACTCCACGGGGTTTGTTCTGGTACAGACCTTAATGGGCTGTCAACTTCAGGCAGGTCTGTAAGTTGTCTACGGAGTCGTTTAGCTTGATGGATAAAGCTGCTTCTTTTCAGTCGCCTCATTGCTAGATTTGGGAATCTTTCCTTCATTCGATGACTTGGCATACACTGAAACTTTTCTGCTTGAATTATAATTACACACGAAGATAGGCGAATGACCTTTATCTAAACTATCTAAACTTTCCATCCTTTACCGAAGATGTATCTACGACCCTGATGAACACTATGATGATAATAATAATAAAGATGATGATAACGATGACAACGATGATTATGATGACGTTAATATAATTCCAAAGAATACGGATTAATCATTCTTATTCCTATACTACAAGGTGAAGGCTTACTTTCGTTTCGAGACTGGCATTTCTCTGGTATATTTTTTGTTGGTGAAGTTTTCCATATATTATCTGATTCTTATATGACTGTATAATGAAAAAAATTTTATGCAATGGAGTAATTTCAATGCACACGAGAGTTCGAGTGCTAGGGTGTTATTTTGAACCAATCCTTCTTTATGGATGCGAAGAAAGGAAGGTTAACAAAAGTGCCCAAGATCAGCTGGAGGTAACTGATGTGTGGTTTTTAAAAAGAATTGTGACAATTCCATGGACAGCCAAGAATACTAACGTAGAAGTCCTCAGAGATGCTGGGGTAAAACATCAAATTATAGCAAAAAAATATAAGCAGACAATCAAGATTTTTAGAACATGTAATATGAAAAGTAAATCTTGAATATTTATTAAGCACCGGAAAGATTAAGGGGAGAAGAGACAGAGGAAGATAAAGAGATACATTTCTAGTTGGATTGTCACTGGCACAAAAAAAAAGTCACCACCTGAACTTATTAAGAACACAAGAGAGAGTTGTGGAGAAACATGATCGTCTACGCCACACGACATGGAACTTGGTTGATTAATATGACTGTATTGTTAATCTGCTGTTTATGGTTAAATGACATGAACTGGGAAATCTTCTACTTCAGGCGGGGCAATGCATTTTAGTTAGTTAGTTATTCCTCTAGGGCCAAAGAGGACACATGGGGCGGATGTCATAGATTCCCATGTCTCTCGTTTCATACAATTTGCTTTAGATCTTCATTGTTTCTTATACTGATGGTGAAACGTTCGCTTGTGCAATGGAGTAATTTCAATGCACACGAGAGTTCGAGAGCTATGATGTTATTTTGAACGAATCCTTCTTTATGGATGCGAAGAAAGGAAGGTTAACAAAAGTGCCCAAGATCAGCTGGAGGTAACTGATGTATGGTATTTAAAAAGAATAGTGAAAATTCCATGGACAGCCAAGAATAATAACGTAGAATTCCCCAGAGATGCTGGCGTAAAACGTCAAATTATAGCAAAAAGTATAAGCAGGCAATCAAGATTTTTAGAACATGTAATATGAAAAGTAAAACTTGAATATTTATTCGTTTATATAAAAGCAATGCATTTACTTTCAGAAATCTTGACCGCTAATTGCAGATAAAACGATTGAATTATTCCCAGTATGTATACATCTTCAGCAAACTTCATTACATCCGAAATCATGGGGTTAGCGACTCTTTAGTAACATCTTATAATATGCACGGAAAGTGTAGTGTCACTATTCTTCGCTCACCCCCTTTCTCTCCCCTTTTCAGGCCATGGTAACACACCAACGACAGGTGAAAGGTACAATTAATGAATTTTTGTCTTCTAATACCTTTCTTATTCTTACGTCCATGGACGTGTTGAGGTCATGCAGTCATATGGACTGTGTGGTTAAAAGTTTCCACCATAAATGGATACAGGCTATGCTGTGATTGGATGTCTGCATACGTAGACCAAACCCGATAAGCGATATAGGAGACTTGTCCACTAAAACGTAAAAACATGAACTAGTTTCCGATTTGCGTGAAATCTATTGGTTAGCCGTGGCTATTTTTGACATGCGACTTCAAGTATGTAAATAGCAACCTATCAAAAGCCTAACAATAATCAAAAACTACGAACGGGGTCCAAATTAATTCTGTTTGAAAGCCAGTAGTACGTCAATAGCCACGCATAGACACCGTTCTTGAGTATGGAGCTTTGTATAATTCGCATTACAACATTGCCTGGCGCTCAGAGATTCCTCTTGGTATGAAAGAAAGCTCTAGGGGAAAGCTCGAACTGCATACTGGAAACACGATTTTACATCGCTAGTAATTTCTAGAGATCGACACAAAAAAACCAATCTTCACGTCCCAGGACTATTTAGCGCACTGACCCACGCTTATTTATGCCGGAAATGACACTTAAACTTCTTGCATCCGGAGGTCAAACTTTCGTGTATTTGTGACCCCAGTATTGACTTGTTACAGAAGTATGTTTGCAGTCTTACACGAAAAGTTGTTTGCTTTTGACATCATAAGCTTCCGTGCGACCTACGTTTTAGTACGTTACATTCCTTGTAGGGCCGTAGATTTGATTATCTTAAGGAGGGGATTTTTACCTAAACAAAAATTATATCTTTTGTCCGTTTTCGCGTGTAAATTTCACTATTTGACAGGAAATATGAAGACTTTTTTCTGAAAAATCGCAACGGGAGGCGTTTATACCGACCTTTTGGTTAAAAAGTACTAAAAGTCTTGTTCAGATTTGCTGTAAAACTTGGGATGTTGAAACCCCTTTCCTTATCTACGTGCCTGATTCATTGTCAACATACATTTCGGGAGAGTAGAGCAGAGTTGACAAACCACGGACCAAATTCGGCACGCTAAGCCATTTTTACATGCCCGCTGGGTCATGTAGCACGTATATCAGATCAACGTCTGAAAATGTTTCTCTATGGTAAGATGAAGAAGGGCATGCGCACTCAAGGCGGCGAAAAGAAGCGCTACATACAGGCAATAATTAAAGATCTCACTGAAGGCATTTGACATAAAACCTCACACAATGGAAGACACTGCACGAAACATAGCTACGCGGGTATCTGCAATTAAAATTAGCGCAACATTGTCTGGAAAAAAAGGAGAAATACAGCAGCTCAACAGGGGATACGAGCTAAAATGGTAAGGGCAGATAAAACACCATCGAAAATGATCGTCCCATACTTAAACTAAGGAACTTTGGGGCCATCATTAGGTTTTTCAACCGCCTAAATAAACAAGGACATATCTCTAACTCATATTCATAAAGTGTATGTAACAAATGGCCATTTTCACTTTTGATGGACGAACAATAAAAGGCCCGCCAGTCTAATTGAGATATTATGCACAAAAAATAATCGTATAGACCTAAGTCCTGACCCGCAGAGTTAACGAAATATCAAACCAAAATCTACGGGAGCTACGTTTTTAAATAATATCGCTGAGCAAATGATAAAGAGAAATAATTATGTCAATTATTCGGGACATGATGTCTATCGGTTCCTTTGTATGATTTATGTTGCCTCTGATCTGAGTAAATTATTGATTATTTCTGTTCACCGGCAACAAAGTTTATATTAATTAAACGAGATAAAAAAAAAATTTTAAAGGACCAAGTTTCCTCTTTTTTTTAAAATTACAATCTATTTTGTCTATTAAATTCCTAAAATCAGATATGCCACAGATTAAGTTTACTGTATCTTAGGTTTTTGACCCCCGTGTATAATTGTTCAGGCCAAAACAGCACTAATCTGGGGTAGTTCTTTTTTTTTAATCATTAACAATTTGAACACATTCACATTGTGAGCAACATCATAATTACAAGCCTAGTTTTATGTTTCGTTGTTTTACTTCATTTACATTTTATTCATGTATTAAAACTAAAATTATTGTGAATCGTTTACATCAAATATCTAAAGTTTAGCTATGTCTTTTAACGAAGATTTTATCAGAAGGCAGTAGACGGAATTTTAACTAGGCGCATTCAGCTGACACCTATTCGCTTCCAACTTGAGTTCACACGTTTTCTGAATTCGCCCAACGAGCATCCTATTAGGATGTGGAAGTCAATCATGTACGTCATTATGAATTTTGCATTTGCTATGGTCTGAGAAGTATGACTGAGAGATACGACTGAGAAGTATGACTGAGAGATACGACTGAGAGGTATGAGCTCGTGTCGAGCCGTGACTCTCGCCAGTAGGAAACCTCTGTACAGAATTAATTAGGACTTCATTTATAACATTTTTGATTATTGTCGTGAGTTTCGTTGGTCACAATTTATATTCTTGGAGTCGCATGCCAAAAATTGTCAAGCCCGACCAATGAAACTCACGAAAATAATCAAAATAGGTCTTTTAGGTTATGTTTATGTTCTTTGTTTAAAGTCCTTATCTATCTATCTATCTGTCTGCCTGCCTGCCTTTCTGTCTGTCTGTCTGTCTATAAACCCTCAGTGTGCAGGGAAATGTGTTAGGAAAGAGAGTGGAGCTTTTGCTGTGACTACTAGCAGGATGACTATGGAGATCATGGCGGTGACTATGACATTAGAATGGGTCAGCTCACAGAGGGCTGTAGGGATCTGTTTCCTGAGTGACTCGATGAGCATGATTGTGAAAGTACAAGAGGGTTAAGTCTAGTTCGTGAACAATGGAGTGAGATATTGAGGGGGTCGAGGTTGAAAATGGTGACTTTTATTTTCGTGCCTGGGCATGTTGGCGTCCGGGGCACCGAAAGAGCTGGTTTGCTGGAGTCATGTGCTGTTGTTACACCCTGGGAGGAGCAAATGATCCGGCAGATGTGTTCAATTCCCTACGGAAGACAGCACATGAAAGTGAACTTGACGTGGAATGATTCTTATTCAATGGCTACAATTAAGGAATAGGGTTTGAAATGTGGGGTCGTCAGAAAGGGGGGGGGCAGTTTGCGGGGTGCAGAAGATTCTTCTCTTGATTCTTGATTAGAAACTGGACTCACGGCACGTGGGGCATTCCCATAAGTGCTCCGCCCTCTGTTCCAGCAGCCATCCGACTCGATTGCGTTTCGAGTATAATGTTGCCAAACAGACGTCGACATTAGGGCACAACTCTGGCCCTTGCGACAGGTTTCTTTGTTGTTCCGCCCACTCACGCCATGCCCGTAACCAGTTCAAACACTACGTCAGCGCAGAAGAATGATGGTCAACCAACACAGAACCAGAACTGTCAGCAGAGGTGTAATGGCGATATACTCAGGGAGAGATCAGATCGGAGCACCTATGGATTTGTTCGGATTGCAGTGATAATGATCTGACGATTAACTATTTGTAAACCAGTAACCCGTCAGGGTCGTAGGGGTACCACATTGGATGCTCCAGAACAAAGAGTCCTCGAGTGATTTCTATCCTCAGCGATGCGGATGAGCGAGGAAAAATCTTGTCCAGTCCACACTTTGATGTTGTCTGTCCATGCCTTTTTTTGCCCTCCTCTGCCCCCCCCCATTTCCAAAGGGGTTTCGACGGTTCCCTGTAGTATTGTTTTAGACAAGAATAAAGATCTTATAAGATAAAAGTCTTATAATTGCTGTCGAAGGTTACGGTTGAATGGCCTAGTGTGATCTCAACAGAAGGAAAATCTCCTTCCGGATCATTCAAGCGGCCATGAAAACGTATGTAACATAAATAAGCATATTACTCAGTAAATCACTGCCAACAAAAAATATTGGCTTATAGCTACGTGATATTTCTCAACTTGCATGCACACACAGTGATATCCCATGTAATATTATCACACAGTTTCGTCAGACAGATTTTGCGTGTATTAACCACGCCCGTTTTGCGGTTCTTTAGCCGATTCCCTAATCTCCTTGGTCCAACCTTCACCATATAGTCAGCCTGTTTTATCTCTAAATTCACAAACACATATTTCGATCCGTTTAATTTACACCACATTTTAGCAACAAACAATCTGTTAAACCACGGATTCTCAACCCATGGGTAGCATCCCCAAATAGGCTCGATAAGATTTTTCTGTATGGTAATCGGTTGAAACAGCTCACAAACAATATTATCGATTTTAAAGGAATCATTCCTTTTGAATCTGTCTGAAAAAGGATTCAAAAGCTGAGTATGAGTCTTCATTGAACTCTGGTTACCCCATATGTACGCATTCCCTGTCAATGAAGAGGCCTCCTGAAATTACCAATCATAACACGTGACTATGTATCTTCAAGCCATAATACCAAGTGATCTCGGGGGGGGGGGGGGGGATGACACTTTATAAACAAGAGGTCGGGAGTGGGATTCGAACCCGTGAACGGCATACACATTTCGACACAGAGATTCCAATCAGTGTCTTAAAGTTTGATGCAGCGTGCTACATAACGCGCCTGTGACAGCCAAAGTACCGGGTTCGAACCCAGTCACATGCAATCGTGCATCCAGATCGTTAGAAAGCAACGGTAAACTACTGAAAGTATTATATTGCCTTGAAAATCACTACAGCCAATAAAAGCTGTCTTGAATAGGATATGCTACAAAAACCAAAAAAACACAATCATAATATTAATATAAACCATATCCATTGTTCTTTATCTCTCCGTGAGAGTGGATTCCCACCACTTCTTCATTTGAAAACCAAAACAAGAAACATATTACATGTTTATTGTCACGAGATTTACTGTAATGTACGCCCTTGTGTTGCCTTGGTTTGAAATGGGAGTAAAGAATAGCAATACTGCTGCTTGCTATGTATGTCGCAAGAAACGATTAAGGTTTTGGGGATGAAGTTGACTTCATGAAGTTTTCCAGAGGGTCAAAGTAGCCCACAAGTCGTGCTGCAATCGGATGTGTCAGGTCAAAAGGCACATATATCACATCCGAAGTGAAACCTTGAAACACCCTATTTCTTTCTGCAAATTGCATCCTGCTAATCTTCAGGAGTTTGAGATGTACCCAGAGATACAACGCTGAAGAAGACGATGCATTAACGTAAACTCAACCGCGAATTTTGAAGCTTGTTAACTAGTTACAATTTCAATTATCATGTTAAAAATGTCCCAAGTTAAAACTTTATTGAACGATTTAATTAATATACAGGTTGATGTTTAATTAATATACTGGAAAATCTATTTTTGATGTTTTTTCTTCGACCTTGCTAAAAAAGCTTATTCTAAATTTATCGGGGGTCCCTTTAGCTATTTTTATCAAATAGGGTAGGGACTCGAAAATATTGAGAACATGTGTGTTAAAAAACTCATTGATTATTGATCGCTGCTTATCACTTCTGATAAGCGGATCAATAAATAAATTAATTGACACTGTATTGATTCCATGCTATCTCAATCGCTCCGTCGTTAACCGATTCTTTAATAGCTGGAGTTATGTTGGTGTTTAACGGGTAATTTGTAGTTCTTATCTACATTTGAACTCCCTGTACTTTAGAGCATTGATTTTAATAGACTTATGTTATTAATTATTATTGTTTGCTTGCTAATTTGTGTCAGTTATATTTCTTGACAATTACTAGGGAAAATTAGAAAACTAAATTGAATCTATGACAATGCACTTAGATCATTCATATATGTGCTTGATACTTTTATCTAAAAATGTTAGCTAGCGAACACGTATACATGAGCTAGTGAAATTATTATTAATGTTTACCAACTCACAATGTCTAGGTGCCCATATTCAGCTTGTTGGACTAGAAAGATACCGCATTGGTATTGAATAATGTATGCTAATCAGCAAATCCAACCCACTACAATCAGCAAATCCAACCCACTACCATCAGCAAATCCAACTCACTACCATCAGCAAATTCATCCCACTGTCATAAACAAATCCAGCTCACCTCCATCAACAAATTCAGTCCACAGAATGAATCATTTCAGCGTACTATCTATCTATTCGCTAAACCCTGTGTGCCTTTCAGCGTCATGGGTAATAGTGTTTACTGGAGATAACCCTCTTATGTGCTGAGTATATTGTGGAATTTGTCGCCTCTTTTATTTCGGTAGTACATAGTTTTCGTGGTCGGCCTCTAGGTCTGCCTTCACTGTATCTGTGTAGCTTATGTATGCTGTCTGATGGTAGTCTGCTGATGTACGCAAACCATTTGATCTGTTATCTCTTAATATATTCCAAGATTGGGATTGTACCGGTTCTTTGTCTAATGTCCTAATTCCTCACTTTGTCTCTTAGCGATATTCCTAGGATTCTGGGCAAGCATACCATTTGAGCTGTCACGAAGATTTTGTCTTGTGCTGTCATTGTCCATGTTTGGCTTTGGTAACACAGCGTTGGCATAATAATCGCTTTGAATAGTGTTATTTTGATGTTTAATTTTACATTTTTGTTTCTGAATATTGGTGTCATTTGCCCTAGGGCTTGGTATGCGTCTATTGTGTATTTCTTTGCTGCTCTTACCGTCTGTTGTTATATTACTTCCTACGTATACGAATTCTGTCACTTGTTTAAGTCTGTTGTTTAAAATATATTAGTGTTTCTTTATGTTCTTCCAATCTTTATTACTTTGATCTTTTCTATATTTATCTTAATGTTAAATGTTTGATGCAGTCTGTCTATTTGTCTTTGTAGTTGATCTTCTGATGATGCTACTAGTGATTGGGTCGTCTGCAAATAGCAATTCGTTTAAGTTATCCTTCAGATTGTTTTCTTCCGTTGTCTTTGCTACTTTGCAGATGTGATCTATGTATGTTACGAATAATAGGGGGATAGTGCACATCTGTGTCTTACTCCCGAGCGAATTTGGAAATTTTCGGATGTACTTGCGCTTGTTCTTACTGCGTATTGACTATTGGCGTATATGCTTTGACATAGGCTTATCAGATGTTGGGGAACTCCATATTTGAGCCTACTGCCATCAACAAATCCACACCACCTACATAATAAAATTCAGCTCACTGACAGCAGCAAATCCACTCAACTGACATAAGCAAATCAGAATGAGACTAAACATAATCTTCGCTTCCGTTGGCTGCAATGTATATCTAAAACTGGATGCCACTTATCCAGCTGATAAACGTTGACCTACTACAATCTGCCTTCTCTCAATATTCCCTACGTCAGGGGATCTTAACATTTCTCTCAATATTCCCTACATCAGGGGCTCTTAACATTTACATACGGTGATCTTTTCTCTAGGTTTTCCCCTTGATCTTTTCCCTTCTATCTTTCCTGTTGTCATTATATTCTCAAAGCCCCCTTCTCATTATGTGCTCAATAAATGTTGTATTTTTCTTATATTATCAATAATGCAACTTTTCACATCCATCCTTCTAAGACATTCTTCATTAGTTATCTTTGCCGTCCAAGGAATGCGTAACATTCTTCGAATAAACCACATTTCCACTTCCTCCAATGATTTTTTTAGTATGTCTTATTTATTGTCCATGCTTCATGTCCATAGAGTAGCACTGGTTCAATGTAGCAATTGAGGACACATTTTGTAGTATCCATCTATATGGACTTGTTGCATAGGATATCAAAAGCCTAAATCCCTCTTCCGTGTCTGCATTGAGTGTCTCAATTAATCAATGGTATTTTGTTTAATAAAACCAGAGATAGCAGAAAAACAATGTGGGTTCGTAGAAGGAAAATGCACAAGACATGCCCTATATATAGTAAGAATATTAATGGAGAGAGTCATAGAAGTACAACAAGACCTTTATCTGTGCTTCATAGATTACAGCAAAGCATTTGACAAAGTGAAGCATTCAGAGATTATAAAACTGCTAGAAAATCTTAATTTTGATGGGAAAGATCTACGAATAGTAAGAAATATGTATTGGAAACAGACGGCGGCGAAGAGAGTTAACAACACTACATGTACATTTCAAAAGATAGAAAGAGGTGTCAGGCAAGGTTGTGTAATGTCACCGGATCTTTTCTCCCTGTATACAGAATACATTATGCGAAATATAGAAGATATGCCAGGAATAAAAGTGGGAGGATGCAATATACATAACTTGAGATATGCTGACGACACAGTACTGATCGCAGGAAGCGAACAAGAACTACAAACCCTGTTAGATAAAGTAGTGAAAGAAAGTGAAAACAAAGGCCTCAGTTTAATCATGAAGAAAACAGAAATAATGGTTGTCTCGAAGAGACATACACCACCAACATGCAACATAATAATTAATGACACAAAATTAACACAAGTTCAAAAAGTGAAATATCTTGGCACCCTGTTAACATCAGAAGTTGGATGCTCAAGTGAGATAAAGAGCCGAACAGCTCAAGTCAAATCAGCATTCCAAAAACTGAGAACCATTTTGTAAAAGATGTAAGAGATGTTAAATCGAATCAATTCTATTTTTATGGATTGTAAACAGAAGCTGGATTGTAAACAATAACAAATAAACGTGAATTAGAGGCTACAGAGATGTGGTTTCTGAGAAGAATTATGAAAATACCATGGACAGCTAAGAAAACTAATGCAGAGGTTTTCATTGATGATGGCGTAAAAGGAGATCACTCATATCAAATATTTGGGGCAGTCAGTCAAGATTTCTAGGGCATGTGCTGAGAAGAACACAGCTTGAACACTTAATAACCACTGGAAGGATGAAAGGGAGAAAATATGGGGACGACAAAGAGAAAAGTTGCTAGATGGACTAGTACTGTGACACGGCTAGTCAAGTAAAATGAATTAAACACGTTACTAAAACACTTACCTTGCCTATTAATAAAAATATATTTTAAAAAAGTATATATAAAAAAACATACAATAAAACTAAACAGGACAATTCTCCACGCATCGGCTCAAATTGAACCTTTTTCAAGAGACAAACAATAGAAAACAACAAAATAAAAAACAAAATAGATGACACTTTGTCGGACACCCTCTGACCATTTGGTTGTTCATTACGTTACTGCGGCACCATCCACTTTGTCGGACACCCTCTGACCATTTGGTTGTTCATTAGGTTACTGCGGCACCATCCACGTTGTCGGACACCCTCTGACCATTTGGTTGTTCATTAGGTTACTGCGGCACCATCCACTTTGTCGGACACCCTCTGACCATTTGGTTGTTCATTAGGTTACTGCCGCACCATCCACTTTATCGGACACCCTTTGACCATTTGGTTGTTCATTAGGTTACTGCGGCACCATCCACTTTGTCGGACACCCTCTGACCATTTGGTTGTTCATTAGGTTACTGCGGCACCATCCACTTTGTCGGACACCCTCTGACCATTTGGTTATTTATACTGCGACACGGCAGAAGTTCAGCAACCGAACTTGACAACACAAGAGACAGAGAGTCGTGGAGAAACATGATCGCCTACACCACTCGGTATGGCACTTGATTGATTGATTGATTTTGTTTGATAACAGTAGAGAACTGGGAAATGCAGAAATATTGAGGGATTAAGTGTCAACAGCTCTATGATCATTGAAAGAAAATAAACCACCAGGGAAATGTAATATTCCCGCGGAACTCCTCAATCATGCAGTATAGGAGTTCATCACGACTATGACAGCTATTTGCCAGAAAAAAATCGACTATAAATACATGGCCTAGAAAACTAGCACAATTGTTAGTAATATCACTTCCTAAGAAAGGCAATCTGAAATTGTGCAAGAATTACATAACTGTTAGTCAAATCACACGTTCTTGCAAGTTGATGCTAAAAATTCTTCTTAACAGAATATAAGCTAAGATAGAGGAATATTTAGCGAAAGAACAGGTTGGTTTTGGTAAAACACAGAAGTACAACACAACACATTTTTTACCTCAAAATATTGACAAAGAAACATTTACAAGATCAACGGGCTTTGTATTATAATTTTATTGAATGTTGAAAGAGGACAAGATTAACAAGATTAGGCGGATGACGAATAGACAGGATTAAAACTTCCAATCTGAGTTTGAACCTGATTCGTGAAAGTTGGGGAAGGATTGTAAAAACTGTCAAGATTTTCCCTACGATTGTCGAGGTTACTGGTCAGAAAATAATTTAATATATGCCTATTAGTTAATGACATTTTATAGCAAAGTTGTGCCGATTAATACATAGACCTACTTTGAAATTAAATTAATTATATCTTGGATTATTTATTAGTTTTATGAAGTGGTTATCTAAACAGACACAGTTGCTTCCCTTCATCGGCCGCTAGAGGGCATCGCTTGTCGTTTTTCGACGATGAGATGATTGTGTTGATGACGATAGCGATAATTACTTCCTCTCCGCATCACACAAAGAGAAGGTTTGTTGGTATCAATATAGTTTATTTTAGATGCATAAAGTTCTGAAGTCTGCATTCATTATTGTTTCAGGTGACTTTATTTTACTGCTATAATACAGTGAGTAAGTTTCATCAAACTGACGACGGTTACGATAACGGTACGATAACACAATACACAGCGTTACGCGAACACATCACGGGTTTCCAAGACTGTGTTTTGATAATATATTCAGATGACCTAGTTCGGGTATAGTCGTCGAATGTGTTTTTTCTTCAGTTTTAGCTGCTACAATTTTATCGAATCATATTATATTATGATATTGAACATCGTTTTGTCATAAATAATGATTACTGGATGTCTAGTTGCACATTTGTGAGGATTGATTTGTCGATGATGCTAATCGATATCATCAAAACTCTTTTGTGTAAGGGAAATTACTCTAATATTGTAAATGCCTATCGTGTTTGTGCTTGAGTTATCTCTCTTTGATAAAAATTTGTGGTTTTTTTAAAATATCGTTCTATAGGCCTGATGTGTAATGTCACCAGATCTTTTCTCCCTGTATATAGAGAGGATATTTTGCGAAACATATAAA
The DNA here is from genome assembly GCA_034231615.1 of Meghimatium bilineatum. NCBI lineage: Eukaryota > Metazoa > Mollusca > Gastropoda > Stylommatophora > Philomycidae > Meghimatium > Meghimatium bilineatum. Next base: position 33,112,384 of record CM067318.1, read on the forward strand.
CCATGCCAGTAATAGCACTTGGAGGTTACAATCTGAATAATCTTAGATAAGCTGATGATACAGTTCTGATTGAAGGGAGCAAACAGGAACTTTAAACCCTGTTAGACCCATGGTAGTACAAGAAAGTGAAAACAAAGGTCTCAGTCTAAACAAAAAGGAAACAGAAGTAATGGTCGAAGAAATACACACCACCAAAATGCAGCATTACTATCAATGATGCAAAATTAAATTAAGCAATAAAATGTCAAGTATCCTGGCACCATTTTAACTTCAGATGGCAGGAGCTCCAATGATATCAAGAAATGGATAAAACAGGCGAAATCGACATTTCAAAATTGAGAAACATTCTATGCAATGTAGTAATATTAATACATACACAAGTTTGAGTGCTAGGATCTTAAATTGATGCAGTCATTCTTTATAGAAGTGAAGCATGGACAGTAAACCAAAGTGCTCAAGATAAGCTGGAGGCAACTGAGATGTTGTTTTTAAGAAGAATTATGAAAATTCCATGGAAAGCCAAGAAAATTGATTGATCTATATACTTTAGGGATCTATAAGGCATGATCCAAAAGAAATAATAGACGCTAACTTCTTGTACCATCTGGGCCGATTTTCGGCGCAAGCGTACTTAGCAAGAAAGATGAAACGGCAAATGAAAGAACGTTTCTGTATGGATAATTATGAATAACATTGACCAATGAAATGATCACTTTTGTTTGCTGCGCATTCTAGCATATGAATAGAAACTACCTGGAGTGGATAGCTTACATGTGTATTTAGTCATTATTTTAAATATTTGTACGCTCTCAAGTAAGTGTGTACTTTCAGAAATGTCTGCAAATGGTTTTGAAATTGAGATGGTGTCCAGTGATTCAGATGAGACTGAGATTTGTGTCAGATGCTACTGATAGTGACCTAGATATCAGTGAAGATTGTAATACTATGGAATAATTAGGAGGAAATAACGATCACGTTTTCCCATGGTTTAGAGTTACATGGAACTGAACTGGATAGAGGTACCCTTATTCATTACAGGAAATCCCCATCGAGGCCAGCACCTTGTAGTGGTGATGAGGCTTAGTTCAGCCATCAGGGGCTGGAAACTAAGACTGGTCGGGCAGTCCCATTCGAGCAGGACCATAGTCCTGCCCAAGTAAGCAGAGTGCGGAAGACGGAGGCATCCAGCCAAAAGGCGCACAGATAATCAGGATGCCATGCACAAAACACAATGGAAACATGTCTGTATCTATAAAATGTTATGTTGCCTGCCCTGTGGTGGACGTTCAGGCAGGGACGGTGCCGGGCCCTTTACCTCGAAAGGGCCCTATACCTCGAAAGGGCCCAACCTCAGTTACTGAAATTCCTTCTCAATTGCCTCGAGGAGCCAGGAGGCAAGGGAATAGAGCTACTGGCCAAACAAAAAAACGACCAATAAAAATAATGCACTGGAATGCTGAGGGTGTCAACAGTAAAAGAGATGGATACAGCAAAAAATTGGAACTTGAAAATGTCCTCAGTGAAGAACAAGTTAATATTTGCTGTTTCCAAGAAACACACCTCAGCAGCGACATAGCCTTCAAAATCAGAGGCTACCAGTGCTACCGATCTGACCGAAAGGACAGGCGAAAGGGAGGAATTCTGACACTTGTTAAAAACAATATCAGCGCATGTCAGCTGGAAGTATATATGGAAGGGGCAGAATACCAGATGCTCCACCTAAAAACAGACAGTGCAGAATTCCATCTCCTGAACTACTACTGCCCAAATGATAAACCATTGGCACTAGACACAATTCCAGATAAAGAGAGACTTATGGTGTGTGGTGACTTCAACAGCCACTCTCAGAGCTGGGGCTATGATCATATCAACAAGAGAGGTGAGGAACTTGAGAGCTGGCAGGATGAAAATAATCTCATCCTTATTAACCAGCCAGCTGACTCACCAACCTTCTACTCGAGAGCATGGCACACCACCTCTACACCAGATCTGGCATTCCACTCACCAGGCCTGGAATGGAACATCACACGTGTCGTTGGAAAGCAGCTTGGGGGTAGTGACCACAGACCAGTATTTCTGGAAATCCACAATGAATTTACCAAGGACAGCAGCACGCTCACTAGGTGGAACTATAAGAGGGCAGACTGGAAAATGTACCAGCATTTAACCAGTGTTCTAGCTAAGGACATGAACTTGGACAAAGACATCAATAGAGCAGTGAGTGAATTTAATAGATGTATACTACATGCTGCTAGTAAAACCATACCCAGGGGGGCACGCAAAAACTACAAACCCTACTGGAATGATGAACTGGAAAAGCTGCAAAATGAGATGGAAACATCTAGACAGCAGGCTGAGAACAGACCTAGCCAAGAACATCACAACAAATATCAGCAAACAAAGGCTAAATTTCAAAGAGCCAAGTTACAAGCCAGACGGAGTAGCTGGAAAGAAAAAAACAGAGTCGCTGAACCTAGAAAGAGATACTAGGAAATTATGGAAACTTGTAAAACAACTAAATGATGAAGGTACAGGGAGAAATACCAGGATCACACTTTATAAAGATAGAAACATTTTAACAGGTAAACATGCAGCTGATTACTTTGCAGATTCCTTTGCAGAAGACAATAACATCAAAGTCAGCCCAGACAAACAACAGGAGGTTCGAGAGAACCAGCAAAACATTGGACAAGGCGAACCTATCCCTGAAGTCATGGAGGCACCAATCACAATGAGAGAACTGGAGCATGCAATATCCAAATTGAAAATGAAAAAGTCCCCTGGAGCTGATGGAGTGTCCAATGAAATTATTAGAAACCTGGGAATTGCAGCAAGAGCAAAGCTACTGCAGATCTTTAACACAAGCTGGTCCACGGGTAATGTACCACAGGCGTGGAGAGAAGCAATAATGATACCACTCCTCAAATCAGGAAAAGATGGCAACACAGTCTCCAACTACAGGCCCATCAGCCTGACAAGCTGTCTATGCAAAACAATGGAACGCATTATCAATCTTAGGATGCAGTGGTACCTTGAAAGTGAAAACCTTCTGGTATCACAGCAAGCAGGTTTCAGACAGTGCTACTCTACTGAGGATCAGGCAACCTACCTCTCCCAAGAGATTGAGGATGCCTTTCAAGATAAGAAACTGGTACTAGCAGCATGGATAGACCTAAGGAAAGCATTTGATAAGGTCTGGAAAGAAGGGCTCCTAAAGAAATTGCGAAATTGCAGGGTTAGCTCAAGAATGTACAAATGGGTAAAAGCATACCTGCATAATAGAAGAGCCAGGGTACAATTAGATGGTCGCAAGAGCAAGAAAGTTCTACTGCGTCATGGAGTCCCCCAGGGAGGAGTCCTGTCACCCACACTTTTCTTGGTTTACATCAATGACCTAGTTGCTGAACTACCACACGGGATCAAAGTGGCAATGTATGCTGACGACCTGGTGATCTGGTGCACAGAAGAACATGCGACAGTGGCCACCAAACAAATACAAAGAGCTATCGATGCCCTAACCTTATGGGCTAATAGATGGTGCATCACCATTAACACAGATAAGTGCAGCACTACACTTTTTACCCTCTCACCAAAACAAAAAGCAGGTTATATCAAAATAGATGGAGAGCTCTTGAAAGAAGACAAACAACCCACATACCTCGGAGTTACTTTTGATGATAAACTGACATGGAAGCAGCACATAAACAAAGCAACAACAAAAGCCAGGAGGAAGTTAGCTATCCTGAGAAAACTAAGTGGAACCACATGGGGAGCCAGTGGGAATATACTCAGTAAAGTTTACCAGCAAGGCATAAGACCACACCTGGAATATGGTTCAGCTGCGTGGTGTCCTGCATCAAACACCACATTACAAGATCTAGATAAAGTGCAAAACCAGGCACTTAGAATAATGTTGGGAGCAATGAAATCAACACCCATAGCAGAGATGCAGAAAATGGGAAGAATGCAAACACTTGGCGAACGCAGAGACACAAAAGTACTAATTCAGGCAGAAAAGTTTCAGTGCATGCCAAGTCATCCAATGAAGGAAAGATTCCAAAATCTAGCAATGGGACGACTGAAAAGAAGCAGCTTTATCCATCAAGCTAAACGACTCCGCAGACAACTTACAGACCTACCTGAAGTTGACAGCCCCTTAAGGCCTGTACCAGAACAAACCCCGTGGAGTGAAAGACATGGAATGCCAACAATATACATTCAGACCCATGTGAAAGAAATACTAAGCGTGGACGAACAGAACAGTGTGCAACGAAGGACAGTCACCCTCAGTTTCCTGGATGAGAAATATCCACAAGATATATGGGTCAGAGTATACACAGATGGGTCAGCACAGAATGCTGTGAGGAATGGAGGTGCAGGTGTATATATAGAATATCCACACAAGCCTAGAGATACAATCAGAACACCGACAGGAAAATTCTGCAATAATTATGATGCAGAAATCCAGGCAATTAGTGTGGCAGCTAAAAAACTGCTGAACTCCAACTCTGACCTACAGCCTGTGGTACTCCTGACAGATGCAAGGTCGGTGCTTCAAGCTCTCCAGTCTGAAAAACTAACAGACTTGAAAAAACTACTTAGCGAATTGTCTTACCAGTATAGGGTAACCATGCAGTGGATACCCTCTCACTGTGGAATACCAGGAAATGAAAAAGCAGACCAACTGGCTAAGGAAGGTGCTGCTGAAGACCAACCAGATATACCAATCACCTACCATCAGAAAAAACAGATGATCAAGTCAATAAGAAAGCCACAAACACCAACACAAGATGACTATCATATTATGAACAGACCAGAACAAGTTATAATTCTACGTCTCAGAACAGGACACAACCGACTCCGCAGTCACATGTATACAAAGTTCAAGATTGGCAACACAGCCATGTGTACATGTGGACAGGCAGCACAGAGTGCCAAACATATACTTCAAGAGTGTTCTGAGCATGAAACGCTGAGGCAGACATATTGGCCAGAGGAAACAACACTGGAATCAAAACTCTATGGGACACTGTATGAACTACAAAAGACAGTGAGTTTTATTAAGGAAACAGAATTACAGATATAGACATGTTTCAAGTGAACGAAAGAAGAAGAAGAATTCCAGGAAATAATTGGACTTACCTAAACACATACCCACAGATAACAGTCCTCTTGTGTCATATATAATGTAGTAAGAGTTGCTTTTTATTACAGTAGCTTTAAGTAAACTATTTATCAAAGAAACAAACATGACAGAACAATCCAGAATGTTGATGCATACGCAGGAGTGTTAGACATCCCAAACAATAAAGTACATCCCCAAAAATATCAAAAATAAATGCACAGCAAATGTCAGAAGGGAGTCCATTGCTCATATCCCACAAAACATAAATGTAGATATTATTTGTTTCTATTGTTCAGACAAAATAAATACTTTATTTCATGAGTTTTATGCATTTTTGTCAAATATGTGTCAGGTTGGATATTTTAAAAAATAAATTATCATATGCAAATTAGATGACCTAATTTATATGTGTGTTTTCAACCTTCAGAAGTTCATAGTAATGTACCTCAATATATTCCCTCCAAGAATATATATACTTTTACTATGTTTAAACCTAGTTTTTAATGTTTTAAAAATATTTTCAAAAATGGACCCATGTCCTTCCCACTGGCAGTAGAATCATTATTAAGCTCCATCCTCAAAGGATAAAATATATTCCTCCAAATTCACTGACTCACAACCTCTATTATTATTGATGGTCAAAAATGGCTCTGATATAACCAAATTGGACTCAGATCTTATTATTCATTATGAAGATATGAAAGGAAATAGAAGCTTGGTTAGATATATAAGTACACAATTTATATAATAAAATACACATAAACCTCAAAGTTCAAAGGGTTCAAAAGTCGTAGAGGATTTATTTCACTGTACTCGGGTTTCCCAAATGTACTCCGTCACTATTAAAGAAGCAGCACATCGCCTGTCGAGAGTACCACTAATAGCATGTAACTCTGTAACTTCAAGTGATCCCCAGATATCTCAGAAAAAACCACACTGTAAATAAGACGACACGAGCCAGATTAGAAAATGTGACCTCATGAGCACAAGACGATCAGCTTAACCACTATGCTTGGGAGATCCCTAGATATGTTTGTTTGTTTGAGAACCCCAGCAATTGCGAGCGATTAGCTCTTAGTTCCTATGTGCAGTGTGGTGATTTTTCTGAGCTTTCTTTCATACCTAGGACACCTCATCTTTCGGCTTAGTGCAATGCCTATTGAAGAAGCCTTCTACTCAGAGGGGGTCCATAATTGTATAGATGACATGCTACAAAGCTTCTATAAGAGAGCCTTAATATAATGGCATGTCATCTACTAAGGTTTTCTGTTGCGTGTGTATCCCTAGACATAGATCTCTGAGACAATGCAAACTAACATGTAAAAAAGGTAAAGGTATGTCCCATGACAGCAACCTGCCGTCGGGGATGACGATAACTCTTCATGTACTATTTGCAGCTAGCCGCAGCAGCTATTAGGTGGGGTGGTCAGGTCCCTTCCTGGCTGTCTTCCCATGTGTCAGGTACTCATTTACAGCTGAGTTGACTGGAGGAGTGGTTGTGTCAAGCGAGAAATCACAACCCTGATTTTTTTTTGTCCGGGCGTGGTTTCGAACCAGTCACTCTGTAACCCAGTGATAAAACTAACATGAGATGGTGTTAAATAAAATGAGACAGTGTTAATTAACATGAAACAGTGTTATCTAACATGACCCTGTATTGATTACTATATGATGAGAAAGTGTTAACTAACATGAGACTATTGTAAGATGAGACAGTTTTGGCCGGTACTTGCTTCCATTATATCTATACAGATTATATTTATTGATAGCACATCCATGCTAATTGTTGTGTATCTTTACATTTGTAGGTCATAATGGACTCATATGAAGGATTAATTGATAACCCTATGACTGGAAATGCAAGTAGTATCACAGATTATCAAGTCCCATCATCTTTTCCGCAATTCCAAGATAGCAACAACTTGAATAACTCTTATGGAAGTCTTGCAGGGTTGTCTGGTTCATTTCCAGGCAACCAAACAACAGCTGGTAGCGGCCTGAATATGAGTGGATATACTTCAGGTTCACAGTCCAGTTATGGAAATATGTCCTCGGGTTCATCGTCTTCCTTTTCTATGCCATATGATCCGCCCGCTATGCAGCAAGGATCTGCACCCCATCTGCAAATGTCTGCCCAGCCTTCCACCCATTCTCCCCATGGAGTCTCCAATAAAGCTATTCACTCCTGCACTTACTGTGGACTTGTTTTATCTTCTGCGAATGCTCTAGTAGAACATAAGCGTATTCATACAGGAGATAGACCTTTTAGTTGTCATATCTGCAACAAGAGGTTTACCCAGAAAGCTCACCTTAACATACACAAACGTATTCATACAGGAGAAAAGCCATATGCCTGTCACATATGCCACAAAAGGTTTGCCCAGTCCTCTCACCTGAGTAGTCATAAACGTATTCACACAGGTATTGTTTTCACAATTTACGTTACATATGTTATGCTTAAATAATAATTGTTGTAAATTATGATATAGACAGTCAGCTCGTTACGATAAATATAAAAAAGCTTTGGTGACTTAGAGAAAGAAAATGACCTCTTCCTTTTTTTTTTTAAGCCATCAGTGAGACCTAGGATGAAAATATATCCAAAAAGGGGACCACTGTCGACAAAATGGTTGAGAGTCACTGCTATATAGGATATACTTCAATTATAAGTCGTGAGATGTTACCAAAAAACTCATACTCAATTAAAATAATAACAAAATAAATAGAAATCATAAAAAATAAAGACCCTTGACAAATGATGCTTCTGTCATATAAGGACCTTTTCATGACAAAAATGGAATAAAATAATAAACAAAGTAACAAATATGATAATAAAAAATTGTAAACAGGTTAACGTTGAAAATGAGCTAAACTAAATTTATGTACAATAAAGTATCTGAAACTGCAAGAATTTGTAATAATCCTTAGCACAAGACAAGTCATCTTCTAGGAATGATGGGAAATTAGTACATATGGTGAGTAACCAAACATACATGCTGATCATCAGTTGAAGCAGTGCCTGTAGGTATACTTGTAGAGTAGTCAGGTTGATGTTGTCCAACGTGGAGAATAATGGAGAAATACGAGGGGGAGTCAATAAGTAAGTCACAAATGGCTCTTTAGAAAAAAACTGAAGACGATAAAAACCTCAAAACTGTTTATTTTTACACATACATTATCCCTTTACTTCTCAACATAATTTCCACCAACATTGATGCATTTATCCCATCGTTTTATGAGTCCTCCCAAACCTGATGCGTAGAACTGCGTGCTCTGCTTTTTAAGCCACATTTTCACTTCACATTCAACTTCTGCGTCAGTCGCGAAATGCTTCCCGCCAAGGTGGGTTTTTAGTGGACCAAAAAGGTGAAAATCACTAGGGGCTAAATCGGGGCTGTAAGGAGGATGTTCCAGAATTTTCCAACCAAGATTTTTTATTTTCTCCTGAGTTAATTGAGCCGTATGTGGTCTAGCATTGTCATGAAGGAGTAGCACTCCTCTAGTCAGCAGCCCTGGACGTTTTCTTCGAATTGCATCCCGAAGCACTGATAGAACTTCACAGTATGATTCAGAATTCACATTGTCACCTTTCTTTTTGAAATTGGTTAAAAGCACTCCTTGACAATCCCAGAACACTGTCAGCATAACCTTCCCTGCTGATGGTGTAACCTTGAATTTTTGGACACAAGGCGAAGAAGGATGTTTCCATTGCATTGAAGCACGCTTTGATTCAGGCTGGTAGTGATGCACCCATGATTCGTCCCCAGTAATAATCCTGTTCATCGTGTCTTCTCCTTCATTTGCGTATTGACAGAGATGCTCCAATGACAAGCCTAATCGGTTCATTTTGTGTTCGTCCGTCAATTGTCTGGGCGCCCACCTTGAACACACTTTCTTAAATTTCAATCGGTCATGCATGATGTATGCTGAACCATGTGAGCACCCTATTGCAGCTGCTACAGCGTATATCGTTACTCGTCTGTCACCTCGAATCATCTCCTCAACCCGCTGCACAGATGCGTCTGTTGCAATCTCAACAGCACGACCAGATCGGATTTCGTCAACAATTTTAGAGCGTCCTTGAGAAAAATTTTTTACCCAGCTGTGCACCGCTTTACGGGACAAACAATTGTCAGCATAAACAGGAAGCATTTCTTTATGAATGTCTTTTGCAGGCAGTCCTTTTGCCCATAAAAAACGCACAACAGCACGTTGTTCATTGATTGTACACTCTGTAAGTACAGTAGCCATTTTGTTTTTTGTGCTGCGCATGCGCAAGGTACAGCTAGCGCCATCTAGCGAACATAAACATAAAGTTCTATGATGATATCAACTATAAACAGCTTTAGAAACCACCTACTGCATTTTCCTGCCACCCAACATCAATTTGTGACTTACTTATTGACTCCCCCTCGTAGTTTAATGTCTTGGGAAAACAATTTCTAATTGTTAGGGTTAGTTTGCCTATATGGCAAAGATCTGCCTTATAGTTGTAGATGTCCAGTCCTCAGAGATGTGTGTCACACATGCATTGCTGAGTTCTCAATGTCTACCACAGCACTGTTAATTGCTACCTTTTAGCGAGATAAGACGATGGAAACTTTTCTCAATCTAAAGTTCTTTTTAAAAAATGTCAAAATGTTATCACTATTAAGGTGTAGTGTGAAACTGGTTTAGTGCGTGGACAAACAACTAGAAGGCAGATTTTTTTTGTTGAGATGTGGATATATAGGAGAATAGGGAGACCTTCATGAAAATAAGAAAATGAATGCAGAAGTTATAACAACATTTCGTATTAAAAAAATAAGATATATTTAGAAAATATAGTATTTTGGACATGTTAGAATATGTGACACCTTGTTGAAAACTTTACTTGAGGGTTAATTCTATGGGAGGTGAGCAAGATGTAGGCAGAGATATAAGTGTGAGAGAAACATCACAAGATGGACAGGTTACAGTCTAGCAGAGTGTACCACCAAAGCAAGAGACAGGATGCTAGAGGTCTGTTGCAGCAAACCTTCATTGCAGAGATGACACTTGATGATGATTATAGATTTTCATTTCTCAGTACAGTCAATAATAATAGGTATTGTCTTTGACAACAATATCTGGTCACCAATCTGAAACTGGGTGCCTGGCTTTGTGAGTTTGAGGACAATTTGTATTCCCTGCTGGAGTTAATTGTGTAACTGCTAGGACGTTAGCTCTTTAATCAAGCTGGATGAGGTTCAAAACTTGTTAGTGAGTCTACAGTGCATGGAAGTTAGCCCTGATGAAGTTTCCCACTATGGAACTACATAGAGAACACAAAGCAGTATCAAATTAAAGTGTTTTTGTTACATGAAATTGTAAATGTATGAATAAATGCAATTGATAGAAATTAATTTCTTAGTCTTCACCATCACATGATAATTTATATCATTAGGAGAGAAACCATTTGTCTGTGAAATATGCCACATTGGCTTCACTCAGAAACAACGTTTAGACACGCATCTCAAGAAGCATTTGGACAGGAATGGGTTAGATGGGATTACCAGACCAGGACAAATGGCTGGACCAGCAGGACAAATTGAACAGTTTAGGCAAGGGTGAGTATTATGAAGTGTTCATCATGAGCGAGGTCATAGATACATCTTCAGTTGGGCGGTGTATCAAAAGTCATGCTTTGAATTCCTGGGAAGGGAAGAAGGGCATTTGAACACTCCTCAAACCCCCACTTATCTCTTGTATTGGTCATAAGATAGGAAATGACTAGAGCATTTGTTATGAAAGTCATAGGTATTAGAACAGGCTAAATTTATGTGGCCATTATTAGTACTATTCTGGAACTTGTTCTTGGAAATCCTGATGTCTGACTGCTTATTTTTTTCAGCATGTTTAAGCTGATCCCTGAGATTGAATGCAGACGACGTGGCATATTTACATATCATTACACTTTTGTGTCAGTTAGCCATTTATATCATGTTCTACGCTGAATTATCTCAATTTCTTAGAAGTTATATTGCACAAATTCTTATGTATGGCAGTGAGTCACAAAAATTCAGCATAATCTTTTTATAACAATTTTGTTAGGACCAACAAAATATCTCTGTAATAATTAACATTTGCTATATACAGTTATATGTGGTTGTTATGTGACTTATTCTTTCCAGAACATTATCTTCTTTTGAATCTCTTGAAATCTAGGCTTTGGGTAAATTTTCCTGCCTCCTCCAGAGACATACAGTTATAAGAAATTAATGAAATGGGGATTTTGAAAAAGTATTGTTAAATGAGACTTATGTAACACACAATTTCAATCAGCTGTACAATGAATGCACAGACTGTAGGGTATGGGTATGGAAAAATACAAATAACAGTGTACAAGATTATTATTGATAGTTACATAAGGAACTTTACTATAAACATGAGCTATAAAGGGATTCCACTGTAGTAAGAAATTATGTAGACGCAGTAGAGATGTGGTTTTTTAGAAGAATGTTAAGAACACCAGGGACAAATAAAAGACGTACCGGTAATGATGACATCTTGAAAGGAGATATTTTCCCCCAAAAAAACTGCTCTCTTGCATCAAAAGAAGGCTATCCACATTTTTATTGACACGCTCACTTTAAATGTCCAGAATTTGTTCTGTGTTTGATCTTTTTTTGTGTGTGAAGAATTTTCTTTTTTTTTTCAAATGTTTCCTTGTTTGTTACTGTGGCCAAGATATATTCTTAATTATACCATTTATAAAGCATTCAATCATATCTTTCATTTATTCATGTATATATTTCCATATTTTAATACATTGATCTTTTATTTACAGAGATTGTTTACAAAATGGTTATTCTTGCTTTCTTTTAGGCCATCTCCAAGTGATGACAATGCTTTCATTCAGATGATAGGACATGGAATGCCATATATAAAACAAGAGTCAGGACTTATTAGAGATAGTGCAGCTAGCGGTGGCAATAATGACATGAGAGCTGACAGTGGTATCAACACAAGATCAAGTGATAGCAGCCTGCGACCTGTGGAACAAAACAACAGAAGCCAAAACTTTAGAAGAGGAAGAAGCAAGAGAACTAGAGGTGATACTGATATTAAAGATGAAGAAAATGATGATGACCCAGGTCTGGGAGATTCTGAGAAATCTCCTAAAATTTCTGCTCCTAGTTTTTCATCAGAGGGCATGTTTCTTCATCCATCTGGCTATGTTGCCTATGGAAACATAGAAGACAGTGAGGAATCTAATGATCAGAGTCCAGGATCCAATACCACAGAACCATCCAGTCAACAAGGTGGTGGAACTTCAAGTTCTGGTCATAGACGTAAGCCTACTGTTGTTAGGAAACGCTACAGTGAATCACCAGCTAAAGAGCCTGAGACTCCAAGATCTGCAAATATAAATAATAACATAAATGATTTTCATCAGTTTTCATCACTTCAGGGCTCAGTTAATCAGGACAATGACAATTCCGATGGAGAGTTAGATGAATCAGGTACAGAAGAGTACCATGATACGGGAGAGATGTTGGATGACAAAAATGACCCTCCTTATCATGGAAACCGGTCAAGTAAAACAGGTACACCTGGCATAACTGCTCAGCATACTCCACACATAGCTACACAAAGTGCCGTTGAGACAAGGTCTCATAGCCGCCGGAATATGAATCAATCTTTGGACAGGCCTCATCAAGAATTGTTAAATGGTGACAAGTTAAACCCAGGACAACAGAAAGGTGGCCTGACATATTCTGGACACAGTAACTCTGTATCAAATTCTGGGCTTGTTAAGGTGAACAATAGAATATCACTTATAAACTTCACAGCTGAAGAGCTTATCACACATCTCATGAAGCGAGATGATGTCCATAAATGTCAGTTTTGTTGTCTAATCTTTCAGGATGCAGCTATGTATCACATTCACCGTAACATGCATGACAAGTCAGACATTCGCAGGTGCAATATGTGTGGGAAACTGCTGCAAGACAAATATGACTTTACTGCTCACTTTCTTAATATGCACCAGAATTAGTATCAAACAACGATCCCAAAATCTCAATAGCGCACACAAAATATAGTGCTATGTTGATATGACGCAATACACATCATTTAAACTTCCACTATTTTATATATACATTTAAATATATATATATGGTGTCCAAAATTTTTCTGCTTACCTATCGCAACAATATGAACCAAATTACATAATAAATGTTGTGCATTTTGCCATGAATACCATTTCCTCAAATAATAGTACTTATGTAGAACGCGTTTGATTTAAGCTTTACAATGAATGTACGGACTATAAGACAGAATTGTACGGACAAAATTAAAAATAACAGTATACAAGAAATTTTCAACATTTCAACCGTAAGGTCTTTTTCAAGAAAACATAAGACAAACTGAAAAAAACAGTAAATATTGACACTATCACAAAAACATTATACAGAAGACATTGAACAGTAGGGACATTCAAGGTAACAATGACTTACTTATACACAAGTATTGTCATTGAGATGCATATTAAACAATATAAAAATATAAGGGGAATGAGAATAGAATTTTTAAAATAACATGAACGATAATACAAAAGCACACCCATCAAAATCTAAATCAGTGAATGATCATAATTAAGATCAAATGGCTTATGGGTACCAAACTAAAATATATATCAATTTTCAAGGGCATACCTAGGTCTGCCATCTGTGGTGCAGTTCTTAGCTCAGGGACCTGACTATTAAGGGCATCACAGTGATTAGTGCCATTGAAATGTATGATGACAGGAGAAATTGTTCTGCTGTTAATGGCATGACGATGCCGGCAGAAACAGTCACTCAGTCTTAAGCCAGTTTCATCTATATACTCCTTGTCACAGCGTTTACACATGATAACATAAATGACATTACAGGATTCACATGTAAAGACCTCATCGATAGTGAAATTGACCCTGGGAAATGAAATGGGGTGGGTCCACACTACATAGGACATGTGTAGCGACGACGGAGTTTGCAACAAACTGTGCCAAAATGGTCTGAAACATAATCCCGGAGGTAACTGTGGACCAAGAAGATATCATTAAGATTTTTGTCATGCCTAAAGTAAATCACTGGAAAATCTTGGAAAATAACACAAGTTTGATTGTCAGACTGTAGAAGGGAATAATGTTTGAATAAGATTCTACGGACAGTCGAATTGTGAGGATTAGAAGTGAGAACAGGTTTAACTCTATTAGAAGAGAAATTAATCTGAATATTAGTCAAGGTATCATGGGTAGAGAATTTACGGGCGATGAAAAGACACTGTCAGGGTATGAGCAGAAATCAATGATCTATTAAGAAAGTCATCATCACCACTACATGTTATGAAAAGCAGGTGGATGAGAAGTGTAAAGCAGAAAACCATGTGCATCAATAGGTTTGTAGTATGCAGATGTGTTGAGGTAAGACGGATGAATTGTGACAATTATGTCAAGATAGTTGACAGAAGTAGTAGTTAGTTAGTCGTTGGGTCATCGTCACTGCACTCCGGACAAGTCCATAGGTGCTCAGATCTCTCCTTGAGTGTATCCACCATTACACGTTAACTGCTGGTCCCAGTACGCTGTTGATTGACCATCATTCTTTCTCACCCACAAAACCGTTCCTTTCTAGCGACACCAAATTTCAAAACAAACTCCCTTTTTCATGGAGCAAGAGTCATCGTCACTTATACAGTCATTTGTTAGTGCGTTTTCCCGTAGGGCGCTCAAAATATCTGCCCGATCCATCACTCCACCAATAACCGTAGTAACCTCCTGTGTGCCCAACTTATGTGCTCCCTTATTACCCCGAACTGCATGTCAGGCACAGAAATAAGTCACAATGCAAACACAGGAATTCTTCACTGCATCCAGCCAGTGTTCCCAAATGTGCCCCGCCTGCACATAGTAGAGATGTTTGTTAGATTTGAATAGCATGGTTAGTTGTTGGTATATTTGATGAAATGAGGTCATTCTGTTTCAGACATGTCAGTAGTACCTATACCATCAATGTATCTATCAAAAAGAAATGAAAAATGTCTTCCATACTTGATATTACAAATGTTCCATGAAGGCAACCATAACTAGCCCCCATCTTAGTACCCATAGCAATGTCACTGATAGATTAAAGAAATGTCAATTGAATTCAAAAGAATTTAATGTCAGCAACAATTCAGCAAGGCAGATAAGAGTGGAAGTGGATAGAGGGTTTTTATTGAAAAAGTCCGTTAATGTTGGAGCATTTTAAAAAGACCTTACGGTTGAAATGTTGAAAAGTATACTGTTATTTGTATTTTTTTCATACCAAAACCATATAGTCTGTATGTTCATTGTAAAGCTGATCAAACTTTGTGTTCTATGTAAGTAGTATTGTTGTACAGTTTTACAGCAGTCTCACTTAGCTATTTCCCTAATAAAAGCATTCGTCACCACATTGCTGTTATATCTGAAAAACAGGTATAACTTACTAACTTGATCCCCTCTAAGCTGAATACCTCTTCCTTATTGTCATTGATGATCTTGGTGAAAAATCTCAATGTTTTAAAAACATTGTTTGCTCATGAGATTACCATCTGGACCACTGATCCAATCCTGGAAAAAGCAAAGATCAACGGAGCTCTCCTCACAATCTCTGTATATTGTGGAAAATAAATATCAATATACAGAAAACTGCTTACACTATTTTCTCACGAAGTCACAAAACAGCCAAAAGATCTGTCAACATCAAAATTAGTGGAGAAATTTTAATAAAGGACAAAATGTACAAGTCCCCTATGCATCTTGAAGTAAAACTATACAGGCAACTAACACTAAAAGATCACATGGACAATTTCAGAGGAAAAGCAAGCAAACGTGAACTAAGCTCTGAGACTAATCTGTGGAGGGATGCGATCAACAGCAGCGTGTAAGATAGATGCAAATGTAGAGCTGCTGGATATCAAATGGAAAAGAGCACTGACAAAAGCAGTAGAAAGGTACAAAAGACAAGAGCACCCAAATAAAATACTTACCGTAATGGAAACATACAAAAAGACTAAAACAACTCTCTACTGGATATATCTGGAGAGGAATATGATAAACACCATCTACTGCAAAAGAGAGAACTGAAAAATGAATATCTCAGACCACCCCCCCCTTAGGAGAACTTACACCAACCAACTATCCAAACAAAATCCTAGATGAAACATCCAATATGGGAATACTACCAACAATCCAGAGGTTATGTACCCAAGAAACTATAAACAGTTACCCATCTTCAGCAATCAAGGCCTACACTGAAAGATCAGCTTTCAAAATCACACATTTTGTGATACCCTGATGGATCTGCCTATGAGTTATGTGATTCTTGTGGTGAAAATTTCTCAAATTATGAAGCAAAGTCTGAGGCCATCAAGACAGTAATTGAGTAAATACACCAACAGTTTGATCTCATAGAACAAAAACTGTGTCAGTTTTGAAAGCAAATACCACTACCCACATTAAAAAATAACATTACCACCCTTTACAATGTCCTCAATAATATAAAGGGAATGTCTAGATATGTCTTTAAATATTTCTAAAATCTTGTGTGACCAAATATGAAATGTAACTGCACAGAAACTTTCTAGACATCATGTATGTATGTGTGTATACATACATACACAACTTTTTTCTATTTAATGTGTTCTTTACAGAATGTTTTCTTTTTTTATGTAAGCCTCTTGGTTCTAGTGCAAGATGTTTACCTTATTTCAAATATTACCGTATGTCAAATTCAAAAGGTCCCAGAAAGGTCACTGTCATATTCATCCTATGTAGACTCATTTTCTCTTTCCTTGACCCTACCTTTCCTCCATGAATAATCTTTCTAACCCATTGTGGTGCATGCGGTTGCATCTGTGGTTCTCACCAATGGCTCACTAGATAAACCACCCATGCAACAGAAAACCTTAGTAGATGACATGCCTTTATATTGAGGTTATCTTCTTATAGAAGCTTCTTGGCACGTTATCTATTCAATCCCATAGTCGTAACCTTCGATAACAGTTACAGTGTTGTCGCAAGGGCCAGAGTTGTGCCCTGATGTCGACATCTGTTTCGGCAGCATTAGACTCGAGACACCATCGAGTCGGACGCCTGCTGGAACAGAGGGGCGGAGCACTTATGGGAATGCCACACGTGCTGTGAGGCCAGTTTCTAATCAAGAATCTAACCCATTGTGTATTTTTATATGCCCAAAATGTGTTAGCTTACATAATTATCTGTATAACTCTCACTAGTTCAGGTACAATCATTTGAAAAGACTAAATATTAAATGGGCTTCATTACTCAGAGTTACAGAGTTTGATACTATGTGTGGAGCCCTCAGAAGGTGCGGTGCTGCTTTGTTGAGAGGGACTGAGTATTATGGTGCAACCCAAGATTTACAATGAAGTAAATCTGCTATGCCATATCAGCCTCTCACTACTCAGAATGACCATTATCTTCATCCCAAACATGCTGGAACAAGCTTACACCTTGAATGCTTCAGGCATCATTTCTGAAGGGCAACCCTAGGACATAATTAATGTTTTATGATAATTACAGTGAACAGAGAATCTATGGCATTTTCAAGAATTCATCCATGTAACCATGGCACCCAGTCTTTGGAGAAAAGATCTTACCACTGTTAACCTTCCATTCATGACATAAGAGGCAACTTAGGAGGTTGGAAAGGTAGTGTGACAGCCTGTATCTAAATAGTCTATATTGTCACAGAAACAATTTAGTAAACCTTTTCTTGTAAAAGGGATTATGGTTACAGAGAAAATGTATTTTTCTAGCTAAAGCCAAAAAGATCCTATGGGTTTGTATCCCAATTGATTACAAGAAACATTTTATTGACACAGAAATTTAAGGCCAGAATCATCATCATCAGATGTCAGGCCGGCTGGCTCTCCACAGCTCTCTGTCTCCAGTATTATGTATCAAAATTGTTGTTGTTTCCTTGCCGTGCCAGGTTGTCAAACTGTCTAATATTTTCTCACGTTGTTGCCCTCTGTCTCTGTTGCCTTCAATTTTGGCTGTTGTGACTATGTTCTCCAAACCTGCCTGTCTCATGAAGTGGCCAAAAAAATAAGACTGCCTTTTTCTTATATTATTGATTAAGGTCCGTTTCGCAATTGACTCTTTCAACACCTCCACATTAGTTTTTCTGGCAGTCCATGGTATTCTCAGTATTCTACAAGGAAGACTATTGCTATAAATTCAAAATGAGTATGTCCTGTTTGTTTTAGGGAGTCTCTGTGAATTTGTAAAGGACATGATAAATGATAAAATTTGTCAGTGGCCTATGCTCTCAATGGTGCCATAGTTTGATTATCAAAAACTGAGGATGAAGATTGGCACAGCGCAAAAAACAGCCACCCAAAAATTGTATAGAAATAGTAAATAAACACAGATGGCACTGCTCTACACTGATGCACCTATTGAAATGAAAGCTTCAGTACATATGGACATGTCCAAGTGTATAAAGATAGTAATTTACATACCAATTACAGTTGAATCCTGTACTAAAAACTTGGTTTGGACCAATAAAATATGTATGTAATAACAGAAATTTGTTATATAAAGTACAAACTATATAGAGTAAATATAATTGGGGATTTCAAAAATTTTTATTATATAGGGAAGTTTGTTATAAAAGAATGCATTATAAAGGGATTCCACTGTATTAGTCAGTGTTACCTGAGCTGAGAGGCAAGCAAAGACCAACAACACTGTGACCTACCATGCATGTTGTGAGAGTTGGCTGTAAAAGTCATGCTGAAGTCAGTCCTATAGGTGCAGCCAAGCTATAAATCATGACCAATCATATTTCAGTCTCCAGACTACATCCCTGCTCACCGTCAGAAGTTTGGCAATGAATACAAAACAAGAGTACCTAAAAATAGATGTTGTTTTGTTTGTTAAGTTTCATTCTCAAACACTGTATCTGTCTTGTAGCGAGATAACGGCTTTATTAGATTTCCAGCAGGATGTAGTCCAGAGAACAAAGTTACGTTGTGTCTGTTTTATTTGCGATAATGACCTGGTACATCTGACTTCTGTGGTTTTTAATATCTAATTACAAGTTCTCTGACCAATGTTCAAATCCTGCTTCCAGCTATTATTATCAATGACATGTTTTTCCCAGTTTAGTGTGTTCATGTCTAGTACCTTGAATCAAAGCATAGATATATTTGCATAATAAGCACGGTTGAGTTGAGATGTGTCTGCAAAGCCAGAATACGGATCTGAAAAGAGCAGAGTTAAAATATATGATGTTTATCTATTACAAGCTAGGAAGGGCACTGTAAAAATATGACAATCAATATAAGATAACTGCGTGAAACTTAACAATTGTACTTAGTAAAACACAGGTTTTTATAATAGTTTCACTCAGACACGATGGACTATCACTAAAACTAGTGGATAATGATGTGCACATAAGAAAACATACAAATTGCAATACACAAAAAATATTCAACCTTTCATCCAAAAGATCTTTATCAAGATATGCACAAAACATCAAAAGACGACAAATGGAAATTACCACAATTATTACATTTCCTTTGGATACTTTTGTGTGTTGTGATAATTTCCATTCAGGGGTTGATACAAAAACATAGCTCTTTGGCAAGCATCTGTCACTGTAGAACTCCAGATTCTTTGATATAGAATATGGGATTGTACACACAGTAGTGGTGACAGTATTCTTGGACCTTCCCAGATCATGAATACTAGTACCATTTCCCTGGGATAGGGTGGGCCACTTGAGGTATTTGTGTCAGTGTGTCAACTACTAGTGATCAGTGAACTTGATATCCAGGTCAAACGGTTGTTGTATAATTTACTTAGACATTCCAATACTCCAGTTTACACTAGAAACTACAATACTCCGGCTTACACAAGTCACTAAAATACTCCAGTTTAAACTAGACACTACAATACTCTGGCTTACACTATTTTTGCGAAGAAAAATAGAATAAAAACCAATTTTGAACTGTATAATCACTCTGGTGTTCCGGGGCCCAAAAGGGAAGTAAAATATAGCAAAAGTGTTTACCTTCCATGCATGTAATAAGAGGTGACTACGGAAGTTTTGGGGTGGTGTGGCTGTCGCATTCCATATAGGGTCAAATGACCCTGAAGTCGGATATGACAGGCTGAAAGGCGCAGATATCGCAGCAAAGCTGTAAATCATGTAAACGCATTCCGAACTACATCTTGCTAATCTGCAGGAGTTTCAGAACGATCACAGAAAAAGAGCTATATACTTTATAGGAGAGGAGGTAAAAGATAAGGTAAGTTATAAACCAACATCTCAGTGCAGTTTTCTTTAAATGCTCAGTTGCCTAGTCAGTAGCTGCCCAGAAACAGCCTGACTAGCATCACCATCCACACTTGCTCATTGGCGATGGCACCATTCCTTGACCCTTCCAAAGCATGAACCATGGTACTCTACTTCATTGGAGTTGTGTGAGCCAACAGAGTAATTTTAATTTCAAACAACGAATAATGAGAAATTCGACTCGAAACCAAGGGTTGGCGGGCAATTGACTCAACATTATACTAGCACTGCTCCCTATAGGAGGTGTATCACTACGTTTTGTTACAGATAAGCACTTGTTAGTTTACTCCTTTAATAATGCCCCCTGAAATGTGTTATTATGAAGTAATGATCACAGCCATTCTTATAAACCATGTCAAGAAAACGATAGTTATCTCTGCCATACTTCAACTCATATTTGAAAACTTTCAGTTTGAATACCATTGTAACACATTCATTTATAACAAATTTCCTCTATAACAATTTTCAAAATCTCCAACTGTATTTAATCTGTATTGTTTGTACTGTGTATAGCAAAAGTCTGTTATTACATACATACTTTGTCCGTCCAGACCAAGTTGTTATAACAGGATTCCATTGCATATTTCTGTTGTAAATATTAGTGGGACCATTGTGCAAGAGAAATCAGATGGGAGTGTGAGAATAAATGGAAATAAAATAAAGTTTTTATTAAGTTGTGTAATTTGTGTGGGATTTCGTAGTGGCCAAAAAAATATCTTTTGAAACTAGGGTGCTGAAATACACCATACTTTGAGAGAACTATGAAAAAAAACTGATGTGGTTGAAGTGGAAGATTTTACTTACCTGGTGTTGTTGATGAAACATGAGGAATAGAAAATGACATCAAAGTTAGAATGGCTTCTTCTTTTGTTCGCTAATGTCTATATCTGCAGTGTTATTTCTTGTATGAATTGGACAGTGTTTTCCATTTCTTATTTTGTACCATAGAGTTTAACATTCATAGGTACATCAGGCCAGTATGTGCTCCTTAATGTGTTATAATTTGCACATTCTTGAAGGATATGTTCTGAAGTCTGGTTGGCTTGCCCACATATACACTTTGCTGTTGTGCCAATTTTAAATTTTGCATACATATGACTGTTCAGTCTATTGTGTCCGGTTCTGAGTCGAAATATGATGACCTGTTCTTGTCTGTTAAGTAGGTGATAGTCGACAGGATGGCTAAAGCCAGAACAGAATTTGTGCTTTTAAGAAACATTTGGAGTGAAGGATATCTACACACCAAAATAAAGATCTTTAGTACAAATGTGAAGACAGCAACTGTTGTATGACTTGGAAATGAGCTTGTATACTTTCATAATACACAGGGGAGATCATTGTGAAAGAACAGACACAATACAATGTACAATTTGTTATCCCATGCAACAAAAGACCTTAGTAGATGACATGCCTGTATATTAAACATTCTTTTGGAAGCTTCATAGCATGTCATCTATGCAATTTTTTGTGTGCAAATGCATGCACTCTCTGTAGTTGGGAGGGAGCCAGATATGTACTGCACAACACTGGGGAAATTAGATACACCGTTTTCCTATGGCTGGGCCCATCATAAAGGTCCAGTGACTCAGGTTATAACAAGCATTTTGTTTTGAACATTTGGTTACATGTCTGGAGCCATAGAGAAGTTCTGCATAACCAGTAGGCAATTGGTGGTGGGAAATGAGCACAGTGGTTACCTTCTTGGTAGTATGAGTTATTTTCTGGCAATGGCCCAGGGTGGGTAGAAAATCTACAGACTTCTTACCAGTACAATAATGTCACTAAAGAACAAAACAACAAACACACATATCACATGATAGCATTGAGTTAAAGGGCATGGGTCCACAGACCGCTGAATCAGAAACAAACAATTTGTTATAAAAGTTAGTTTATTGTAAAATAAAAAATGATTCTTACATTCTGCTGCTTTTAATTGCAGCAGTGTATAATTCCTGCAACTCAAATTTCAATGGTCAATCAACTGCCATGCCAAGTTGCGTACGCAATGATGATTCTCCATACACTTCAGTTGGTGATTTATTTTGTGCCACAGTGACAACAAAACCAGCAAATTCGCTGTCTGATCTTTCAGATGGTTACTGAATGTTCAACTTTTGCTTTTCTCATCGCATACCCTAAAAATCTTGATTGTGTGCATCTAATTTTTGCCACAATTTGTCATTTTACTCCAGCATCTCTGAGAACATTATTTTTTGTGGCTGTCCATGGAATTTTAATTATTCTTAAAAACCACATCTCAATTGCTTCCAGGCTATCTTGGACACTTGTTTTTCATTTAGAATTCCAATTAATTCTAGCTCTTGGGTAACCACAGCTCATCTGCCCAGCCTGGCATGATTAGATAGTGCAAGTGTTAAAAGCTGTTA
Organism: Meghimatium bilineatum; assembly: GCA_034231615.1. Classification (NCBI taxonomy): domain Eukaryota; kingdom Metazoa; phylum Mollusca; class Gastropoda; order Stylommatophora; family Philomycidae; genus Meghimatium; species Meghimatium bilineatum. Next base: position 33,135,252 of record CM067318.1, read on the forward strand.
ACATAGAACCCTGCATGTGATTCGAAAGAGGCATAAGTAAAAGAAGTCAGACTCATTTACTTCATTCCTGTTCACACTAACAGATTTTACAGAGCCTGGATTGGATTCCTCAGCCATCTGTGGACTGGCATGCTTATCTTGAAAGAAAGGAACAGCATCAATTCTCATTCCTATGTGGTTTCCTGGCGCATTTCCCTCTTTTATGTACCATATCATAATACCTTATTCATTAGATTTACAAAGATCTGTCCACCTTATCTATGCTACACTACATATCATCAAATATGTGATCTCTGAGTGTGAAAAGTATTATAACATACATACAAATTTGACTTTTGATAGATCTTATATAGATAACAAATATTTTAGTGAACCCTTATAAAAAACAAATATTTTTTGGTGTGTATATTTGCAATGATGAAATAATGGATTTATCAGTGCCAAACATTGTCACTGCTGTCACCATCACAAAGAGAAAATTGTTAGGTGAAATGAAGTATCTAAACAATGCTTCAGGAATTAGCAAGCTAGACAGTAAAAAATTAAATCAGGAAAAGAATTTGTATAATGGCATGCATTGATCGGCAACCAATAGCATAGAGTGATCCGTACATCTTATGAGAATGAATCACAAACAAATAGTGTCCAAAAAATAAAAATAAAGTACCAAAAAAATAGAGTGTACAGAAAGGAACATAGAGTACAAACAGAAGAATAGTGTACTGCTTCTTTTTATTCAATCTCCATCTCCCGCTGGATCTCTCTTGTAGCAGGACAATGAACCCACTAGATTTCAAGCAGGATGTAGTCCATAGAAAAAATATGTTGTGCCACAATTTTATTTGCGGCAGAGAATAGAGTGTACCAAAATAGAATAAAGCATACAACAAAATAAGATCAGGTTACAGAGTCAATGATAGATAGAGGACATCATGATTACCACAAAAAATGAATAGAATCAGCACAACCGATGTGATACACCTTAGTTTTCAGACTTTTATGCTTAACCCACTGATATTTTAGTTTGGACCGAGTTAATTTTCTAGTAGTAAAAAAATATACGTTCTAAAAATATTTTCATCTTTTATCATGCTGATAAATGGTGTGCATATTGTATTACATTAGAAAGAAAAATGGTTACAGAAGATCATTAAATTATTGAAAAGAATAATTATAATTAATAAAATAGCAAAAATTATTGGTAGATTAAAATTGTAAAAATAAAACTATTGCAACAGATGTAATTTGTTAATGGTTTGAGGTGTTCCAATCCAGTTTTCTGGTATTTAATGATAGTTGCAGTCAACACACACTTTGATATATTCATGTCTAAAAATATTAACATTAAGAATATTTTTCTAAATTACATCAGAACAAAAAAAAAACAATATACATCATCACACATTTCATTATTTACAAATTGTGTTTACCTATTACAATTTGCCTTAATATGTGTCTATTGTAAAGGACCTTTCCTTGCAGAATTATCGCTTTCTCTAGTTTGAAACGAAATAGGAATTCTATCTTCTGAAAGGGACCAGCATAAAAAAACCTAATCCAAGCCTCTTTTAACTTTTTGTTATTGAGCTAATTGCTACTGCAAACTTCTGTCTCTGAATGGACTATGAATAACAATAGCTAGTTTCACACTGTTTCCAGAAACAGTTGGACTTATTATTTCCAAAAAAAAAAAACAAATCTTAGAGCAAAACAAAATTGTTTTTAAAGACAACAGACGATTTAGTGAACATGTAAGTGAAAGTATACTTGCATGTAGCAGTAAATAATTGAGTTAACATAAAAATCTGTATTAGCACACCACATGAAACTGATAAAATTATGATTGGTGGAAACCAACTTTATATGTATACGCGTGTGTATATATCTATATACTGACATTTGCCATCACACTTAAATTGGATTGGATAGAAAATTTATTTAGACAATGATTTAAATCCCTAAAAACAAAATGCATTCACATACTTTTTTGAGTCAATCAATATTCATGAGATAAGCGTATAATTCCAGCAAATTTAAGGTCAAAGAGAAATGCTGGTGTCAACAAGGACATACAGGTAAATGGAATGTAATTTGTTGTTTATATATGCACACATAAAAAATACATCTTCCCCCTCAACTGACAAAACTATTTATATTCAATATGTAGAAATATTAATGGATCAGATATGATACAATAAACAAAAATACATCATATAATTTACAAGTATTCTGAGCAGATTATAAATGACCATTGGAAAAAAATTTCTCTGGAATGTAAATATTTTTGTTGCTGTTCCTTGGAAACAACATGGTAGATATGATTACATGAAACACACAAACAACTTTTGAGGATGAAATATAAAAAAAGAAATATCAGCAAAAACATAATATAAAGGCACTGAAACACTTATATATCCATCCTGTTACATAGCTTGTCATTTTAGGAGCAACACATCAGGTTCAGTATTTGTATTTTGGAAATCCAAATTCTTTGAGGATCTCAGTGTGAAGTGGTTAAGATATTTGCTTTGGTCACAGAGTTATGGGTTTGAAATCAGGCCTTAATGTCTTATTTAAAAATGCATTTTGTCAGAGACCCTTGGGAATATTCTCTTGAACTACAGTTAGGAGTCCAGAATGATATTCTCGACAGGCAAGGCAATCCTCTATATATTTTTGTGTCTAAGTTGAGATCATAATGTTTGTGTTATTATATCCATGAAATGTAAAAATTCCAGTGCTTACAACAATTTGAACCGAGTCATCATAATTTGAGAATGACCTTTGATCATGCAGTATTTTAACCACTATTTTCTTTTAGAAGTTCCTAAAAATATATATGTGGTAATGTCAGTTCACAATGTCTAAAACCCAATTTCACTGGCTCATTTCACAAATGCTTCAAATAGGAAAAAAACATCTCTACTTTTGAAACTTGTACAAAATATTATCTTTTCTTTTAACAGCTAACAGACAATGAAATTATGCACAGGACATTCAATAAACAATTATCATTCATGCAGCAAACTCATACTGACACACACTCATATGTACATTTAAAAATCTAATTTTCAAGACTGTAACACTTTACTGACAAAATTCGACGATATTCATCACAATTTTCATTATATAACCTTGGTGACCAACTTCAACTAAATTTTTCATCAGTCGAAATTTTTATTATACTTCAAAAATATGGCAACTGTACAATAGTGTTACTAAGAATAGCTTATCCTGGATAGTATTTTATTTCTTGTTCGCAGCTTAACATGTCTACACAGAAAGTCTGGTTTTCTTGATTTATTCCAAAATGGTACCCATAAAATACAGTCACTTGATGTCATTTATGAGTATTAATAAAGAACTGAATGATTGGAAAGTGAGATTGTGTGAAATATAGAAAGTAATGTAAATTTAATAACTACAATTTCACTCTTGAAATAACTCTGGGGCTTTCAAATTCATTCAGAAAATACAAACATTCATATGACACATGTAAGGTTTAAAAGTTCTCTGACATGAGTTTAGATTTTATATAGATGTCGATGTCTCAAAAACCTAATGGAAAATAAGTAGGCTCTGGATTGCTGGTCAGTAAAGTGTTACATGTAAAAGAAAAGCTACATAATCATTTTAATTTTAAAGTTCAAAATTTACAAACAAATTTTAAATTATAAAGATGTGGGTTAACTATTTGAGGGGGAAAAAAACCAGATTGTGGAAATGGGAGACTTTTATGATGAATGACTTAATATTCATGGGAAACAACTGTAATCATTCACACATACAGTACACCAGTGTTTCTCAGCAATAACGTATCTAGTTTCATACACCCTCTCAAAATATTGTCATATATCTGCAGATTAGGAAGCAGGTTGGGAGATGCGAAACTACATATGTAAATCACTCATGAGGCATATTTCTCAGGTCAGCAACTCTGAATTTTGTGAGTTGACAAGTATTAAACATGAGCGCACCTTCTGGCGATGTTCACAATATGCACAGCTTAAAGATAATTCTGCCAGTGCCCTCATTCAAAAACATATTTTGTAAACATTCTTCCCCCCCCCCCCCCAAATATATGCACTCATCATAACCACATTATCTAGAACTTCGCCTGTATGTTTCTGGGGGCCAAGAGGGAAGCAAATAATAGCAAAACTGTTTATATTCAATGCATATCATAAGAGGCGATTAAGAAGGTTATGAGGTGAAGTTGGCTGTCCCATCCCATATATGGTCACGGTGATCCAAAGTTGTGCTGAAATCGGATATGCTAAGCCAAAAGGCGCGGATGTCGCATCAATGCTATAAACCATGACACAACACATTCTGTTCTCCAGGCCACATCCTGGTAATCTGCAGGAGTTTGAAAACAAACAGAGAAGAAGACCTAGAACTTAGAATTCCCATCACATTTAGATTAAACAGTTTCTGAAATTATAGAGTCCAAAATGATATGAAATGAAATTTACATCTACATGTTCCATTATATACATCAATCCATGATGAAGGTCTGCACAAGCTACCATTGGACACCAAAAAGTGTCCGTCAATAATTTAACATCTTACTCCTGCTGTTTCAAACACAGCAATAGGGAGGTGACATATTCCTTATAGAGAAATAATGTAGTAGACAATGAGAAAATTGTTTTGAAAATGTCCGCAGTAGTTATTAGAAATGCAGAAATCTATGTGAGTCGTGACAGAAGGGTTAATATACCAATACAATTGTTCTGTATCAGTACATATTAAATCTACTATGTTAATACAGATGTACAGTTAAATGTATTGTATTCATTCACACTTGTATTAATAACACAAAAATGCTTCACAAGAACTTGTACATAATAAATGTGATCAAACTTCCAATCCCCATCACAAAGTTCCATGATATCCGTGTACGTGTCGAGGAGTTGCAACCATTCCAATCATTACAAAAACAATACATGAATCTGTTATCTACAGAGTCTAGAGGATTGTATGGGTCATTTTTGCGAGCAGGAATGCAGTAACCATGGCGGCGAAGAACTGGCATACGTAGTCGATGGCGGGTGTTTTTCAGCAAATTATTTTCACACTCACGAATATATCTAGGCTCCTCACCTTGAAAAGGCAAAAAAGAAATTATGGTAAGACTTTTTAAAACATTTAAACTTCAGAGTAAGTGTAATTAATAGAATCAATGGAAATATGCTTCAGATGTCAGCATTAGTGCTCATTCCCTTTCTGCTGCTTCAAGTCAGCACCAGAAACACTTAGTAGCATATTTTAAGGATTCTGTGTAAGATGATGATTGAAGATACTTGAAGGGTAGCGAGCAAAAGGTAGACTGAGATATAAGTGGGGAGGCAACAACATGAGAACAACAAGATATTTTTTTAGAGCACCACCAAGGTAAAAGACAGGATGTTAGAGGTCCATTGCAGCTGAGCAATATGACAACAGCAACTGATGATGTAAGATAGTTGCTTGGAAACATACATCACTAATATCATCACATAATTCAAATGGCAAATCTGTGCATGATTTTAGAAATAATAACCATGCTGTTACATACTGTTGTTTGTCCATCACAAGCGATGATGACCATTTGTTACATCCAATATTGAAAATTCAATTAGTTATGTCCTTGATTATGAGTTCGTAGATGGCTAATTAGCCCTATTCAAGCTGTAAATGTCCTTGGACAGTTCGGGCATGGAATGACCAATGTAGACGGATCTTGGTCTATCTGTGACTGTCTAGTTACTCTCCGCTGTTGAGCTGCTGCATTTCTCCTCTTTTCACTAGATGATGCGCTCTTTTTGACTGTAGAACGCATGTAGATCTATTTTGTGCAAATTTCAAAGGCTTATTATCAGTTATTACGCACTGAGGGATATCTTGAGGAGGAGATTTGAGCACCTACGGTTCGATGTGCAGTAAGAATGATTTTACGACTAACACTGGTCACCAAGCTCAAAGCTAACCAAGGACATGCATGCTTGACCTTTTTTCCAATGTCTTGCATCGCTATCACCATAGTGACAGATGCCCACTAATGATGATTCTATCTATAAACCCGTAACCCACTAGGGTCGTTGGGGTACCACAATGGATGCTTCAGCAGACAACTTGTCATTTTTACTCCAACACCTCTGAAGGCCTCCACATTAGTTTCTTAGCTGCCCACAGAACTGAAAATTACATATGCATTGAATAGAATGTTTCTCATTTTTTAAAATGTTGATTTGACTTGTGCTGTCCTACTCCTTGTTGTGAGACAAAATATCTAAAAGGTATAAAACAATAGTTGATTAAAATATACTCTTACCAGGAACCTTTTCAATGACCTTGACACAATAACTATCCCCACAGTCCCTCCACGGATACATTCTCCAGACCACATCATCACCACAACCGCCCATAGAACTCATACAGCGATGGCACATTATAGCATTCCCTGAAAAAGCATAAAATTATATTGTGTGATAAAATTAGAAGAAAAAAAGTGTCAAATCATTTTTTATGCATAGATGGAAGACATTTCAGATTTCTCTAATTTGAGCTTAACTAGTTTTTCCCCGCTTGATCTATTATAAGATGTTCGCTATCTCAATCAGACTATTGATAGTGTTGTTTCGTACCATTCACCCTCCTCCAGGGCCAGATAAATGGAATACATTATATGGAACAAAACAACAGCTCACAAACACATGCATAAATCACACAATGGCACTGAGTCAAAGGGCATGAGCTCATGCACAGTTGGATCAGCAACCAACCAACGAACTTACCATGATATCCATGTAACTCACTGCAGAGAGTAGGTCTTAAACAAACATCTTCCATCTTGTTCTATCTTTACCTCTAGAAATGGCTATGGCAAGGTTGAATGCAGTATGAAAAAGTAGATTCATTACCTTAGTCAAGACCAATACAAATCAATGCTACTATCTATTATATTGTATGGATGTGAAAGCAGGACACTCAATGCAGAGACAGAAAGAATGTTGCAGGCATTTTAACACTTCATCTTCCACAGCGTTCACTCTTTGATAACCAACATTATCAAATCTGAGCTTCTACACACAATTTTCTTTGTGCAGAGACAATACAGAATTCACTTTTTTCTTTCCACACTACATGCTACTGGAAGATGGATGAAAGCTTGTTCCCTATTTGTATAAAAGTGCTACAGATGTGTGTTACAAATTTGCTACAGCGATCATAAAATGCATTTATCGGAGACAAAATCACTGAATATTTAGATTTAACAGGAACCACTTTTAAGGCAGTGAAATGGCGTACGCTTATGTGGTTTTTACAAACAAAACAGAATTCACTTCATGCTGCAGGGAACAGTTCTTCGATGGAAGAAGAGGTGGAAAAAATTATACGGGCTTTATGACACCAAGGAATGATCACAGCATTTTTTTTCATGCCAATACATTGCCATGGTTGAATCCTAGTTCAAGTCACCATTATGCTATAAATAGCACACTTGTCATGGATTTCCTTGTAACACCAATGAAATTATCGGAAGTAATGGATGCCATGACGTCACATCTCTTGACACAAATCATAAAGCACGCTTATAATTACAATTTTGATAACTACTTTATTATTTCATTTATAACTGATCCTAACCCTTACCCCCATCCCTAATGTAAATACTTAAAATACTAATACGAAATGAATATACCTTTTCAATTAATATACCTTAATTTTAAATACAAATTCTACTAATCACACTACAAAGGTCAGGTAATACCTTGAAAGTAGAACAAAAGTCACAGTGGAGAATCAAACTAGGATTCAGGCCATTCCCATTGACTCAATGTCATATGATATGTGTTTCAATTGTGTGCACATGTTAAATTGGGAACCACACAACACACTGTACAGTACAGTCACTGGCTGCTATATTAACTAGTGTAACACTGTCCGTACTGTAACTACTGTGTGTAAGCCCACTTTATATTAAATTATTATTCAATTATATAAATAATTTAAAGTTAATTATATTGTGAAGTGTGACTTTAGTTAGGTACTTGAAATTTTCTAAATATTGCTACAGCATTAAAAATACTATAGTTAGATAAGATAGCCATTGAAAATTGCAATTCAACGATACCTCAACTAAGTCTGTATGTCGTCTCTGAAAAAAGTTATGATTTTTTTCGAATTAATTTGACATCAAAATATATCTGGAAATATAAATACAACTTGCGACCACAAAAATGTAATGAGCTGACAATTTCTGAATTATCTTTGTTATTTTCAGTAATACAACGAAAAGAACAGCAGTCTAAAAATGACAAAATAAACAAGTAAACTATGGAACCTTACAAGAACTCTAAATGAAGAAACAAAGAATTCACACTACAAGAGTGTCATCGAAGAAGAGGGAAAATTCCACACAGGGAAAATGGCAGCAAACATTTTAGCTGACTTCTACAAGGAAGAAAGCACAACAACACTCTCTCATACACGTATCAAAGAAGTCAAAAAAGAAATTAAAAGAAAACTGAAGAATCAAAATCCAGAGCCCAGCATGAAGACACCCTTCACCATTGCAGAACTAAATGGTGCCATAGGAAAACTAAAAACCAAAAGGCCCCAGGAAAAGATGGCATAACCAATGATATGATCAGGAACCTAGGGCCAATCAGCAGAAACAAGCTCCTTACCATCTTCAACCAATCATGGAAAAATGGTAAAATTCCAGACTTGTGACATGAAGCTGTCATCATCCCAATAGGGAAAAAACAAAAAGGAAAAACAAGCAAGTCAAGCTACCGACCAGTCAGCCTCTTGAGTTGCGTAGGGAAAACAATGGAGAGAATGGTCAACTCTAGACTGATAAATACCTAGAAGAAAACCAAAAGCTCACCAAGACAAGGTCAGTCTATAGGGAAAATCGAAGCACTGAAGACCAGCTTACATACCTAGCACAGGAAATCGAAAATGCTTTCCAAAAGAAAGAAAAAGTGCTGGCTACTTTTATGGACTTGAGTAAGGCCTTCGATAAGGTGTGGAAAGAGGGAGTCTTCAAGCTTCTCCAAAACAAAATTGAAGGAAGAATGTTTAGCTGGTTAAAAGATTTCCTCTGCTCCCGCACTGCAAAAGTAAAAGTAGATGGTAAACTAAGCAAACGTGTTACTCTCCAACAAGGATTACCTCAAGGAGGAGTGATCTCTCCTACCCTCTTCCTAGTATTCATCAATGATATGGGAGAGAAACTGTCACATCATATATCAAAGTCCCTTCATGCAGATGACTTTGCTGCCTGGAGTGCGGCAGGTGGCCTATCCACTGCAAAAAACAGAATGCAGACCGCACTTGACACCTTAAGTGAATGGGCATCTGACTGGGGAGTCCAGATCAACCTCTCCAGAACTGTGACAACCATCTTCTCACTTTCAAACCACAAAGCAAAAGCAAATCTTAAAATAAAGATGAAGAAACTTGAAGGCACAAGCTGGGGAGCAAATGGAAATATTCTCCGAAAAGTCTACATGGGTACAGTCAGACCTGTAGTAGAATATGTTATGACAACCTGGGCATCAGCATAAAAAACAAATACTGATCGCCTATCTAAAGTACAAAATGCAGGACTTCGACTTATCTCTGGAGGGATGAAAACCACTCCAATCCATGTAATGGAAAAACATGTACAAGTAAATATCCGCCCACTGGATGACAGAAGAGAAGAAAGAGTGCTTGTTCAAAGGGAAAAAATTAAGCGCATGCCAAACCATCCGATGTATGCGCAAATTTCTAGATCAACCAGCTTCTGTCACAACTCCAAAGATCTCCATGAACAACATAAAGAAATCCTCACAAACCTCCCAAATGAAATTGAAACACTAATGGACTTTGAAGAGCCAGGCAATAGGGGTCTCCAGAATAACACAGGTTCCTGGAATAATTAATAAGGAATACCAAACTCCACCTCAACTAAAAGCATTGACACTGGAGATGATAGAAATAAAATACAACCTCAAGAATTGGACACATGTCTACACAGATGGATCGGCAGAAGGAGCAGTAAGGAATGGAGGAGGTGGAATTTTTATAAGACTCAAAGATGGGAAGACAATATCAAAAGTTTTTCCAACTGGGAAATACTCCTCTAATTTTAGAGCAGAAGCAGTTGCACTCCATCAAGCACTGAAAGCCTTCACCAAACCAGGACTGCCAAGACCAAAGAAGATAGCCATATTCACAGATTGCAGATCCCTACTGGAATCAATCCAGAGCAACAGAAACGAAAGCCTTCTGCACAACATCAGACATGAGCTAAGACAGATCCAAAAATCAACAGCTATTCAATCAATAAACCCATAACCCTTCAGGGTCGTAGGGGTACCACATTGGATGCTTCAGCACACAGAGTCCTCCAGCGAATTCTATCGTCAGCGATGCGGATGAGTGTGGAAATATCTAGCCCTGTCCATTCCTTGATGTTGTCTGTCCATGTCTTTATTTGTCCTCCTCTGCTTCTTCCACCCTCGACAGTTCCCTGCAGTATTGTTTTTGACAAGGAATCGTGCCTGCATACATGTCCGAACCATGCTAGTTTTCGTCGTTTCACTATTGAAAGCAATGGCTCCTGGACACCTGCACACATCTCTACTTTATTTCTTACGTACACATTGGTCTTATGTTCCCTATAGGAAATTCGTAGAATTCTTCTGTAGCATTTATACTCGAAAGCCTGTAATCTTCTCTCCATGTCCGCAGTGAGTGTCCAACTCTCACAACCATACAACACAACAGAAAGCACCAGCGACCTATACAGTTTGATTTTCACTCCAACACTGATGTTGCTTTTCCAAATCACAGTTAGCCTTGACAATGACGCTAAAGCCATCTCCAGCCTTATTTTTAGTTCTGCTTTGCATTTACCATCGCTGCATATACTGGATCCGAGGTATTTGAAGGTATTCACCTCTTCAAGCTTGTGTTCATTCATCATGATATTAGTCTGGTTTTCTGTGTCTCTGCTGTTTACCAACATTTTGCTCTTATCTGAATTGATTTCCATTCCGTACTTGCTGGTAACTTTTTCTAACTTTGATGTTAATTCTTGCAATGATTGTTCTGACCCAGCTATAAGATCAATATCATCAGCGAAACGCAAGTTGCAAATAGGGCGACCTCCGATCGATATAGACGTGTTGCCCTTCAGTGGATACCATTCCACTGTGGAATCATGGGAAATGAGAAAGCGGATGCTCTGTCAAAGGCAGGAAGCGAAATGGAGCAACACAGACACCCACTGTCTTACGGAAAAGCAAAAACAATAATCCGCAACACATACACAGCAAAGTGGAAGAAACAATTGGAAGGGGAATACGAACATGATGCAATACATCTCCTCCAAAGATATCAACAGAACACAATATTTTGCCTTAGAACAGGCCACTGTAGACTGTTGGGTCACCTTTACCGATTAAGGATCTCATACACAGATGAATGTCCATGTGGATCCGGAACCCAGAACACATACTTCAGGACTGCCCAACATACAAAGAGCAGAGACAGCAGACCTGGCCGGAGGATACAGACTTGAGGCAAAAGCTATGGGGCAGCCGCTCTGACCTGGAGAAGACGGTGGTGGACTTCGTCTTGATGACAGACCTGACGGTATAGCATGACCACAGATGCTGAACGCAGAAGAAGTAATACAACACACAAACTATACATTTCTGTGTTCATGACGACAAGACACTTATGTTGATCACATTTCTGGAATGTTCAGATGGACACAGAACTAACTGATATTCAAAATGGCTGCTAATTTATATAATTATAATAAAAATAAATTAAATATATATTAAACATAATAAAATACCACAGAAACTATATATTTTGGCGTTAAAAATAGCACACTGTTTACATTTTTAAACAAGCGACGTCATGGAGTTCCGCTAGAAAACCCGGGAACCAATGACATGCCGCGAGTGGTGACGTATCACCCCCGCCGATTTCATGTGGCAGCCTTTTTTTGTTAGCTGTGATCGACTCGACTAGCGTTACTAGTGGAAATGGCCTAATTAAAAACGCAAACAGTGTACAATACCATTCTAAAAGGAAACACTGGTAAAACACCTTATTCATCACAATGTGGCGGATAAACCTGTTTTATCCCGCACAGGAAATCCAGGAACGCCGAGGTCTTATGTTGCTGCCGCCACATATACTCTGATAAATATGACGGGAATTGACCATCACATCTCCTCCCTTGATTGCGAAACTGTCTCTTCACTAGGCCCCACAAACCCTCGATAGTGTTTGTGTGGGTCCCAGTTTCTCTGTTTTGAAATTCCACACTGTGATTCACCGTGTGATGTACATAGTCTTCATCAGCCAAACAGCTGTATGCTCTCCAGCAATCGGAAATCGCTGTTGTTCCTGGTAGCACACATTCTTTGATGATATTTAACAATACCTCTTTAGTCCGTTCAGCGACTACTTTCAATACGCACCTATTGGTGCCTCTCTCTATTAATCCAAACACCCAAGCACCCTGCACACGCTTCCCCCTGTTATATTTACGTTTGCCAAACATGCTTTCATCGATCTCCATGACCACCCCTTCTCCCCCTAGTTTAATCGTATCACCAGCACACATTTCCACACAGATCTCCCTGCAAAAGCTCTTCCAGCTTTGGCTCCTACCTTCACTTCTTTCATAATGAACTCGCTCCTAGCCTTCACCACCCTCAGATAGGTGATAAGGAGTATCTCACCCATACTTAGGCGACTCTCTGCAAACCAGGAGTTGTGCCTAATTATTCTATGGCGATTAGTACCAAATTGCCAACAGATCCATATATAGCCGTCCTGTTTGCGGGCTTCCTGTACTAACTTCATATTGCCGCCACATGTAGGACACACATAATTGTTACTTATTAAACCTTGATTCATACACTACTCTAACACACATTTGCTACCACTATCGCGCAACTTCATAAAAAAAGAAAAATCGAACTCCACAGGTGCTGCCATCTTCACAAAATTTGGAAATGAAATGACCACACGCGCCCAAAAATGACCAGAAATCCCTTTTTTAAACAAATAATTTTTTTATTTATTTCTCTGTAGTCTGAAATGGTGTATAAATTAACCTTAATTAACCCCCCCCCCATCCCAACTTTTTGACCTTTTAACATTAACAACATGAAGTATTATTAGCATTGCCCGCTGGACTACTCTACTGGTCACGTGATCCCACGAACATTAACAAAGGAAAATTTACATGGCATCAAACACATGACCATGCGAACCGTGACATCATAACCTCTCGCAAGCTGCACGAACAGCAGATCAGCTTTATGGAATACCTCAAAACTAGGTCAAATTCCACCATGACCGTAGATATGACGAATGCACCTACAACTAATTAATATTCAAAATGGTGGCCAATTTGCATAATTAAAACAATTGTTGATGTTTAAAAAAAATTAACTGCTGTTTTCTGCATCGTCCTGCATCCTTAAAAGTTACATCCACATATATAAAAAGAAAAAATGGTTACAGAAGTTAATAAATCAAGTTGCAAACATGTTGAATAATGTCCTCACTAATTTTCACTAAATGTCACAAGAAATTTATAGCCTTAAGCAAAATTGTCCAAACACGCTAATCAGGCTAATCCCAGATGTCCAAGTACCTCTATTTTATTTATACTTCTCAACCATCAATAACATTGGGTACATGACTATGATGTGATACTAAACAACTAACGTAATTTTTCTTAATGCTTCTGTACCTCACGTCATATGTCCAGGCAACAGTCATGATTTGGTTACAATTCATATTATTATTGATAATTATTGGCATTGGTCCTAACACGGAAGTGGGAAATGAAATAGTTGCATTGCATACTCAAAACACAATAGGGGCCTATCAGAAATTGTTAGATATTTTATGTTTCATCTTTCAATCGTACTAAGCAATTATAAACCTATTCTATATTACGAAGTAAATTATTCTTAATATATAATAACTATACTTTGATCTATAGATACTTGCCAGAATGTAATAAAACTATAAGCATAAACACCAAAGCCAGGCTAAGTGCAGCCATGTTGATAGGAAATCCTAATCGAGGCTGCCAGATTTAAGTTTCCATAAAAAGCAAACTATACTAGAAAAGAGCCAGCAACAAACCAAACAAAATATAGCACTATATTTCTTATTATAGAATGAAGCGCTTACAGCATTTTCCACTTTTACAGCTTCTGCTTTATCATTATTATGTACGTGACCCACTGTCACGTTAAATTCCTTTATTATATTAGGGGGTCTTCACCATGAATGCTTTTTGGATTGTTCATGTTAGATGTCTCAAGTTATAACAGAGCAGTGAGACACTCAAATCATATGCCAACAGTGTGTTATATGTCGAACCCATTTATTTCTACTGGTGGACTGTAAACTCACAACCTAAAAGTGATATGAATGCTAGTGAAATGTGACTTTTAAGAAGAATGTTGCAGATAAGAAGACAACTAATGTAGAGGTCCCACAGACGTGTTACAGTAATAAGACAAATTATGGGGGGGGGGGGGGGGGGGAAATATTGTCACACATTTTCCAGCCTGTTCTAATAGTAGGATTCCTTTCCATGTCTTTATCATCATTACAATTATTATTTATGCGTGTAAGTTTATAAAAACAGCTCTACTTAGGCAGGATGGACTATAACTAAAACTAGTGGATAATGATGTACACAAGAAAACACACAAATTACAATACACAAAACATATTCAACGTTTCAACGAAAAGGTCTTTATCAAGATATGCACAAAACATCAAAAGACGACAAATGGAAATTCTCACAACACAAATTCGTTTCCACATATATTTACGTTTTTTAATGTACTTCCTGTTCTTCCGGCATCTCATTTCCATTTGATACGTTTGTGTGTTGTGAAAATTTTCATTCGTCGTCTTTTGATGTTTTGTGTTTATCTTGATAAGGATTTTTAGGATGAAACGTTTAATATGCTTTGTGTATTGTAATTTGTATATTTTCCTGTGTGCACACATCATTACCCACTATTTTAGTGATAGTCTGTCCTGTCTAAGTGGAACTGTTCATTAAGGTAGTAGAACTTCTATCTTCCACGTGCAGCAAGTATACGCCCTTTGTCTCACGACATAGGTCACAAATACTATTTGCTGAGGCATAAATCTGCAAGATTTTGCCTTCCTTTTGGCACATAAGTTTTCGTCTATCTCGACGACCATTCTTTCTCCTCCAATGCGTTTTGTGGTAGCTGTAGACACAAACTTCACGCTTAAATGCGTTTTATTCAACAACATTTGTCTTGCTAATCTGTAGTTCAGGAACTATGCGCTAGCAGTGTCGCCTTACATTGCATTCCAATTGAATCCATCCATAATTTTTGTACAGTAAGATCATTGGATGACCACGACCGAACATCTTGTCTTGTTGTAGCACTCCTCAAGTTTGTAAGTACTCCTCAGGTGTACATCATCTTTATCATCAGCTGGTAAGCTCAGTAGACAGACATCAATCGCATTGACCATTTTGTTTTGTTGACGACACGAAAGATGCGCACACGGTGTATGTGCATAAGATTAAAAGTTGTGACCGTGACCACGGATTCTCGTATAGTACCAATTGGTAGCATATCCACTCCAGGACGTGGCTATCAGCCCATCATTTTTTGGCTGTAGTGATTCTCTTCACAGGCGGGCCCTGTATCACTCCGCCACAGAGCCGGACTAGTATATTACCAATACTTGTTTAAAAAGCCAAGAAATTCCAAACAAGCCAAACCATTTTCTGAAACACACCATTTTAAAAAACATGAATAAGTGAAATTTGCTTTTTAATAAAACAGATATTGCAACCCTGATAATAATATACCTTTTTGCTCTCTTCGTTACCAGTAATCGGCCTTTATTTCCATAACCCATAGAAAGCCTCCCTGCACTCCTTCTCACAGGATTGCAGTATTGAAAGTTGCCAGTATTGCCAACTCGTTTTGTTGCATAACCCCTTTGTACTACACAAATGCATTTTTGAAAACACTAAAAATCACAAATCTTTTTCATTAAAATATTACAAGATATCCCATTATAATTATTCTAATCAATTTATTTCAGAATATCAGGGAAAACCTCAATTTTCGCCTTTTATCCAATATCAATATGGTAAACACTCCCACGCCTTCAGTTACTTTGTGCCGAAACATCCTTGTAATAATCTGCACGATGTCATTTTGCAGAATTTTTTGACAGAAGTCTTAGTGTTAGGAGCATGTTGACCATATTATTTTACAGACTGACAGATTTATTGTAGCGATGAAAGTTACAGCTGCTGCTCAGTTTGAATAGGGGTTACAATTTCTTCTATGTCAGGGCCTGGTTAATTTAGTGATAAAATATGCATTTTTTAATATTACGCTCAGAAATACGCAGGCTGAAAGATTGAATAAGATCCAGAACGAGGCTATGCGGATCATTCTTGAGTATACAGGATATATTAGTAAGCACCATGCGATTCTTACTCGACTATCAAACTACAGAGAACAGAATACAGAACACGACCCTACCTCCACATCATAGTTGACAAAGAACACCTACTGCATCCTGTAATTAGGGAAGTGAAAGGTAGTAGATTAAAAAGAGAAAAATAGTGAATGGTAAAATATTTTCTAAAACATTGGCACTAAGACTACATAAATCAATGAATCTAATTTGAAATATAATAATTGGATTGAGAAATGACTATCGCTGAAGTTGACCTCAACACACTAGGCCAGTGTTTCCCAACATGGGGCGCATGCCCCACAGGGGACAAGAAGAGTTGCGCTAATCGTCAACCACACACTCTCTCTCCTTAGTTTTATCTTGGTCAGTGGCAAGACAAAGTCGAGACAACTGGAACAAAATCAGGTGCAGTGGATGGCCAGAGCGTACTATGTGTCTAGCTGTGCCCTATGCTGTCCACACAGCCTTGCTGTTAGCGCCTAGGTACCCGTTGAGTTACCTGCCAACTTCTTCCGTGTATTTCGCCGCAAACAGACGTTTTAAGCCTAGGTAGACAAAGCATTGAAAACTCCTTATTGGCAACACTGTTCATTACCTGTGTTGACCTACTTTACAAGCTATGGTAACACATGACCATATTGTGAGCGCTTATTGTGTTGGTGTTCATTTAACAAGGTTAAGCGTTAATGATTTCATTCGCATTTTAATGAAATAATAGTTTTTGTAGAACATTTGTGAATACTGCTTTGACACAAATAATATCAGATATTACCATACGTTTCTCTTGTTTAGGTCCCACTTTGTTCAAAATCTTAAAACATTAATCGGCGAAAATTGTAACATTATTTTAATCTATTTTTTTGTTTTGTTGTTGTTATTTGTTCATCATAAGTAGCAATGATCATGTGTTTCATCCTTTAAAATAATCGACTAAGAGGCATGCCAGTTGTGTCTAGGAATTCGCAGATACCTGATCATCAATATACATACACATTCAGAGATGATCGAAGAAAATATGGGATAGCCGCTTTAGTTGGTCTTCTCATAAGTGAAGATTTCATGTATGCGTAAAGTGACTCATTTTTGTGCCGGGACATGAGGGAGTCCGGGGTAGTGAGAGAGCAGATAGGTTGGATGCACACGCTACTACTACGGCTATTGGTGGAGCGATGGATCGAGCAGACATTTTGAACGCCCAAGGGAAAACGTACGAGCGAATGACTGTATAAGTGACGACAACTCTTGTTCCATGACTAGAATAAAGGAAGTTCTGTTGAAATATGGTGTCGTTAGAAAGAAGCGGTTTCTTGGGCAAGAAAGAATGATGGTCAATCAAATGCGTACTGGGACCGTCAGTCAACGTGTAATGGCGGCTACACTCAAGGAGAGATCTGAGCACCTATGGACTTGTCCGGAGTGCAGTGACGATGATCCAACGACTAACTAACTATAAATGTACCAAGTCTGTGGCTATATCGATATCGACGCAAGACCGCGGTAAAAAGGTCAAACCATAAATATGTGACAACGGTTAGCTTTGAACTTGGTGACCAGTGTGTAAATACGAGAACCAGTTATCCGTAGTTCTGGCCTACTCTAGATATGGTTATAGACGCCCGCATTTAAGAAGAAATGGTAAAAACACGGAACACATTAGTTACCACCGCCGAACTCGGATGTATGGGACAATGGGTGCAAATAAAACATTGAGACAATGCATGTCCATTCTCAAGACTACATCGTGTTGGAAATCGAAGACGATTGTCCTGCTACAGGAGATATCCAGCAGGAGTTTGAAAATGAACGCTGAAGAAGGTGAAAAAAGGAGATCGGTTGTGTGTTTGAGAACCAACGCAAACATAATAGTAAATGTACCACAAATATTCATGTATTTGATCAAAGTTAAGATTTAAAAATGGCATCTTGAGAATGTTCATTTGATCAGGTAACTACAATCGATCGTCATGCAAGTGATGTTCCTCTCTTATAATTTTTGATTACCTTTACTCTGGACTAACAACGGGCCTCAACCAAATGAGGTGAAACCACTACTTAACAAACAAACAGCGATGTGAATCCTTTTTATGTCTTCTGGCCAAATTCAGGTTCCACCCGTGTATTGGGAGTAAATAATACTGACACTGTTGCATGCAAGGTATATAGTAAGAGGCGACAAAAGAGGTTTGAGATATGTGATTGGTTGTCCCATTCCATAAAAGGTTAAAATCACGTATATAGCATGCTGAAGTCGGATGTATGATGCAGAACGGCGCAGACATCGCAGTTAGAATGTAAACAATGACGCAACTCATTCCGTTCTACGAACTACATCCTGATAACCTGCAGGAGTTTGAGAATGAACGAAGAAGATATTCAGTGTCATTCGACTGGTATCAAGACATAGTGCCCTACGCGCTCTGAAAATCGAAAGTGTTTTTATTTTTTGTAAATAAAGGATCTTGAACAAAAGATTTACTCTGACCAAAGACATACTGTTATCACGCATATTTTCATCATAATATGTGTCAACAAACACTATCTCTTCAATTCTTCATTAGTTTTGAACATATGCGATGCTAAACGTGAGTGGTCAAGTATTAGACGTATTAATTTCATTTTGATAACTTTGACGTCGTATTTTTGTGCGCTAAGCAATTAATGGAATATTAATTTTAAATCACTCTAGCCGAACAGTAAAATCGTTAGGTGGAATTAGTTTGAGCAAGGGCCATAGTTTGTCCATTACTAACTAACAATATCCAGGACGTAGGTCAGCTTAAATGGAAATCTAAATAATTACCTGCTACTGAACTGACGAATATACTTATAATATATATATATATATATATATATATATATATATATATATATATATATATATATATATATATATATATATATATATATATATATATATATATATATATTCCGTCCATTCTGTGATGTTGTCTATTTATGTCTTTATTTGCCCTCCTCTGCTTTTCTCTCTCTCTCTCTCTCTCCCTCCTTTTCGACGATTATCTGCAGTATTGTTTTTGAAAAGGAATCATGTCTTCATACATGTCCAAACCATGCTAGTTTTCGCCGTTTCACTATTGAAAACAATGGTTCTTGTGCATCTGCATACATCTCTTTCTTTTTTCTTACGTACAAATTTGTCTTATGCTTTCTATAGGAAATTCGTAGAATTAGTCTGCAGCATGTGTACTCGAAAGCCTGTAATCGTCTCTCCATGTCCGCAGTGAGTGTCCAAATCTAACAACCATGATGATGATGTTCCTCCTTCGAAAGCGAAGATGAGCATGGCATGAAAAACAATAAATTTGATGAACAAGTGGAAAACAACCAAAACATTTGTGATTGTCTAATTTGGTTTGTGAGTTCGAAGATGCCCAAATGAGTCCGATTCGGGCTAGGAAAGTTATATTGCAACAGTGCAGAGGGTTCGGGTTAGAAAAGTTTTCGGATTTGTCCTTCCGCTTCCGTCGCTTGTAAATTGCCCGCAGTGCTCTTTCGTTTTCAAATTTAGTGATGCCAACAGTGATCTAGATGTGCCAAGCTGAGCGATCAAGGACTGTAGTCTCCCAAGAGCTAGGATCGATGCTGCAGTGATTGAGATAGTTTTTTTAAGGTGATCCTTGAAGTTCTGTCTTCCGCTTAAACGTTTACCATCGCACATCTCCCCATAGAATAATCCCTTTTGATTGAGATTGTCTGGCATGCGGATGATGTGGCCAGTCCAGCGGAGTTGGGACCTAGTCAGCAGGGCATGGATGCTTTGCATACGGGACTTTTGAAGGATTTCCGTATTGATTAATTGATGATTGTTATGTCAAAATTTAATTGTCTCATTATGTGCCACATACCATATGCTAAATACGGTCAGACTATCTATCTATTCGCTAAACCCTTTGTTGCCGTTCAGCGTCAGGAGTAGAAAATATTTCTGGAGATGACCCTCGTGTGTGCTTAGTATATTGTGGAGTTTGTGTCGCCTCTTTTATTTCGGTGGTCTATCGTTTTCGTGGTCGGCATCTAGGTCTGCCCTCACTGTATCTGTGTAGCATAGTTTGCTGTGGTATGCTGTCTAATGGTATTCTGCTGATGTATGCAAACCATTTTATCTCTTGTCTCTTAATATATTCCAAGATTGAAATGGTAACGGTCAAACGATTTGTAAAATCAATGAAATTGTGCTATAAGTTAGTTAGTTGTTGGATCATCGTCACTGAACTTCGGACAAGTCCATAGATGCTCAGATCTCTCCTTGAGTGTAGCTGCCATTACACGTTGACTGACGGTCCCAGTACGCAGTTGATTGACTATCATTCTTTCTTGCACACGAAACCGATGATGAAAGGTATACCATTTGGTATAGGCTATGCCTAATGTCGACGGTTGAATAGTCGTACATCATCATAAAAGGTAGTTTTTATTCACAACAATTTGAGGTCAGAATTAGGAGAATGAAATTGTAGACAGAACATACGCTATACTTTAAGAATGTCATGAATATGAAATGCTGAAGCAAATACACTGGACCAAAGAGACAACACTAGAATAAAAACCTCTACGGACCCCTGTACGAGTCACCAAACAGTCAAATTTATAGAAGAGACACAATTTCAGATTATTAAAAAATATAGGGCATACATAAATTCCAAGCGAACGGAAGAATAGCTATAGGCCTATAGTAATTTAAATTAGTTCACGTCTTTCACCTTGATACTGATAGAAATGAGTGACCAAGGGAGAGGAAAAATCAGAAAGGGCCTTCTCCCTTGATAGATTCGAAAAGCACAAAACCAATGACTGACTAATACACTGAGCTTATATACCCTTAAATGGTTAACGGACCGGCGAGTTGAGCATTTATGGGAATGGCGGTGTGACTTGATGCTGGTTCCTTATCAAGAATTAGGTGTGTGTCGAAGAAATTAAAAGATTATAAATTAATTGTTGTCCCCGGACTAATCGTAGAGGGTTACTCCCCTTACCTGTCGCCAGATGGCCTGTCTCTTCGATGTACACGGCGACGACGATGATCAATGACGATGATAAAACTGGCGACGTCGACAAAACCTGCACAGGTTGTTCATATGCGGTAATTATGTCATTGCTATGTCTTAAACAAACATTAGTCGAACTCCTTGCGCTTTAAAATTGTGTTTTTATTTTAGAATAGCTAACTATAATGTTTGATTCATTCATTCATCAGCTGACGATGGTAACGAGAACCGAATAGGGCAAAGTCAAAGTTATGGCGACGAGGAAACGGGCTCGTAAAAGAAGTAGAACTAGGTGCTAATTCTAGTACTGCACATAGGTCGCACTTTTTGTAATACTTTTATTGATGCGATATTTATTTTAAAATAAATTATCCACGTTTTGACGATATTGTCGATTTATTGTGTCGGAAGTTTAGTTATCGACTTTAGACATCAGATTATCGACCAAACAACATTAGTTAACAAACACTGACATTCATAATCTACAGGCCAGTATCTCACAACAATGAAATACGTTTAAGTCGGTTATTTCCCTTCAATTGTTTCATCTTGTATCAATAACCGGTTATACTATACTCACATATTTATTTATTATTTTAACCTTTATGCAAGGTAGTACTGACACATCTACACACTCATAATGTAAACAACACACACAGATGTAGTTGTAGAAGTACTGACACACCAACATTCTGAGGATGTAAACAATTGTCATAACGTGCTTCAGTACAGGCCTATTTAATATATTATCATCATAAATATAGGACTATATGATATGCCTTTTATATTATCTTATAAATGAAGTATGTAGGCCCTATAGGCAAGTCATACTAGTCATAGTGCTGACACAGTACACACCTACTCACAGAATGTAAACAACATACACTTAGTAGTAGTATGTATCAGTATAATTAAGTATAATAAATGTACTGATTCCAACACTACACAAAATGTAAACATGCACCTGTATGTATGTAATAGACAATAGTAATACTAACTAATACTGACAGAATGTACTAGACCCAGAATATAAACAACATATAGATATAAATATAGTAGTAGTACTGACACACAGAATGGAAATCAAAGAACACAAAATAATGATATTGTATGTTTTATCAATTTGTGAATCTACTTAGAAAAACTGGAGGAACTGTATCCTACAACTTATGTGAAGCATGTATGGTATGGTTTTGAAATTAATTGATTGTATTATTTTTGGCAGTAGTGGTTTATATTATATGGAGTTTATATATTGTATCATGAATTTCATCCAGTCAGAGGACATAGATCATCAAATAAGTTCACTCAACCTGACTGTTTCACTACAGAGTATTCCATTGTGGCCAAATTTAAAAAAACACAAGGCAACAAAATAAAACTTTTTTTAATCATCTGAAACCAAAATACACTTTTCTAAAGGATTTTTTGGCGCTGATTTCAGATCTGGTATCAGTTTTTTTCTATCACGTCAAGTTTTAAAGTTATGAGTGATGTTAGTTTTCACTGAACTTGGCTGTATTTTTTCGAGAATCGTAAACATCAATTAAGCAAATGATTCACATCTTCTAGACTAAATCAAATATACTCACATCACAGCATAGATATGTAGAATGTTTCTTCAAAAATGCTTGGAATTTGATTTTCTGTTATATTCTTCGCCTGGATTATCATGGAATAGCATCCAGCAGAAGTCGGCCATCATACTCTCATTCCACAAACCTTGATAACGGCGCTCCATTAACTGAATGTCCTGGTGAAAACGTTCTCCTTGCTCTTCACTCACCATACCAAGATTTTCTGGGAAGAAATCTACATGGGAGTGCAAGAAGTGCACTTTTAATGACATGCGACAGCCAAGGTTCTGGTAAGAATCTATTAGACGCTGAACTCCTTCCCTGTACGTAGGGGACTTATGATTACCAAGAAAGTTTTCACAGACCCACTTGAATGCCTCCCAGGCTTCTAGCTCAGCTCCTGACAGAGACTGTTTGAAACCTTCATCTTGTAAAACAGATCTGATTTGTGGACCTATAAATATCCCTTCCTTCATTTTTGCAGCAGTGATGTTTGGGAATTTATTAACAAGGTACTGAAAACCTTCTGAGTTTGTCTTACCCATGGTCTTCACAAGGGTTTTCATCAGTCCTAGCTTAATATGGAGAGGTGGCAGAAATATTTTCTGTGGATCAACAAGGGGCATATTTTGGACACTGCTTGCTCCTGGCGTATAGATATGCCTGGGCTCCCAGACACGTTTGACATAATGTTCCGCTGTTGCTCGACTATCCCATAGGCATAGGAAACAGCAGTATTTAGTGAATCCTCCTTGCATGCCCATCAACATGCCAATGACCTTTAGATCACCACAGATGTTCCACGGCTGTGTTTTCACTGCATTCCTCCCCATCTTGCATAGATACGAGTCCACCAGAAGGAGGTAAAGGAATAGGCAATGAATCGTCATGTGGAACAGGCCTGATGGCAGAATCTAAGCTAGGATATACAATGTTCTGTTTATTTTTAGCAGAGAATCCATTTGTGTTCACCAGACAAAAGTAGCAATCATTGACATGGTCTCGCGGTTCCCTCCATAACATTGGAATTGCAAATGGCATAGCTGCCTTGCGGCCATTTAGCCAGTCACGTAGTCCGCTTGAACAACTGGTACATATGATATGTGGAGCCCAAGATTTATCCTGTCACCCAGTAGACAGCCAAAATACAATATGTATATCTTCTTTAGATCATCTGAAATTGTGCGCCGCTGTGATTTCGTCACAAATGAACCACACACAAAACAGAAACAGTTTGGATGATTGATGCATCTTCTAGGCATGATAATAAGTTAATAAGTACACAAAATAAGTTATCAAGTACACAAATGCAAGGTTTTTGCAACCTTTAAAATAAAAGAAAGTACAAAACAACGAAATCTCATAATATACTTGTCGTAATTACTTTAAGCAAACACCACACGTGTATAAATGGATTTACTATCCTATCGAATACACAAAAATGGTAGCATCGATACTAAATCACGTGACCCGAAACTGAACAAAATTGTAACAGCCAGTAATAAAGTATCGATACCAATCTAAATAAAACATTGTACTCGATTTGTGGTCATAACCACTGTTGAAAGATATTATAATTAGCTATTACAAAAAAATGTTACGTGGTAGAAAAAAACTAAAGACAGATTTGAAATCAGCTAACCAAATACTACAAAACCCATATAAAATTATCTGTGATGATTTTTGTGTGTTGCCTTGTGTTTTGTTTTGCATGGAAACAAGTATTTGTAGATATATTAAAGCTATAGTTTATTATACATTTAAAAAAAAGATAAGGGAATACAATTATATTACTTATTTTATCAATTTTTTATTTTAATATTTAAAATGTGTTAGAAAAAAATAAATTGTATTGTATGAAATAAAAATATGATTTTGTACTGGTGTGGATTATCCAATTAAAAACATAGAAATTATATTGCTTGGTATAATGCTTAATTATGTTTGTTATTCACCTAAGCAAGATCTGTACTTTTTAAAATACTGGACAGTTACAGTAGTTCTGAAGCATGTTTTCTTGAAAGCACTTACAGTTGCAAACAATATCAGACCTGTATTTATAAGTCCTTATGCTAATTGAAGCAGTTCTCACACATTAGGAAATCTAATAAGTGTTTAAACATAACTTCAATCTGTAGGAGCACAAGTTTTTATTGCGAGGTTGGTTTAGAATGTAACTAAACTGAAAACAGTTGCACACAATAGAAACATAGGCATGAAAAAAAATAAGGAAATAGGCCTACGTCACATAATGCGTCCAAATATGATCATTCTTCTTCTTCTAAGTTTGTTCTCAAACTCCTGCAGATTAGCAGGATGTAGTCCGGAGAACGGAATGCGTTGTGTCATGGTTTACAGAATTGCTGCGATATCTGCGCCTTTCTACCTGACACATCCGACTTCAGCATGGCTTTGGGTCACTGACCCTATATGGGATGGGACAGCCAACTCCATCCCATAACCTCCTTAGTTGCCTTTTACGACATGCATGGAAGGTAAACAGTGTTGCTATTCTTTGCTCCCCTTTCATGCCCCGGCAACACACGTGCGATATGATCATTCAATATCTCACAAAATAGACATTGTTGCACATCAAAATCATGCTAGAAATAATGTAGACATATTAACCACTTAGCTGCTGGAGTAAATTGGGCAAACTAGCAGTGGAGTGTTAAAATTTTTAAAGAAATTTTGAATGTTTTTCCTAACCAATTTGCCCACCACATTCTTGCATTCAACAGTTTGAGTGTATTATTGCTGTATACTATAATTAGGAATTTACTATTATAATACTTCTTTATATTATTGAGTAGATGTAAAAAAAACCTTTCATGTCCAATCGTCTTGCAAAAGGAAACTTTATTTCTGAAAATGGTGACTTTTTCCATTATAAATGTAAATGATGACCTTACTATATCACATGTGTTTGGCCATGAATATGAAACACATGTACTGCTGATATAATCTGAATCTATGTCCTCTGAGTTAATACTAGTATCAAATACAAATCAGCACTTTCTAAATCACTTTCTACATCAGATAAATGCTAGAATTATCAGAAAAGTTCTCTTAAAAGTTTAAGATATAAATTTAAGATTCTTGGAGTCTTACTCTTAGCCGTATTTGTAAGTCTGGATAAGATAGTTACACAATGTGACATGTACAAGCATGTCAAATTACAACATTTCTATTTTTGGATGATCTCTAGGCAGCTTGAACTAGCCAATCAGAGTATTTGAGCACAACATATTCAATTGAAGTGTTTTCCGCAATACATTATACTAACACATGAGCCCTAATGTCTGCAAAATTGAGGTAACTTTTCATCTCTCCTTAACCTTTATCACTCTAAATTAAAAGTGCACAATTTCTCCTCTGCCACTAAATCCTTTTTTCACAATTTACATTATTTTTGGTGGGTGTTTGAAAAACGCAATAACTATATTGTTGCTAGAGATTTTTAAAATAATTTTTTGTACATAAAGAACGGAATACTGAATCTAATAATGTAAGTTTTATTGGTGTATGTAGTATATGTGAAAATGTGGTGAATATAAAAAAAAATTGGAAAATAAATTGAATGATTCGTGGCCATTGGAGACATCTATTTACAGAAAGACATTCGTTGGTAGTGGCCACCACAAACAACGTGCTACAGGTTAAGATCTCTACAGCCAAGGGGTTCGGAATCGTTCTTATGTTGATTATTATAAACTTTAAAAAATTACCATGCATGATTCGGAGACTGCAAACTACACCGTAAGATAAGTATATATTAACCTTTAGCACGCTCTAACAAAAAAGGAAAACCTTCCTCCTGCCGCTGGATTATTTTTTGGTTATGTTACGTAATAGGTGGTGACTGTTTTGAAAATGATATTTACATAATATTTGTTCATATAAATAAAGAATTGAATTCTACATATATTGGTTTAAGTTTTGTTTGTGTGTGTCTGATATAAGACATGTAAGACAGTCATAGAGATGTTTTTTCACAAAACAACTTTTGCTTGAAAATGTTTTTTCACAAAAAACATGCAAGTTATTTTTTTTAAAAACCAGTTTATAATAATACAAAATTTCCGACCTAATTTTGCAAATGTCTTGGAGTGGCAACAGAATTTATAGGCCTAATTCCGGTGCATTTATGGTCAAATTGTTATAATTTCATGGAGGAAAAGGTTAAACTTACAGGTATGTCATAAAATCCTTCTATAAATCTAGATCTAGTCCAAAACTGTATCGTTCGAAACTGGTTGATGTTTTAATATCAAATTAAATAAACCAGCATTGTGTAACCAATATTCGTGTGTGAAAACAACATACCTCTTCATAAATAATCATCTGAATCACATTCCATAATTATTTTAATGAATACGATAAAACAAAAGTCTATAAAACCCAATTCAATGTCATGAAGCTGTTCTTGTTTAAAATTGTCAACATATTGTGAAAATTTTGATATTTCAATCATATTTGGCACATGGTTGCCACTAAAACTACAGGAAAAGGTTGTCAATTGAATAAAATACCAGAGTTATCTAATCTGGTCACCAAAATATTAAAAATTGTGTTTTCTAAAATTGATTTCAGGGGACCTAGCGACAGGGCCTTTGTAGGGCTTGTACACTCGACTGCATATATTTTAGATAGCGTAAACCGTTGTCGAACACACTCTACGGCCGCAAGCTAAAGGTTAAAAACATATTAAAAAGAGTAAAGAGCAGATTTACTCTGAACAATACACAAAATAAATATTTTAACCAAAAGATCTTTATTGAGAAAAGAACAAACAAACGCAGAATTGAACCATAAAATCAAATAGCAACTGTTTTTTGTGTATTTTCTTTTTTTTTGTGGAGATTTTTGTGTGATCCTTTTCTCTTCCAGCTGTGTCATTAACATTTAAACTGAATTAGAAGCATATTCAAAGTTGGCTTGCTAGAGCCACAAGACCCATATGTTGGTGGGGTCCAAAAGGGAAGTAAAGAATAGTGACACTGTAACCTGTCACTCATGTCATAAGAGGTGACTAAGAAGGTTTTGGGGTGGAGTTGCCCATCTCATCAAAGAGGGTCAAAGCGGCCCAGAAGCCATGCTAAAGTCAGATTTGTCAGGTCAAAAGGTGCAGATATTGCAACCAATTTGTGAACGATGACACAATGCTTTCCATTTTCTTGACTTCATTCTGATAATCTGCATTCTGAGAATGAACGAGAAGAAGAAGAGCCACATCATCTGCAAATACCATCATTAAAATATATGTACAGCATCAGAGCATTTTGTTGTAAAATAAATTGCCTTCCAGATGCACTATTGCCTGCAATGAGGTTTGAACCTGATACCTTGGCAGTCCAAGACAACTCTGTACAACTCTGCCACAGAGCCCTGTATATATTATAAATATATTATGTATGTAACTAATTTTTTTGTCCTATTGCCACAATTGTCATTCTAATTAAGTGCACTTTACAGTTTATTTCAGACTTATGTCCGGTGAGAGAGAATTCAAGGCTAAGGGGTTCATCTGCCTGAGGCTCTGGATGATTTAGATACATCTTGTTATTCCATCATCAGTTTGAGATGTCTGAGAATGGTTTATCCATGTCAGATAGTCCAGATAATGATGACACAATCGAATTAGATCCTAGTTCAATGGAATATATATCTCAGGCGGCAGACAGCTCAAGTTTGTTATCACTATCAAACATGGGAGTGTCTAGTGGGGGTGATGGACATTACACAACAAGAGATCGGCCATATGCTTGCCATGTGTGTAATAAGAGATTCATTCAGAAAGCTCACCTTATTATTCACAAACGTATACATACAGGGGAGAAACCTTATGCTTGTCACATATGCAACAAAAGGTTTGCTCAATCATCACACTTGGCTGTACATAAGCGTGTACATACTGGTGAAAAGCCTTTCTTTTGCAATTTTTGTGGTATGGGATTTTGTCGGCGTCCACGTTTGGAGGCCCATGTTCTGCAGCATGTAGTAAAAGAAGGTCAACACTTGTCAGGTGGTTTTAAGGGAGACGCACTGAGCAATCTATCCATGGTTGCCCTTGGGAACAGTGAGTCCTTTAAGACAGACAGGACAAACCAAGAGTCTCTTGATGCTGCAGCTCAATTGATGGAGCTAAAAATAAAAGGAGGACTGTTACCAGAGATTAAATCAGAACCTCTAGATTCTGTTGAAGAGGATGTTATAAGAACAGTGATAGGGAACACTAATGGTACTAACCATTCTGTTGAGGGTGATTCTGTCCGGAAAAGAAGAAAGCCAGAATTTGTTCGGAGGTTAGGAGGTAAAGACAGTGAAGGAGATACTGTCTTGGAAAAAAAGATAGACAGTATTGAAGACAGTAGTGATAGAAGTACTAGTGGCAAGGGAAACGCTGACTATGCAAATACTAATAACATGCTAGGATTCTCACCTGAAGACTTGGACAAATTGACCACAAGTCTTACAGAGCTTACAGATTTTCAAAAACAGGCTCTTAACCATAGTTTGATGATAGGTACATCAAAAACTCATCTGAATAATATCATTAATAGCATCACCAGTAATAATCGTATGCATTCCACATCTGGTATGATGAATTCTGGATTGACCATGTCAGGGTTAGTACGTACGAATAATCGTATATCCTTGGTTGACTTCACAGCTGAAGACATCCTAAAACATCTTATGACCAGAGATGATGTTAAATCCTGTGACTTCTGCTGTATTGTTTTTCATGATCCTGCCATGTATTATCTGCACCGAAGTATGCATGACAAAATGGATGTTCGATGCTGCAACATGTGTGGGAAGCTGCTAACGGATAAATATGATTTTACAGCCCATTTTCTCAGTCAACACAAATGATCATCTTCACAAGCAAGCAATTTTCTTGTATTTAAAGCAATTCTATGCTGTATGCAAAAACAACATTTTTAGTCTATTATTTGTAGTCTATTTAGTATATCATTGTAAACATTTGAGGTAGTTGAATTTTTCCTTTTTTTTGTGTTGTAGTTTTGTATTCTCAAGGAATGAAGTTTTTACAGCATTTTTAAAATAAAATTTTGGGCTAGTTTTTGTAGTTTTCTTGCATACCTAGAAGACCTCTTAGTGGGATGTATAATGCCTGGAGATGGAGCTACCTACTCAAAGAGAAGTCATTCTTTTCCACACAAATAATTTATGTAGACACATCAAATTTAAAGCATTGTACATGCCTCTATCATGTTTTTAACAGATACTAAAAATATAACAAGATTTAATAGGAACAATATGATGTAGCTTATCAGAATATGCAGATCCGTGGACAGGATTCTTCTTCTTTTGCTTGAAATGTGCCCAGCTCTGCAAATTTGTTACTTATATAAACTTAAGTGATACATTTTGTAACTTATACAGTGGTCTGCAGAACTTTGCTTTTAGTGTTGTTTCTCTAGACAAGTGTATTTGCCTCAGATTTTTATTGATTGTTTAAATCTAGGATTTTCCTCCATTTGTTCAGGCAGACTGTTTCAACCTAGGTTTGATTTCCATGTATCAGAATATCTGGTCTTTTATCTATATGTGACCTATAGGTCTGGGCTGTGTTCTTTGTAGAATTCTTGACCACAACCATATTGTGGTTAGGTCTTCGAAATGTAGTTCCGAGAAGGACTTTATTATAACTTTATCAAGTTCTGAAAGATCTTTATAATGTTAGCTGTTTTATTTTTTAAGATTAGTCTTGAAAAGGACTCTATGCTGGAAACTGTTGTTGTGGGCCATCTAGTTGGAGGACTCTCTTATTATGGGCTGGGGATCTGGTAAGTACTAGAAGGTCAGGTTAATGTTCTATTTTTTTAAATGTCTAGTGTTGGCTGTCATGCTGTTTTCACAGTTTGAGCTCAAAAGTACTCACATTAGTGAAGGTATGCGATACTGAGCTCAAACTGTAAAAAAAAGCATGCCAGCCAACATTAGACATAAGATAACAAATAAGAACATTAACCTGACCTTCTAGTACTTACCATATCCACTTCG
Source organism: Meghimatium bilineatum (assembly GCA_034231615.1). Classification (NCBI taxonomy): domain Eukaryota; kingdom Metazoa; phylum Mollusca; class Gastropoda; order Stylommatophora; family Philomycidae; genus Meghimatium; species Meghimatium bilineatum. Next base: position 33,166,390 of record CM067318.1, read on the forward strand.
CTAATGTGTGTATCCATACCAACCTTGTTGAAGACCTTACTTGAGAGTAAAGTCGAGGGGGAGGCAAGCAAGAGGTAGGCAGAGATACAAGTTGGAGAGTAACATCATGAGATGGACAGGTTACAGTCTAGCAGAGTACACCACCAAAACAAGAGATGTCTTTTGCAGCCAATCTTCATTGTGGAGACGGCACTTAATAATGATAATATATATTTTTTATTAGTCACAAATGGCCATGGCGCATAGACATAACAGCTATAAAGCCAGAGGCAGACCATGTAAAAGATGGATCACAGAAATCAAAGAAGCCACAGGAACAAGCTTACAAACAACACACAAGCATGCCATCTCCAGAGAACTCTTCCACCCCTGACGCCGCAAGGCAAACAAAGGTCACAGCATAAAGATAGATTGTTTATTAGTATCATATATTCAACTAGTCAAGTGGAGCACACCCAGACATGCATATAAATATACCTGCATTGATTACCTCTTTTAGGAAGTAGCTTATTCATCCTTGCTTGTCAGTTTTACTGAACAAGTATACCAAATTGTGCACTGTTATTCTCACTTTTATATTTAGACATCCACTGAAGACAGATGTGTCGGGCCATTGATGCAAATAAAACGGCGACACAACGCATTTCCATTCTCTGGACTACATCCTGCTGGAAATCTAGTAGGATCATAGTCCTGCTACAAGGGAGATCCAGCGGGAGTTTGAGAATGAACGCTGAAGAAGAAATATTTAGACACATTTTCCTATTTTCAGTTTAGTTTATGTCTTGCTATACTTCCTGGCTGTATGATGGCAGAAATAATTCAACAGCAAAATCAATATTCTTATTAGTTTTTCAAAAGATCATAGCCTTTTGACTTTTTGTCGTTATATCACAAGGGAGATAATTAGGAGAAATATATAATTAATTTTCTTACCTCACATGTAAATTGAATCTAATTTGAGTGTGTGTCTGAAGTGAAATTTCTTAATAGAATTTTAATGTTAGTCTCCCCCCCCCCAATTATTATGTATCTATTGTTGTCTTAGAGTTATAAAAAAAAAGTATCTAGCGAATACCTTTCTCAAAGTTGATAGTGTCTGCCATCTAATTTATTGTGGTTGATTTTGAGCATTACTGTTTTGTTAATGTGTGGGACATGGTTGTTCTTCATTGTTTTCAGTTGAAATCTCATTTAAATATAATGTTTTCAGTAGAAATCTTGTTTGATATTGTCTCTAACAGAAGTGTAGCTAGAATGTACCAAGTCACTGCCACTTATGTTATGCCTAACTAATTGTTGTGTATAGCCAAGGTGCCTTTCTTTGGCTGTTTGATTGAATATAATTTCTTGCATATACCCGTGTATACATATTAATAACAATTTATATATCATGATAGCTGCCTTGTGAGACTCATTATATTGTGTAAGCATGATTTTATATTGACCATTCTCAAATTGCTGTACTCCCAAAGATTTTTTTCAAAGACTTCATCCTTATATAGTCGGCTTGGTGAGGGATTGTATTGTGAGATTCCTTGCAAGCCAAACTTGTCAAATTGTCTCATAATGTATAGTGACTTCTAAATATGGGAGCTATGGCAGTGTAATGTTAATTCAATTTGTCAGCAGACCAGCAGAATTGGGTTTTGAGTCCACTCATTATTAGTGGTTTGAAATAAAATGTACTCCCGTAGTTCACCCAACCACCATGAAGTAGGGTACCCAGGTTCATTCTCTAAGAAGGTCAAGAATGGCACGGTCCCACAACTACCAACCAAGTGATGAAGGCGATTTTAGTCAGTCAGTTACTAGTCAACCACTGACTAGGCAATTGAGCACTTATGGGAAATTGTGTGCTTTGATGCTGGTTCAAATTTCGGCGAACTTTTACCTGTTCTAAATATATTACCCGCTGAAGACGAAAGTGTCGGACCTTTGGCGCAAATAAAACAGCGACACAATGAATTTCCATTCTCTGGACTACATCCTGCTGGAAATCCAGTGGTATCATGATTCTGCTACAAGGGAAATCCAGTGGGAGTTTAAGAAAGAACACTGAAGAAGAAGAAGAAATATATTACAGCAGGACAGGGGGACCCTGTATAGATAAAAAGTTGACAGTGGACCGTTCTATCACCTGTAATTTTGATTTGTATATTATTTCTTTCTACAAAATATAATACATCATTTGCTTCAGCTTTGCTTGTGATTGCTTCAACTGTGATGTCATACATTTAGTCTATTCAGGAATAGTTGTGATGAAATTCTGAAGTTGCTTGAGTTGATTTTGATGAAATATTTAGCTGTAAACATATATAGACATCATATGTTGTACTTGACATTTGGTAAGACTAAGTTTCATTGAAAATTTAAAGCTTAATTGTCATGTGACAGGCTGGGATTGCCAAGTGGTAACAATGCTTGCTTGGTGGTTACCGTGGTGAGATACAGCTCAGGATTGGATTAGTTAGAAATGATCCATTTGTGTTGCTGCAGTCTGGAAGGGAAGTAAAAAATAGCGACATTGTTACCTGCCATGCATGCCATAAGAGATGATTAAGGAAGTTTAGGGTGGAGTTGACTGTCCCATTCCATAGAAGGCTGAAGTAATGCAGAAGCCATGTTGAAGTTGGATATGTCAGACAAAAAGGCATAGATATCACAGCTAAGCTGTAAACCATGACACAACACATTCTGTTCTTCGGGCTATATCCTGATAAAGTTTGAGAAAAATGTAGAAGTTAGAAATGGGGTAAGTTAGTAAAAACCAGAATTCAGTCTCCATTGAATTGGTCTCAGATACTTCTCCTTGTGAGTGAGGTATGCTCAAGCAGACCCCAGAACACATTCTTCAACATGGTCCTTAACTTCACGCCCTAACATTGCTGTAACATTTGTCCCTACAGTACAAATTGTGAGGGTCTAGTGAAGTCCCATTATGTCTCATACAAGGTTAAAGTAATCTAGAAGCAGTGCCGAAGTTGGAATTTGTCAGGCTGAAAGTTGCAGATATCACAACTATGCTGCAAACAATCACAAAAATCATATTCCATTCTCTGGACTATATTCTGCTAATAATCAGGAGTTTAAGAATAAACAAAAAAGAAAACAGCAATATGTGCACAGCTTAAGAAGCTACCTCACATAACACCATGTAAAGCAGTGCTCAAAGGTGCCCAAAATTGACATCATTGTACTTTGGTTTCTCCAAATGAACCATGTTCCTCTTAACAGAGCAGCAAGCTGCCTACTGACAGTTACTCTCAAAGCATGTTACTTCATTGTTCAAAACTATAATGCCCAGGAACCTCAGAAAAAATATAATTGCAATCTCACACCCTCTTGAACACCCTCTTGAACACCCTCTTGATTTCTACCTACAACTATATTTAGATTTATAACAAAACTCTACAACGGCATTATAACCAAATGTACATTTTAATGTTTAAATCAGTATTTCAAATTCATTTATTTCAAATGCGGTTAAGACTAGACAACGCTAACGACCCATCAGTAATATAATTTGTAATAAGCAATAGTTAGATATCACAATCTAAAAAAAGAAGTAAAAGTAGCTGTATGCTAATTCATTATAAAATAAATGTTGATTTTCAGATCAGAAAATATATGCATATGAAGAAATAACATACAATTTGAGTGTGCAGTATATGTGATCGTGTATGATATCTGACATATGTATTACTTCATGGTTATGAAATTTAAGTAGATGAGATTTTCATAATTTGTTTAATATTTCACATCATTTTTGCTGAGTTTTCATATTTTTCATTTATAAGTTATACTTTTTGTCATATTTAGCCATCATCCCACTCATACATGTATCAGTCAGGTTTGTATTGCCACCATCCCACTCATACATGTATCAGTCATGTTTGTGTTGCCACCATCCCACTCATACATGTATCAGGTTTGTGTTGCCATCATCCCACTCATACATGTATCAGTCAGGTTTGTGTTGCCATCATCCCACTCATACATGTGTCAGTCATGTCTGTGTTTCTGTAGCCATCATCCTACTAATACATATATGTCTTAATTCAGGTCTTAGCTATCATTCTACTCGTACATGTGTCGATCTTACCTCAGAACTGAGTTTCTGTAGTCATCATCCCACTCATATTTGTATCAGTCAGGATATGTGGTTGCAGTCATAGGTTACTTAATGTAACAATATTTTCAAAATATAAGTGCCGATTTAAAGAAACATAACCTATTTAATATATGATAAGTCACATAGAAGTAGCTAATAGAAAATTGTAAAAGTTGTCAGCAGTGCAGATGAAGATTGATGATAATTTTTGGGTAAGCCAAGTGCCAGGAAGAGGGATATACCCAACCAGGGCTGTAGATATGTTTTAGTAATTGGGGGTGTACACAAAAGAAAGGTCATTTGCTAGTTTTGTGGGCAATTCCTCCACCGTTGTGAGATTTATGGTGATTTTATTTTGGGAAATGTCTTTAAAGATGGAGGGAGTTGCTACTCGCCTTTTGGTGTAGTTCCTAGTACTAAATGTGTACTAAAGTCATGATGGAGCATATAGGACAACTGCATGAGGATCGAGGCCAAGGCTGTTACTTGCAGCTCTTCAATGGCACTCTTGAGATATTTAACTAGGACAGTTATAGTGTCAGATTATTTGAAAGATAAAAAACTGCCATTGTCTGTATAAGTGAGTGGACTCCATAACCTGTTCCATCATTCTGGATGTCATATGGATTTACTGTTCAGGACATGCTGATGCTAGTCGCAATAAGAGATCAGATATGCACCTTTAGTCTGTGATTTGAGAATGAATAAGGGAGACAAGGCTGGAGATGGCTTTAGTGTCCTTATCAAGGCTAAGAGTTATTTGGAAAAGCAACATCAGTGTTGGAGTGAAAGTCAAACTGTATGTCGCTGGTGCTTACTGTTGTGTTGTATGGTTGTGAGAGTTGGACACTCACTGTGGACATGGAGATACGATTACAGGCTTTCGAGTACAAATGCTACAGATGAATTCTACAAATTTCCTATAGGGAACATAAGACCAATGTGTACATAAGAAATAAAGTAGAGATGTGTGCAGGTGTTCAGGAACCATTGCTTTCAATAGTGAAATGATGAAAACTAGCATGGTTTGGACATGTATGCAGACATGATTCCTTGTCAAAAACAATACTGCAGGGAACTGTCAAAGGGAGAAGAAGCAGAGGAGGGAAAATAAAGGCATGGACAGACAACATCAAGGAATAGACAGGACAAGATATTTCCACACTCATCCGCATCGCTGATGATAGAATTCACTGGAGGACTCTATGTGCTGAAGCATCCAATGTGGTACCCCTACAACCCTAAAGGGTTATAGGTATTTTGATTGATATTGAAGGGAGACATTTTGCTGTTGCTTGTCAAGCTCCTGTTGAATGTAGACACTACTATAAATGATACATCTAGGATAGGATTGTGAGAAGTTGGTGTTTGGTGTTACACGAGTAGGACTGAGCGTCTGAGGAATGTGTTCAACTAGGTAGCCACAGGAACCATCAGTATTCATTTTTCTTATGGTCCATGCCATGTGGCATTGGTTATCCTGTCTTTCCACAGCTTTCTATTTCGTGTGCTGTCGATCATTTCCAATCATTACTGATGTTCTCACATGCCACAATGCTAGGTTGTCAAGCATCTTCACTCTTGGTCTTCCTCTACCTCTCTTGTTCTTCAATTTGCCTGTTGTTACAATGTGTTCCATCTTTTCTCTTCTCATGATGTATTAACAAATGTGGACTTTCTTTTTCTGATGAAGGTAAGCAACTCTCTTTTTTAATTAACTTCATTCAAGAGATTTTCATTACGCTTTTTAATCTGTCCATGATGTTCTCAACATTCTTCTATAAACCACATCTCTGTTTCCTCAATATAATTTTTCACTATTCTTCTGAGCATCCAAGATTCACTTCCATACATTGGGTCTATATAACTTCGAAGAGCTTTCTATCTCACCTCAACTGACAAAGATATATTACATAGGATGGTCTTCATCTTCGGTATTCATACACATTGATATTTGCTTGGAGAAACTGAGCTCAAGTGGGTTTACCCAGAGTACAGTAGCATGACTCATAATTAATAATCAATCAATTAATAAAACATCATTAATATTATAATGCACAGTCTAAAACAATTCAATAAAATAATACAATTCAAGTCACAACCATAAAACTACTCTTAAATAAAAATTGGATACAATCTAAACGCTCACATGGCTGTTGCAGATCTTTGGGATAAACCATCTTACTTTTCAAAAATGGGAGGGGCAGATGCATGCGCATTTCCTTCTCTCTGTTATAAACTATATATACTCTCTAGCTGCATTAAGCTGATGGACATCAGCTTCTCTAATGGGTTAGATTTAATGAATTTGCTTTGTGCGCTGCGCTAAATAAAATGTAATTATGATTTAAAATACAGACATAATTTTATTTTACATCTGCTTTAAGTAAAGGAATGATTTCTTTCCTTCTTCAATACCTTGTGGGATAGTTTAGCTTACTCTGTTTACCCTGATGTCCCAGCATTGGTACAGACTGCTCTGTGTTATAGTTCATTTATATGCACTTTTTTCAGAACACATCTGACTTTAGCATGGCTTTGGTTCACTGACTGTACATTGGATGAGAAGCTAGTCCTACATTCCCAAACTTCTTTGCCATCTCTTACAACATGCATGACAGTGTTACTATTCTTTGCTCTACTTTCTGGTCCGTCAAAACACAGGCGCAAAATAAGCCATAAAAAGGTTAATCTGGGATCCATGTGACACTTTGCTGATGCCAAGAAATTAGCTAAGAAGTCAGCTGCGTATCCTACTACAATATCAAGTATGAAAATGAAAATAGAAGAAGGGACTAGAGGCGATGGGAGTAAGTGCTTCCTATCTGGAAAGATCAGAAGAACGCGTAATCAGCAACTGACTGGGACACTGAACTTATACACTTTTAGATGGCTGATGGAATGGCAATCAGAGCATATATGGGAATGCCCCCTGTGCTGTGACGCTTGTTCTTAATCAAGAATCAATCACTTTGTTAGTTTTAAGTGGCTGATCATTTATATAATAGATCTCTTGTGTTATACCACATATGGGCAATGTCCATGTCTGAAATGTGTCACTGTAGACAGTTGTCTTGCAAAGGAGGTTTTAGATGCATCTAGTCATGGATATCTAGATATAAGGGTATACAATGTGATTTACTATACAATGTATACTATGTGATTTACTATACAATGTATACTATGTGATTTACAACATCATGATAAAGATTGTAAAATATAGACATTAAAGGATTCTCATTTTATAAATTTTCTGGTGCTTTCCACATTAACGCTCATACTACATGGATGTGACCGTTAGAGGGGTGTTAAGTAAAGCTTAAGGAACATGGTAGTCTAGTTTGATTACTTGATTACTTACTATCAAAGGATTATAACGTGCCAGGTTCGAAAACACATCTTGACAAACAAAAACATTCCAGGTCATGATTTCTGGCCCGACATGACTGCTCCTCCAGTCGACCCAGCTGTAAATTAGCACTTGACGCATGTTAGGGAAGGTACCGTAAACACATCAAGGAAGGGAATTGACCACACTACCTAATAGTTTCTGTGACTTGGTACATTAAGAGTTACCTGTATCTTCATCCCCAATGGCAGGTTGCTGTCATGAGACATACCTGTAAAGAAATATGTAAGTAACTGTTTAACTACACATCACATGAATTTGCACATTCCTGACTGGTGCATGTTTGGAAGAGTGCCATTCATGATAGATAAGTGATGTTTAAAAATGGAAGAGTTTTGTCTATCTATTCGCTAAACCTTTGTTGCCTTTCGACGTCAGGGGTTTTGGAAGTGTTTTATATTAACACTTAACAGGTAACCTACCTCTAATGGGTTACGTACATTTAGTACAGGTGTTCACATGGAAAATACCAATTTTGTTTTAGCTACACTGATGAAAAATGACCTTTTGTGTGTTATAACTAATTTGACAAGTTTTCACCAGTAAAGCTCAAAAACTGATAGAAAACCCAGAGTACTGTAAAAGAATTCCCAGCAATGTTTGATTACAACCATTACATGTCAAATCCTATAGTATGTCACTGTATCTTGTTACATGGCAAATCCCATAGTATGTCACTGTATCACGGGATTCATTGTCTCGTAAATGATAATACAGATTCTTATCTTTACAGTGTTGTTTCTTATCTGTCATATGATTATTTGTTTACACAGAGCAAAGCTTATTGATATGTGTATATATATATATATAACATGCTACAAGATGCATTCCATTGATTAGTTCAGATGATTATGTTGATGTTTTTATATGTTTATTCTTCATGATGAAAATGACATATAGATAGTTTATTTGTGGATGAGTTTTATTTATACAGTTTTGTTTATCACTTTACTGCCAAAGTTAGATAAATCGGATCACTGGTGCAAATAAAATGGTGGCACAATGCATTTATCATTCTCGAGACTGCATCAATTTAGAAATCTAGTAGGATCATAGTCCTACTCCAAAGGAGATCCAAAGATTTGAGAATAATTAGTTGCTGAAGTGTATCACTTTGCTGACCAAACTTGATAGTCTTTGAATTTGTGGTATACACCAATGGTGAGCAACTTTGATGATTGTTGAATGTGTATCACAGTTTAGTAAAATGGTAAATGTAGCGATAATATTACTAAAATAGCTAATCCAGGATTACTATGTCATTCCAATATGGTTTTACCATGAAATATAGTGTTTTAACATTGTTTACAGGTGAATCCTGTAATAATTCTGAAATTTTTAAGATGACTTTGTGCGATACATTGAAATGTCAATTTTTAACAGACTAAGATTCTCATTCTTGGAATATTTCTTGGGCTTCAAATTTCATTCAGGTGAATCAAACAATTACTATGACACGTTGAACATTTCAAAATGCTATGTCATGATTTCATTTTTTTCAATACATTTTTCAAGACAACTATGTCATTTTTGTCAAAACTTTGTAAACAACTTTGGTAATGGGAGATATACATGCTCTGGATTGCCGGTCAGTAAAGTGATGATTATGAGACTTGTCTGTTGGTTTGTTTAACTTGTTCTTAGATTTAATTATTAATATATGAGGTGCCACTCGAGTGACTTTCTGTAATGCTACTATTTTTACTAAACACCACCTTAAGTGGCTTTCCGTAGTTGTCTTTCATAAGCATTGTGTTAAAATGTAGTTTTTATCTGCGTTTAATGAGAGTTAATATGTTAGTTGTCTCCCTGTTACCTTTTATTCATACGTGGTAACACTTTATGTTACCTATTTATATTCTTATTATTTTAAACACAGTGTTATTGCAATCATTCTGTTTCTATTGTGTCAGATCCTGTTGTGATCCCACAGCTGCCAGTGAAAATATAAATGCTTGGTCAGTGGATATTTGACTTAGCCATTGTACTACCTAACTACCCTGATTACTGAAAGAAGAATGAATAAGGATATATATATATATTAATATTCCTTTAGTGTTGAAGTTAGCGCATAGGGAAGAGGTCAGATCTCTCCAATTCTGTCTGTTCAAAGCTATTCAGTGCAGTTCTTGAATAGTATGGATATTGATTGTTTTACTTTATATATATATATATATATATATATATATGCATACAGTGAAACCTCGGTTTTCATTGGTGATTCGTGCAAGGACAATTGGTGAAATCCGAAACTGATAAAAACCGAGGCAATTATTTCCATATGAATCAATGCAAATCCAATTAATTTGTTCAAGGCACTCTAAAATACATACCAACAACACATTTTATAGAGAATAAATATAGTGTTTAATACTAAAAACAATCATTGGCAGCGGTCGCTACCCATGCACCATCCTTATCAAGAAACACAACCATGGGAAGCATAGCAACGTTCCGAGGGCCTTCCAGTATGATAACACGGGCGTGACTCGATAAGCAAAATAGGTGCAGCAAGTCGCAGGTCAAGCGCCCAAGGTGCAGCTTGTTGAACCAGCCACCATGGTGGAATGACGACATAGAGAGAACATGGAGGAACAAACGGCGGTCAGTCAAGGCGTGGCAGAAAGTATGCAACTCTGATTGCGCACAATCCAATAATGGAACCACATTGAAGCAGACCATTGATGACACCATGTTACTCTTCAAAATAGGTGTCCAGCAAGCCAAAGAAGAAAGATGGAGTGAATTCTGCAAGCAGATCTGCTCAGACAAGGCCTTCCAAGAGCATTATGTTCAACAAATGGACCAAAACAATCTAGATGTCAGGTGGAGGATTATCACTACCCTGTCTGGTCTATGTACAGAGTCTAAGTGGAATGAGAGCATACACATCACTGCTGAGACCGCCCAGACCACTCTGAAATGGTCGCGGAACACTGCCCTAGGCCCTGACGGTATATGATACGAGGACTTCGCGATCCTTAAGGAGAGTGACATAAACAACCTGGTTGGCGAGTTTAATAGAAGCATCAAGAAAGGTACCATCAAGGAAGAATGGCTGCACAGCTACCTATTGCCACTAAAGAAGCCCAATAAAACCATGCCCAGATCAATGGCTACCGAATTATAACGATGCTGAACACCACAGGCAAACTGATTGAGAAAATTGTAGCATGGCACCTCGCTCGAGAACAGAAAGAGAGTCACATTTTTCTGGGCACGCTCGGAGACTACAGACGCAAGAAAGAAACATGACGCAATGCCGCTGTTTTTACCTACAACGTATTCGAGGGCTTCCATGCAGGTCTGGAAATGTGTGCTGTCGTGATTGACTTGGAGGATGTGTATAACAGAATGCCGTTTGAATACCTCATCAACACGCTCTTGCTCTTTAATGTTGACCCTTTTGTCGTCAGATTGATATCAGCGATGTTGCTGGAGAGGAAGGTGGCTCTCATGTGCGGTTGTTGGACATCTAAACCCATAACATGGTTCTCTCTTAACAATTACATTGAAAAGTCTGTGACATCGACTGTGGAGATGAGAGGGTATGATGTAATCAGGACCTCATCCTTACAATACCTGGGCATCCGATTTTATCATAGTAAGTGTTCCGGGAACACTTTGATCATGTTACCACAAAGAACTTTCAGCTCTGAGAATGATGGCAGCGGCTGACACTAAACAACCACAGCTTGTAATCTTATACGAGGCTCTTGTCTTCGTATGCAGGTACCACTATCACCGCCAGTCACACACAGATTGAGAGGCTGGAGAGAATTGAAAACAAAGCGATGCGGATCATTCTTTGATGTACAAGGGACACACTCTGTGTGGTTATGAGATTTCTCCTTGATTATCCGAACATATCTCATAGAATTGATATGTGTCGTGCCAGTGCATACCTCAGAGTGAGCAGGCGCAAGAGAGGCAAATCATGGATGGGTTAGGCCGAGGATACGGTTAAATATATTTGCGTTCCAGAAGACATAGCTCCTGGTGAACCTATTCCTATGGTCTTTCAAGAGGCAGTCAAAACTGTCATTAAATTCAACAGAGAGTGCAGGAAATACTGCCACGTAAGCATGGATACTGAGGTCAAGCATTAATAACTAATATGCAAGAATACTGATGACACAGATATTGTGATTTACACGGACGGGTTGGTCATCTGTTACCAGCAATGCGCATGAACCTTTACTGTCAGATGAAAAGGGAGAACAGTACACTAAGCCAGTGGTACCTTTACCGCAATAACGAGCAGTCTAACTATGGAAGTATTTGTCGTAACGCAGGGACTTTACTGGCTGGAATCGCAAGCCTATTCCATGCATGCATACTAAGTGATTCACTGAATATGATTCAGAAAGTAAAAACAGGTGATGTACATAGGGAATTTGCGGAGTCATTGGAGAGAGCTAAAATACGGGCATGACTATGAAAAAGCATGCTTATTTTTGTCCCCAGACATTCTGACATCGAGGGAAACGAACAGGCCAACAAATTAGCTAGTCTTGTCACCACAACAGACGGTCAGCCTATGGACCGAGCAGACATACTCACTGCACTTCGTGAGTCCTCACGATCAGAGGATTTTGAGATGAAGGCGATGAGTCAATATCGAGAATGTGAGAATTGGGAGTGAGGATGGACGTGGCTTGAAGAGAACCCCTGACAAAGATTTCAAAAAGAGTAGTGAATCAACATAGAACCGGAACCACAGCCGTTATACCCTGAGAGATTTACTGAATCGGAGATCTGAGCACCTATGGACATGTTTAGTGTGCGAAGATCATAATCAACATACTTAATACCTAATACTAAAAACAATAAGAAAATAATATAAAATTAATAGAGCAGTATTAGGTATTCTGTAATGACTACTGTAAGGAATAAATGAACAATTAACAATGCATTTACTTTTCTAAAGACTCTTGGCACTTGGAAGATGGTGAGGAGGGGAGATTATTATTTTTTGGAATGGGAACTCTCCTTTATATGGACCTTAGGTATCTAGGCACTGTCTTGGGTTATTTCCCTTCTTGGTATCTTGCCACTATAGGACCAGCTCTAGAGTCAGTCGACTCATGTCGTACAAGAAAGCTATCCAAAGAGGTTTGTTTCTGCTGCCTCTTTAAGATTTGTCTAAAATGGGGCAAGGCATTATTATTAAACAAGTTGCCAACAAGGCCTTTTTATTGCTTCCTTTTTTGCCACAATGGAACTTGTTGTAGATGGCGACTTCCCATACATAAAGTTGATTTTAGCAATCTTAATGCCACTTTCATATGTTTCAATGATTTCCTTCTTCAACTCGATTGTGTTCTTGGCCTTCTTCTCCAACGGACTGCTGGCTCTGGAAACTTTCTTTGGTTCCATGATGGAGCTAATAAACTTATTAGCAATGCATCTTTAATGTATACACAAATTGTTGTCATAAACATTAAAACAAGTGTCATTGTGATAATTTCTTTAAAGAGATGCACACTGAAAAATATGAAAATGTGAGTTTTTTACGTTAGACTTTTCAAATTTATAGTAATCGATCACTTCTGAAAAAATGTGTAAGCTATTTTTATTTCTTCTAAGGTTATTGCATTACAAAAATTTGTGTTTAATATTTGTATAAAATTCATATGGAAATTTTCATTGAAGTCTGTCCAATAGTTTTAGTTATGATTTTGTCCTAGAGGCCATCATTTCAAAACAAACCAAAGTATGCCTAGTTCTTTAATTGTGTTTATTTATTGCAATAGTATCATTTAGTTTACTTTGTTATCAGATTGATTTCTGACATATCTGATGGATTTATGATATATCTGATTGGTTTCTGACATCTGATTGATTTCTTATATATTTGATTTATTTCTGACATCTGATTGTTTTATGATATATCTGATTGGTTTCTGACATCTGATTTATCATATATCTGGTTTCTGACATCTGATTTATCATATATCTGGTTTCTGACATCTGAATGATTTCTGATATATCTGATTGGTTTCTGACATCTGACTGATTTATGATATATCTGATTGGTTTCTGACATCTGATTGACTTATGATATATCTGATTGATTTCTGACATATCTGATGGATTTATGATATATCTGATTGGTTTCTGACATCTGATTGATTTCTGATATATCTGATTGGTTTCTGACATCTGACTGATTTATGATATATCTGATTGGTTTCTGACATCTGATTGACTTATGATATATCTGATTGATTTCTGACATATCTGATGGATTTATGATATATCTGATTGGTTTCTGACATCTGATTGATTTCTTATATATTTGATTTATTTCTGACATCTGATTGTTTTATGATATATCTGATTGGTTTCTGACATCTGATTTATCATATATCTGGTTTCTGACATCTGATTAATTTCTGATATATCTGATTGGTTTCTGACATCTGATTGACTTATGATATATCTTTTTGGTTTCTGACATCTGACTGATTTATGATATATCTGATTGGTTTCTGACATCTGATTGGTTTCTGATATATCTGATTCTTCTTTTGAATTTGTTCTCAAAGTCCTGCAGATTAGCAAGATATAGTCTGGAGAATGTTTACAACTTGGCTGCAATATCTGCACCTTTTGGCCTGACACATTAGATTTGTCACTGCCATGAAGTATACTGTAGGAATCAATCATATATATTGTGTCAGAAATCACTCAGATTACTGTATCAAGAATCAAGCAGATATTATGTGCCAGAAATTAGATAAATATACTGTATCAGAAATCAATCAGATATACTGTATCAGGAATTGGACATATACTGTATCAGGATTTAATCAAATATAATATTAATAATAATAAGACCCATAGCACATCATGGTTGTAGGGGTGCCATATTGGAGATATCTGCATAAATAGCTCTCCAAACACCTCTGTCCTCAGCCACTCGGAGGAGTGTGGAAAAATCATGACCAGACCATTCCTTGATGTTATCAGTCCAGGATTTTCTTTGACTGCCTCTTCTCCTTCCATTCTCGACTGTTCCTTGCAAAATATTTTTAAAACGTGAGTCATGTCTCATTACATGTCCAACCAAACAAGTTACTCGATTTCATCACTACTAAAAGTGGTTCTTGATAAACAGGAATCAATCAGATATTTTCATTGTTAGGAATTAGATATCCTATATCAATAATAGTCAGTCAAATATACTGTAACAGTAATCAATCAGACATATCGCAAATCAATCATATATATTAGGAATAAATTAGATATATCAGGAATCAATCAGATATACTGTGTCAGGAGTCTGTAAGTTTAATCCTTAATCAATTATATCAGGAATCAATGATATTGTATCAGGATTCAGTCAGATATACTATATCAGGTTCAAATGTACTGTATTATGAATCAATCAGATGAATATGTGCTGATGTAACACAGGAAATTGGTTTTGTTCATATTTAAAGTAACAATATCATATTTTGAAAATAGAGAAAACATAATTTTTTGATTAAATTTGCATATTTTTTTTTATGGATGTGTATTGGCAGAATTTGATAACTTGTTAGTTTAAGTTGCAAAACAAATTGATATCAGCTGAATGGACCAAATTCAAATCTCATTTTCTTTCTTCATATGTATCATAAAAGATATGAGTGTTTGTGTTGGTCACATTGCTTCTTGTAATAGTAAAATTGCTAGATCTTACGAGTGAATGTTGTGTGCACTGAAGATGATGTACATACAAAGTTAAATATGTCTTTATTGAATTATTTCTACTCAGAGATGCTCATTTTTTTGTCACAGTTATAATTAAAAAATACAGAGAGGAAGCATTTGTTCTAGTTTTATGTATGTTATTAATTTTTTAAATAATTTTCTTGATTTTTGTATGTTCTTGATTTGTTTATCTAATGTGTTAAATGAATCCGGTCCATGCAGAGTGGCGTACTTATTATCCAATACCTGGGATTGTGAGCTTTCATTCTTTCTTCCCTGTGCCTGGTGGTGGTAGATGCATGTCTTCTTCAGCTGTGTTGTGTCTGTATAGAAGGTGTTAGGTGGTAATAATTGTTTCCACAGTCAAGCAAAATGAATTAAACAGGTTACTAAAACACTTACCTTGCCTATTAATAAAAAAAAAATTATTAAAAAAAGTATATATAAAAAAAAACATACAATAAAACTAAACAGGACAATTCTCCATGTATCGGCTCAAATTGAACCTTTTTCAAGAGACAAACAACAGAAAACAACAAAATAATAAACAAAATAGATGACTAGATTTCATCAAGCCCCGTCTCCAAACAGTATCAGGAGACATGGCTTGATGAAATCTAGTCATCTATTTTGTTTATTATTTTGTTGTTTTCTGTTGTTTGTCTCTTGAAAAAGGTTCAATTTGAGCCGATACATGGAGAATTGTCCTGTTTAGTTTTATTGTATGTTTTTTTATATATACTTTTTTAAATATATTTTTTCATTAATAGGCAAGGTAAGTGTTTTAGTAACCTGTTTAATTCATTTTGCTTGACTATTTGTTCATTAGGTTACTGCGGCACCATCCACTGTGTCGGACACCCTCTGACCATTTGGTTATTTATATTTGTTTCCACAGGTCTTGCAGTGCAGGAAATTAAATAAAGTGAAACTTTACTGTTTCCTACTCTTGTCTGTTGCAGTGGTTGAAGTATGGTGTATGGTCTGCAGTAATTCTTTGTAGGTGTTTGTTAAGTTTTACATATGTTGTTCACAGCCTAAATATTGTTGTTTGATCTTTGTGGTGTAGACTTTTTATGCTGTCCTGTGAATTTTGTTGTGGAATGTCTGCATATAATATTCTTACTTTAAAGTCAGTGGTCCAGCAGTCCATCTACTGTTGTTTACAGTTGTGAATAATGTGTTTGCTGTTCTAAGGTTGGTGGCAAATCCTGGTTGAGATATACATGTTCCCTTTTTCACCAGTTTATCATTACTTTCATTCCCACTGATACAAGTGTGGCCTGTTATTCACTCATCATCATTAAGTGCCGTCTCCGCAACGAAGGTTGGCTGCAACGTATCTCAAACATCTCCTGTCTCTTGTCTTGGTGGTGCACTCTGCTAGACTGTAACCTGTCCATCGTGGGATGTTACTCTCCCTCTTGTATCTCTGCCTACCTCTTGCTCGCTTCCCTTTGATTTTACCCTCAAGTAAGGTCTTCAATAAGGTGTTATTCACTACAAAATAGTGAATAGGGGCGAGGTATCAAATTTAGCATAATGTTTATTTGGAGCAGTATGACTGATGCATTTGGTGGGGTATTTCAAACTATTTGAGATTTCTCTCTATCTTCAAGTAGGTTATGTTTCTGGTTTAGTTCTTCTGCTAGCTATACTGGAGATTTTTGTTTTAGTCTTGTTTTGTGTGTTCATTTGTTGATTATTTCTTTGTTAAGATGCTTTTGTGGGAGTCGCTTGTATTTTCCGCAGCATCTATATATGCCTTTTCTTTTGCAATTCTAGTGGCTCTATGTTTGCATTGTTTGGTGTTGGTCTTATGTCACCATAAAGAAAGCAGAGAGCCTGGCTTTGTACTCTCTGCATATGTGTGCAAGAGGTTTCTGTGACATGCAGCGGGAGATGGAAATATAATATGTATCTGACGTATCCTATGTATGCGTGTCTAATATAACAATATTTTAAAAATGTAAGTGCTGGTTTAAATAAAAATAACATACGAGTGCCATTGATACACTTTAAGTCACTTAGAATTAGCCAATAGTAAGTTGCAAAAGACTGCGAGCAGTGGCATAGTGTGGCGATAATTTTTGGGTAAGATGAGTGCCATGAAAAGCGGGACACTCAACAAGCGCTGTGTATACGTCTTCAGTAAGGGATGTGGAGAGCATTTACACGTCTTCAGTAAACAGATGTGGAGAGCATTTACACGTCTTCAGTAAGGGATGTGGAGAGCATTTACACGTCTTCAGTAAGGGATGTGGAGAGCATTTACAAAAAAACGATTATTCTCTAGTTTTGCGGGAAATTCTTCCAATTTCACAAGATTTCCTGTGATCTTTTGTTGTTGTTGCAGCTACAACAAAGTAGGATCTGGGACCAGGAACACCATTTTCAGACTGGTACAATGCTGCTTTGAATTGACCCTCCTCAGACTTCAATCTATGAGTAGTGGATGAGTAGTGTGCAGCATCACTCTCCATTCTTTGCAGCATATAGTATGCCAGCAGACAAGACGTGTGCCATGTGTGGCATATTTGGAAAGACATGTAGGATCACACTCCTGAATTGGATAGTTTCATTTCAAGATTCTCTTTTCTCCAGTTTGTTTCTGGGTGTCAGTTCAACATACATCAAACCAATAAGATCTTGCTGGTCCGGATCACATGAACTAGGTTCTATAATAGAGTGGAATACCACAAAATGGAGATCCCTATGCCTCAGAGGGGATGATAAATAAAAGAATATTACGACATGAAAGCATATAACTAAAGATATGTTGTTGATGTTTTTACCAACAAAAAGCCTCAATATACATTCATATCATCTTCTAGAAATATAATGTTGCATGGTGGTCTGATACTTGCCAAATATAAATTACCAAATGGTCGGAGGGTGTCCGACAAAGTGGAGGGTGCCGCAGTAAAGCAAAAAAAATTAAACAGGTTACTAGAAAAATTTACCGTAACTATGAATAAAAATAGATTAAAAAGTAAATGAAAAACATACAATAAAACTAAATTGTCCTGTTTAGTTTTATTGTATGTTTTCTATACTTTTTAAATTCTATTTTTATTCTTAGTTAAATTTGGTTTCTGACATACGGTTTTTCTAGTAACCCGTTTAATTTATTTTGCTTTACCATTTGATGGTTGCCATCTGCCCTTCCGTATGCCGATAAGAGATCCAGTCTAAGTTTCCAGTCTGTGTTAGCTGTACTAAACTCCATCTCCACGACAAGGATCCTGTCTCGGTAGGACAGTAGCGGAAAGAATAATATGAAAGCTCTCCTACATTGCACGCATTGCAATAGATCTCTTCTGGCACGAATCGGACTCATCGGGCATCTGCGAGCTCACAAACAAAAACCAAATTAGACAATCACAAATGATCTGTCCCCCCCCCTACTTATTCACCACATTTTATTGTTTTGTTCATGCCATGCTTATCTTTCCTTGCGAAGGATGAACATCATCAGCGTGAGCGATCATATTTTCTCAACTACTTTTCTTGCATTGTTATTAAGTTTAGTTGGTGATATTCTCCCAGGTCGCATTCTGCGATGGCAATCAAGTGAGTACCTTACCTGTCTAGCGTGTATGGTCTTGTATTCGTATGATGTGATTACTTTACCTGTCTAGCGTGTATGGTCTTGTATTCGCATGATGTGATTACTTTACCTGTCTAGCGTGTATGGTCTTGTATTCGCATGATGTGATTACTTTACCTGTCTAGCGTGTATGGTCTTGTATTCGCATGATGTGATTACCTTACCTGTCTAGCGTGTATGGTCTTGTATTCGCATGATGTGATTACTTTACCTGTCTAGCGTGTATGGTCTTGTATTCGTATGATGTGATTACCTTACCTGTCTAGCGTGTATGGTCTTGTATTCGTATGATGTGATTACCTTACCTGTCTAGCGTGTATGGTCTTGTATTCGTATGATGTGATTACCTTACCTGTCTAGCGTGTATGGTCTTGTATTCGTATGATGTGATTACCTTACCTGTCTAGCGTATATGGTCTTGTATTTTTAACGATGAACACTCAACTAAAAAATTACACAAATATTCTTTGAAATATCAAAAATGAACTTCAATTTCACTCGCACGAAATAGAACACAGAGATTTATTGCTTCACCTATTAAACACTCAATATCCCAATAATATCTGGACTCACGTATAAAGAAAAATCCGCAACAAAGACTACAAGAAACTGCGATAGTGGAATATACATCCTGTTTCACGACAACACACATAATACAGAAATAAAATATAAACATTTTAGAACAGGAGTAACTTCTATACATGTTGCATGTTGATGGAATGTTTAACAATCCAGCTAACACCATGAAAAATTACAATATTTAGTCACTCAAAATTGGTTTTATATTCTATTCAACACATTCAACACACAAGAATAAATTAACTTATTTTGATTCCCATGAATTACGAACGATGAATCTCTTGTGTCTGTGTACAAAGTTTTGTTTCATGCACAGAACACCAAAGACTTGGCAATATGCAATGCAACAAAAAGAATTCTCATCTCAGAGAACTTTGTACAAGTTATGTTTTACCATTCTGTACACGGACACACAGTCGTGTGAATTCCTGCAGCAATCTGGAGTCCATATGGTTTTAATTATGGCTACTTTTGACTAAACAGTCCATATGGTTTTAATTATGGCTACTTTTGACTAAACAGTCCATATGGTTTCAATGATGGTTTTGACGACATAACCCATGAAGTTGAAGAACAAATGTATATACTATTGCGAAGGACATATACCAGGGCCAATAACTCCGTTCCTGCCACACCCTCCCCCCCCCCTCGATGAAAAAACAAGGAAACGTTTGATTATGTCCTGTCTCCTTTCGTTAAAACATTTATGGCACTGTTGGGAGCCCGGTGTTGAGTGCTACCACTGCTAGACTCATCAATGTGTATAAAAAGAAAAAAGAACGTAATTATGGAATAAGAAACATCTGAATAGGAAAAATATCGGTAATATGGATCGGTAATATGACAGGATTAAGATTCTGAAGAGGAAAAAATGTTCCTACTAGTTTTCCGAAACTGATGTGAATGGGATAACACTAAGGGTCAAGAAATACCACATTGGAAACAATAACAGAAAAAACAAAAAAACCCACCATCCAAACACTTCGGTCTTCAGTCATTCGGACAGTAGAAAAATTGTATCCGGACCATTACTTTACGGTGTCAATCAACAATTTTCTTTCCAGATATTTCTTGCAGAAAAATAGTTTTAGAAAGTGAGTCGTGTCTCGTTACGTGTTGAACCTACGCGATATACTAGTAGTATATGGCGCGGTTTACGAGGGGTTTTTTCCTACCGCAAAGAATATATAGGAATTAATCTGGCGCAAAGACATAATAAGGATTATTTTCAAGGAAAGCAAGGCGTGGCTGAGCTTTTCTTAGGTTTTCTGTGATTTCTTGAATTTAAAAATAATATAAATTTGAATTTTTTTTTAAATTTCATGTTAGTTTTATGGTTAATTTTGTTTATTTTCTATAGTATGTTTGTTATTCCTTGTTGTTTATTTTTTGAGTTATTATTACATGCCAAGTTTTAGCAGAATTAGTTCCCATTGTGATGTCTCAAGTTATCTTTTCTTAGGGGTATGTTTTTATATTAATTTTCTAGAAAATTATTTTCTAGAGTTTTCTTGGGGTTTGTTAGCCCTTGGTGTTTATTTTTAGGACTTGTTGTTACCTAGATGTGTTTAACAGAATTAGCTGCCCTTGTGTTGTCTCGAGTTATCTTGCATATGGTGTTAGAACGTGCCTAGACCTGGTTGGTGTTCACCTCTAAGCGAACCTTCCGCGAGCAGGGACTATTTTAGCAATGGATTTTTTCCCTTCCTATTGTATCACTACGCCAACTAGTTTATCTATGTTTGTATGCATATGTGTAAACAGCATGTATTTCCCTGAACTAAGTGACTACCAATGAGTGTTATTTCATGTATATATGAATGTAGGTTACTAATAAAACATACACAAAAAGAAGGTGCGTGTTAACTATGTATATTTATGTGATATGTCTATGTGAAAACTACAAAAAGGTGAAGACAAACCTACTTTTATGTAAACTATATAATGAATGACCTACTTGAATATTATGTATTACAATTTTTATCTATTTAACCATGACGAAGCTACTAATAAAAGAACCACAAACACAATTTTATGCTAATAATGTGACAAGTTTATTTAACACAAGGGGAAAAACTGAATAAAAACCTATTTACCACAACTAAAAAGCTTCATGTTTTATGTATGTTTGTCTGTATATAGGTGGCTAGCATGTATTTCCATGAAATACATAACTACCAAGGATGTCTGTCACATGTAACAACATGTAATATACCTCAAAATGACTTTTAAACCTAAAAATAGACAGATTGACCACTAGTAATTAGAAATAATGCATGTTATAGATAGGACCAAAAGGTTTTGAATACAATACTTTTGGGCGGAGACGGGACGCCATTACACATGACAGGTTTCTTATACAAGGCAGCAGCTCAACAAAATACACACATCAAAATAGAAAAGATTAGGATTGAACACCATTCTTGTATGAGATATAACACATCGACACACACTGGTTCAATTTGGTTATAGCAAGACATAACAACAATCATCGTCAGGTGCCACGCCGAATTTTTTATATTTTTATCTAAATTTTATTGTTAATTTTGTGTTTTTTCTGGAGTTTTCGTGTTGTTTTGTTTCGTTTGAGGTTTTCTAATGTTTAATGTAGTACCGCCCTATATCTCCGGTCTTTATTTGTTGTTATTGTTGTGATGTCTTGTTATATAAGTAAATTGTCATAATGCGTGACGGTCTCTACATACAAGAATTATTCTCAAAAAGCCTCTATCTCTTCTGTTTAGATGTTACATAGGCCTAAACTGTGTTTATTTTTGTTGTTGCGTCTTGCTATAACCAACTTGGTATAATTGTGTCTGTCTAATTCTGTGTTTGCTGTTTGTTGCAACTCCCTTATATAACCAAGGGAGTATGATGTGTATAAATATGCCGTCTCCTTACACAGAATGACTCTCAAAAACCAGCGGCACCTATCTAACTTGTGCTAT
Source organism: Meghimatium bilineatum (assembly GCA_034231615.1). Classification (NCBI taxonomy): domain Eukaryota; kingdom Metazoa; phylum Mollusca; class Gastropoda; order Stylommatophora; family Philomycidae; genus Meghimatium; species Meghimatium bilineatum. The sequence continues at coordinate 33,188,751 of CM067318.1, forward strand.
TTCTAATTAATAGTGGTCAACCTGTCTATGTTTTAGGTGTATATGTCATTTTATTATTCGTAGAGGGCTACATAGAGCCTTCCGAATAGTTGGTGATTATTACGTAAACAATAACCGAGGGTTTGTTGTAACGTAGGTAGTGGTAGAATACACAGGTCTGTTATTGCCAGGTCGGGTGTTACGTGTGATAAGCTTTCTTGGTAGTATAGATAAAAGGGAAATACACAAGGGTCACATATATACAGACAAACGTAGATAAAACATGAAGCTTTTGAGTTGTGTTGACTAGGTTTTATTCACGTTTTCCGTTGTTTTAAATGAACATACATATAATTAGCATGAAAATTGGATTTATGTATACTTTATTAGTAACATACATTCATATATACATAACACTCGTTGGTAGTCACATAGTTCAGAGAAATACCTGTTGTTTGCATATATACACACAAAAACGTAGATAAGACAGGGAGATTTTGAATAGTTTAATTCATGTTATGACATGGTCGTCCACATAGTTAACAGGAAAAATTCTTTGCTAGTAGTTATACATTTCAGGAAAATATATAATTTATACATATATAGAGACAAATGTAGTACCATTTTAGTCTTCTATTCGTCGTTTTACACAAATATGCACACAGTTAACAGACAAATTATGCTAATGTGGGTTTTATGAGTAGCATACATTCATATCTACATGAAATAACACTAGTTGGTAAGCACATAGCTCAGGGAAATACATGATGTTTACACATATAGTCAAAACATAGATAAAACATGAAGATTTTGAGTGGTGTAATTCATATTTTCGGCTTGGGATGTGTCCCATAGCAGGAAAATATGTTTTATTAATAACAGAATGGTATTTTAAATAGATAAAAAGGGATGACAGAGGTCGGTCCGAAATAACAATGAGTATATAACAATTAACCTGGAAGAAAGCCCTAATACAGATTATTTCCGAGGAAAGGAGGGCTTGGCAGAACTTTTCTGGGGTTTTCTTGATGTAATTATTTAAAAAGTCGTTTTTTTCATCATTTTTAGTTTGGTTCTGTTCTATTTTATTTCTATTTTATTGTTTATTTGTTGGTATTTTCTTGTGGTTTGTTATGTCTTGTTGTTTATTTTCTTTGGAGTTGTTGTTACAGACCAAAATTTTAACAGAATTATTTTCCCTTTTGTTGTCTACGGTACCGAACCTGTTCAGAATTTCCATAAAGCAAACACCGTTTATCATGTTATCAAGTTAGGATACACCAACTTACATACCAACAATTTTATCACTAATTTCATACATCATTGGCCTATATCTGCTATATATACATACATATATATACACGAGGGCTTTTAAGAACAATTCGTTGTGCGGAGACGGCAAAAATCGATGCGCATTAATACACAACTGGTTGTATTAGTGAATTACTACAAGAAATAAACACAGAATTTGAAACACATAAAACAATAGAGGGGCAGAGATCTACTTGAAGTGTTTATTAAACACTAGAAAAATCACTGAACTAAACAAACATACGATAATGTGTAGAGAAGTCACCTTCAACACGGAACAGAAGTCCACTGTGGTTGAAAGGTTAACATTCGACACATAAAAAAAAAGCAATCTATAACTTATGTTACAGATATAACCTTAAATGTGTTAGTTTGCTCTAACATTAACCCGAGAACAGTAAAAATTACGTTTCAAATCATTTACTATGACCTAACGAGAACAATATTTTTTACTATATTAAGAATACCATTGAAGTGTTTTATAGTATATCTTTTACAGAACGATACGATTTATACAATTACAACATTAGAGTTATCAAATAGGTAAACAAACAAGGTATTAATGTCATATGCCCAAGAGGTTAGCAAAATACTAAATTATGTCCCTTGCATAAACAGCCGTATTCTATTCTTAATAGGTTGTCTCTTCTACTATGTCAATATTTTCTCAGTATATTCACACGAACTTATAACATTTTCTACCATACTATAACATGTTCTAAATGTTCTTCTTAAAAGTTCTGAAACTATTTTCTCAGTGGCCTCTTAAACTGTGTTTTCATGCAACCCTCTTTTTTCATAACTAAAAGCTGAGAGCCAGTACAACTGGCTATTAGGATATATATGAATATTGGAATATTCATTCCTTATGCTTCTAGTAAGTATAAATTTTAATACTGTACATAATTTTGAAATGTGTTTATGATGTACTTTTCCGAGAAGCTTGATATATATGTAGTAATGCAACATGAATAGGCCTATATTATAAAATATCAGACAGCTTGAAATATTGAATATTCAGTGCTTCTTGAACACATATCGAGTGACCTAATAACATATTTATATTTTTAATGGTGATAGCCTTTGGAGATACTATGATATGGGAAAAAACTATCATATAATTATGTATATTGTTTCTAAATTATGGAATATGAGACCACATATGAACAGGAATATAAGTATGGAGTAGCTATAGGAATTCTTCCTAGATTAAGGGTGGTAGGCGTATAGTTAGTACGTAATTAATTCACACCCTTTGATACGAATATTGAATTTATGTAATCACATCATACACCTACCTGTCTAAATTTTTCCCTATAAACTTATCGGAACAGTGATTATGTAACAGTTAACTTTAGAGGACTTTCCAATTTACCCACAGCCATGTCCATTAGCCAAGCAGTCTGTCTTGGTGCCCCGAAATAAACTGGTAGATCATGTAATCTACTGAAAATCAATCCCGTGTTTGATGGGACAAATTAATGAGAGAATTCAGAATATAGGAAACATCACAGTTAAGCAACCATAACTGGAAGATGTCCTTGGATGGTGATAATTGTGAACATGGCTGCCCCAACCATCACCGCTAACACATCCAAACATATTGCAATGCTGTGGACATCTGTGACAGGAAAGGAACCTTTGCAGGATTGTAGAAGCTAGTGATTCTAATTTTGCATATTATGGAAATATGGAATGTACAGAACACCGTAGGATCCAGTTCAGCTCGATGGAAAGCTGCTAAATTCATTGCATACTTTTGAAAATCTTCTATGTATATATTTCTGGAGGAACTATTTCACAGCATAAAAATGAAGTGACTTTACAAATTATTTATAGTGTATGGGATTAAAACAACCACCACTGACATCATAAAAAGTAAAGTTATGTGTAGTCTAGTACTAACAAATGATTCATTTGTTTCTATTGCAGGTTTATCTTCAATATATGACTCATTTCCTGCTGTTAGTGTAAAAATACTGTTTGTATTCAAGTCCATATTTATTACCTTCACCACACAACAAAATACATAATGATGGCACACACATTTGAGAAACACATTTCAAACATTCAAGACTTATGTAAGACATGTGGAGAGACATTACTAACGAAAAAACAGAAATATAACTACCAGAAACCGGTCCTTTGTACACAACATGTTAATAATATTTTCTTTATTTTTGGTTTGAATGGGAATGATGATATGCCCAATAAATATTCTACAAATATGTGCATAATATGTTTATATAAAATTAAATACATTAATCTCACACATTCAGAGCAAGCACTAAGGATAACAACAAATTGGAGATAGATCTAGAAATGTTTGGTATGATTTTAAGCCTGAAGTTTGTATCAATGAGTGTCGTGTCTGTTTGCATTATTTAGTGAAATGTCTTGGTAGCAGGAAAATGTGAGTACTAGGTCCACAAATGGAATGAATGCCAACATTTGTGATCTTTCAAAGCATCCCAATCAATCTAACATTTCCGTACAAGATGAGGTTGATGTGTCTGATGAAAAACATTTAAAAAAAAAGTAAGTTCAGATGCAAACGTGACAAATACATCAGCATCTCCAACGCAAAACATCAATAAACATCATAACATGCAGTTAAGTCACTAACAGTACCACTTTCTTTAGTTGAAGAAAATCTGCGTACAAATTTTGTTAAGAGAAAACTGAATACAGCACACACAAAAAATATAATTACTTGCAAAACTTTTTGGCCAAAATTTCCCCCTGTTGGACACACTGAGGCACAATTGTCCAATTATCAACAGCAAGAAAAAATATACTTTTATTATATATGTGAAAAAAATATTGATACTGCTAACTAGGAAATACACATTATACAATTATCTTCTCTGTTCATACTCATATTATGGTTAGTTACGAAGAAATTATTTGATGAACGCCACATGAGGTATTTTTTTAAAAACTCGAATTTTTAAATTTTAAGCTGGCTTTATGGTTAAATTTTTTCTATTTTACGTATTATTTATTGTAAAGACAGATAATAAGTATTATTTCCAAGAAGAGGGCGACTTGGCTGATCTTTTCTGTGGTTTTCATGAGGTATTTTTTTAAAAACTCGAATTTTTAAATTTTAAGCTGGCTTTATGGTTAAATTTTTTCTATTTTACGTATTATTTATTGTTTATTTGTTGGTATTTTCTTGTTGTTTGTTATGTCTGGTTGTTTATTTTTAGGAGTAGTTGCTACCTGGCTACGTTTTAACAGAATTAGCTGCCCTTGTGTTGTCTGAGTTATCTTGCATATGGTGTTAGAACGTGCTTAGACCTGTTTGGTGTTCAGCTCTACGCGAACCTTCCGCGAGCAGGGACTATTTTATCAATGGATTTTTCCCTTCCTATTGTATCACTACGCCAACTAGTTTATCTATGTTTGTATGCATATGTGTAAACAGCATGTATTTCCCTGAACTAAGTGACTACCAATGAGTGTTATTTCATGTATATATGAATGTAGGTTACTAATAAAACATACACAAACAGAAGGTGCGTGTTAACTATGTATATTTATGTGATATGTCTATGTGAAAACTACAAAAAGGTGAAGACAAACCTACTTTTTATGTAAACTATATAATGAATGACCTACTTGAATATTATGTATTACAATTTTTATCTATTTAACCATGACGAAGCTACTAATAAAAGAGCCACAAACACAATTTTATGCTAATAATGTGACAAGTTTATTTAACACAAGGGGAAAAACTGAATAAACACCTATTTAACACAACTAAAAAGCTTCATGTTTTATGTATGTTTGTCTGTATATAGGTGGCTAGCATGTATTTCCATGAAATACATAACTACCAAGGATGTCTGTCACATGTAACATGTAATATACCCCAAAATGACTTTTAAACCTAAAAACAGACAGATTGACCACTAGTAATTAGAAATAATGCCTGTTATAGATAGGACCAAAAGGTTTTGAGTACAATACTTTTGGGCGGAGACGGGACGCCATTACACATGACAAGTTGCTTATACAAGGCAGCAGCACAACAAAATACACATATCAAAATAGAAAAGATTAGGATTGAACACCATTCTTGTATGAGATATAACACATCGACACACACATACACTGGTTCAATTTGGTTATAGCAAGACATAACAACAATCATCGTCAGATGCAACGCCGAATTTTTTTTATTTTTATCTAAATTTTATTGTTAATTTTGTGTTTTTTTTTCTGGAGTTTTCGTGTTGTTTTGTTCGTTTGAGGTTTTCTAATGTTTAATGTAGTACCGCCCTATATCTCCGGTCTTTATTTGTTGTTATTGTTGTGATGTCTTGTTATATAAGTAAATTGTCATAATGCGTGACGGTCTCTACATACAAGAATTATTCTCAAAAAGCCTCTATCTCTTCTGTTTAGATGTTACATATGCCTAAACTGTGTTTATTTTTGTTGTTGCGTCTTGCTATAACCAACTTGGTATAATTGTGTCTGTCTAATTCTGTGTTTGCTGTTTGTTGCAACTCCCTTATATAACCAAGGGAGTATGATGTGTATAAATATGTCGTCTCCTTACACAGAATGACTCTCAAAAACCAGCGGCCCCTATCTAACTTGTGCTATTTCTAATTAATAGTGGTCAACCTGTCTATGTTTTAGGTGTATATGTCATTTTATTATTCGTAGAGGGCTACATAGAGCCTTCCGAGTAGTTGGTGATTATTACGTAAACAATAACCGAGGGTTTGTTGTAACGTAGGTGGTGGTAGAATACACAGGTCGGTTATTGCCAGGTCGGGTGTTACGTGTGATAAGCTTTCTTGGTAGTATAGATAAAAGGGAAATACACAAGGGTTACATATATACAGACAAATGTAGATAAAACATGAAGCTTTTGAGTTGTGTTGAATAGGTTTTATTCACGTTTTCCGTTGTTTTAAATGAACATACATATAATTAGCATGCAAATTGGATTTATGTATACTTTATTAGTAACATACATTCATATATACATAACACTCGTTGGTAGTCACATAGTTCAGGGAAATACCTGTTGTTTACATATATACACACAAAAACTTAGATAAGACAGGGAGATTTTGAATAGTTTAATTCATGTTATGACATGGTCGTCCACATAGTTAACAGGAAAAATTACTTGGCTAGTAGTTATACATTTCAGGGAAATATATAATTTATACATATATAGATGCAAATGTAGTACCATTTTAGTCTTCTATTCGTCGTTTTACACAAATATGCACACAGTTAACAGACAAATTATGCTAATGTGGGTTTTATGAGTAGCATACATTCATATCTACATGAAATAACACTAGTTGGTAAGCACATAGCTCAGGGAAATACATGATGTTTACACATATACATTCAAAACATAGATAAAACATGAAGATTTTGAGTGGTGTAATTCATATTTTCGGCTTGGGATGTGTCCCATAGCAGGAAAATATGTTTTATTAATAACAGAATGGTATTTTAAATAGATAAAAAGGGATGACAGAGGTCGATCCGAAATAACAATGAGTATATAACAATTAACCTGGAAGAAAGCCCTAATACAGATTATTTCCGAGGAAAGGGGGGCTTGGCAGAACTGCGCATTGGTGCGCAACATTTAGATGGTTCAAAGAAGAAAGTATTGTTGCGCACCAATGCGCAACATTTAGATGGTTCAAATAAGAAAGTATTGTTGCGCACCAATGCGCAACATTTAGATGGTTCAAAGAAGTTTAAGAGGCCACGGAGAAAATAGTTTCAGAACTTTTAAGGAGAACATTTAGAACCTGTTATAGTATGGTAGAAAATGTTATAAGTTCGTGTGAGTATACTGAGAAAATATTGACATAGTAGAAGAGAGAACCTATTAAGAATAGAATACGACTGTTTATGCAAGGGACATAATTTAGTATTTTGCTAAGCTCTTGGGCATATGACATTAATACCTTGTTTGTTTACCTATTTGATAACTCTAATGTTGTAATTGTATAAATCGTATTGTTCTGTAAATGATATACTATAAAACACTTCAATGGTATTGTTAATATAGTAAAAAATATTGTTCTCATTAGGTCATAGTAAATGACTTGAATCGTAATTTGTACTGCTGTCGGGTGAATGTTAGGGCAAACTAACACATTTAAGGTTATATCTGTAACATAAGTTATAGATTGCTTTTTTTATGTGTTGAATGTTAACCTTTCAACAACAGTGAACTTCTGTTCACTGTTGAAGGTGACTTCTCTACACATTATTGTTTGTTTAGTTCAGTGATTTTTCTAGTGTTTAATATACACTTCAAGTACATCTCCGCCCTCTGTTGTTTTTTATGTGTTTCAAATTCTGTGTTTATTGCTTGTAGTAACTCACTGATACAACCAATTGTGTATTAATGCGCATCGATTTTTGCCATCTCCGCACAACGAATTGTTCTTAAAAGTTCTCGTGTGTATATATATATATATATATATATATATATAGCAGATATAGGCAAATGATGTATGAAATTAGTGATAAACTGTTGGTATGTAAGTTGGTGTATCCTACTTGATAACATGATAAACGATGTTTGCTTTATGGAAATTCTGAACAGGTTCGGTGCCGTAGACAACAAAAGGGAAAATAATTCTGTTAAAATTTTGGCATGTAACAACAACTCCAAAGAAAATAAACAACAAGACATAACAAACCACAAGAAAACACCAACAAATAAACAATAACATAGAAATAAAATAGAACAGAACCAAACTAAAAATTATGAAAAAATCGACTTTTTAAATAATTACATCAAGAAAACCCCAGAAAAGTTCTGCCAAGCCCTCCTTTCCTCGGAAATAATCTGTATTAGGGCTTTCTTCCAGGTTAATTGTTATATACTCATTGTTATTTCGGATCGACCTCTGTCATCCCTTTTTATCTATTTAAAATACCATTCTGTTATTAATAAAACATATTTTCCTGCTATGGGACACATCCCAAGCCGAAAATATGAATTACACCACTCAAAATCTTCATGTTTTATCTATGTTTTGAATGTATATGTGTAAACATCATGTATTTCCCTGAGCTATGTGCTTACCAACTAGTGTTATTTCATGTAGATATGAATGTATGCTACTCATAAAACCCACATTAGCATAATTTGTCTGTTAACTGTGTGCATATTTGTGTAAAACGACGAATAGAAGACTAAAATGGTACTACATTTGCATCTATATATGTATAAATTATATATTTCCCTGAAATGTATAACTACTAGCCAAGTAATTTTTCCTGTTAACTATGTGGACGACCATGTCATAACATGAATTAAACTATTCAAAATCTCCCTGTCTTATCTAAGTTTTTGTGTGTATATATGTAAACAACAGGTATTTCTCTGAACTATGTGACTACCAACGAGTGTTATGTATATATGAATGTATGTTACTAATAAAGTATACATAAATCCAATTTGCATGCTAATTATATGTATGTTCATTTAAAACAACGGAAAACGTGAATAAAACCTATTCAACACAACTCAAAAGCTTCATGTTTTATCTACATTTGTCTGTATATATGTGACCCTTGTGTATTTCCCTTTTATCTATACTACCAAGAAAGCTTATCACACGTAACACCCGACCTGGCAATAACCGACCTGTGTATTCTACCACCACCTACGCTACAACAAACCCTCGGTTATTGTTTACGTAATAATCACCAACTACTCGGAAGGCTCTATGTAGCCCTCTACGAATAATAAAATGACATATACACCTAAAACATAGACAGGTTGACCACTATTAATTAGAAATAGCACAAGTTAGATAGGGGCCGCTGGTTTTTGAGAGTCATTCTGTGTAAGGAGACGGCATATTTATACACATCATACTCCCTTGGTTATATAAGGGAGTTGCAACAAACAGCAAACACAGAATTAGACAGACACAATTATACCAAGTTGGTTATAGCAAGACGCAACAACAAAAATAAACACAGTTTAGGCATATGTAACATCTAAACAGAAGAGATAGAGGCTTTTTGAGAATAATTCTTGTATGTAGAGACCGTCACGCATTATGACAATTTACTTATATAACAAGACATCACAACAATAACAACACATAAAGACCGGAGATATAGGGCGGTACTACATTAAACATTTGAAAACCTCAAACGAACAAAACAACACGAAAACTCCAGAAAAAAAAACACAAAATTAACAATAAAATTTAGATAAAAATAAAAAAATTCGGCGTGACATCTGACGCTGATTGTTGTTATGTCTTGCTATAACCAAATTGAACCAGTGTATGTGTGTGTCGATGTGTTATATCTCATACAAGAATGGTGTTCAATCCTAATCTTTTCTATTTTGATATGTGTATTTTGTTGTGCTGCTGCCGTGTATAAGCAACTTGTCATGTGTAATGGCGTCCCGTCTCCGCTCAAAAGTATTGTACTCAAAACCTTTTGGTCCTATCTATAACAGGCATTATTTCTAATTACTAGTGGTCAATCTGTCTGTTTTTAGGTTTAAAAGTCATTTTGGGGTATATTACATGTTACATGTGACAGACATCCTTGGTAGTTATGTATTTCATGGAAATACATGCTAGCCACCTATATACAGACAAACATACATAAAACATGAAGCTTTTTAGTTGTGTTAAATAGGTGTTTATTCAGTTTTTCCCCTTGTGTTAAATAAACTTGTCACATTATTAGCATAAAATTGTGTTTGTGGCTCTTTTATTAGTAGCTTCGTCATGGTTAAATAGATAAAAATTGTAATACATAATATTCAAGTAGGTCATTCATTATATAGTTTACATAAAAAGTAGGTTTGTCTTCACCTTTTTGTAGTTTTCACATAGACATATCACATAAATATACATAGTTAACACGCACCTTCTGTTTGTGTATGTTTTATTAGTAACCTACATTCATATATACATGAAATAACACTCATTGGTAGTCACTTAGTTCAGGGAAATACATGCTGTTTACACATATGCATACAAACATAGATAAACTAGTTGGCGTAGTGATACAATAGGAAGGGAAAAATCCATTGATAAAATAGTCCCTGCTCGTGGAAGGTTCGCGTAGAGGTGAACACCAAACAGGTCTAAGCACGTTCTAACACCATATGCAAGATAACTCAGACAACACAAGGGCAGCTAATTCTGTTAAAACGTAGCCAGGTAGCAACTACTCCTAAAAATAAACAACCAGACATAACAAACAACAAGAAAATACCAACAAATAAACAATAAATAATACGTAAAATAGAAAAAATTTAACCATAAAGCCAGCTTAAAATTTAAAAATTCGAGTTTTAAAAAAAATACCTCATGAAAACCACAGAAAAGATCAGCCAAGTCGCCCTCTTCTTGGAAATAATACTTATTATCTGTCTTTACAATAAATAATACGTAAAATAGAAAAAAATTTAACCATAAAGCCAGCTTAAAATTTAAAAATTCGAGTTTTTAAAAAAATACCTCATGAAAACCACAGAAAAGATCAGCCAAGTCGCCCTCTTCTTGGAAATAATACTTATTATCTGTCTTTGCTCCAGATTAATCCCTATATATTCTTTGCCGCAGGCAAAAACCCCTCCAAAACCGCGCCTTATACTACTTATACTACCGTCACAAGTAATTCTTGATACCCGTACGTTTTCGTATTTACTGACAAACTTAATTGTAGACAGAATGTATTCACAAAAGCACGCCAAAATCATACATGCGTGAATTTATGTGGCGTCAGCATGCTGTCTACATAATTAACGTTAGGTAGGTTTGGGTTTAGAAATGATAATTATCGTTCTCACACATCAGTCATGTCTACAGGATATCTGATCCCCTCCCCTTCAATAAGTCTCTAGGACAACGTAAGTTTCCTGTTCAATGGAGATGGAGAAAAGAATACAGAGTTTCTAAAATACAATTTTACATATCGCGCATCAATATTACCATTACTGCGCCCGTATGCTGTTCCATCATATATGAAACATAGCACATATACAAAGAACTAAAATCATCAGTATTCATACTATTATTATAGTATTACAGTAGACCTACAAACAGTAAAAAGACCAGGGCAATTGATTGTACAGAATACATAACAATAAGTTTGCTCAGACATAAAAGCAAAATAGGCCTACATCTCTAAATAATACATAAAAGAATTAATAATTAGTTAGACATTAAAGAAGGTGAAGAACAGTTTGGTTTTATAAACACTTGTATTAATGACGAGGACATTTTCTAATGTGACGAATTATTTATTATATACGTACACATGAACAGCACAAACCTGTCGGTGGTGGAGCGTAACGTATTCCATAGAATTTGTAAACGATCGCACCAGAGGCTGATGTTGTATTAAGTCCTTTCAGCTCTTGACTTTCAGCTAGAGATATTATTAGTTTTCATTTATGCCACCAAAGCTATGAACAAAGTTAAGAGCTGTACAGCACAAAACAATTGCAAGTGTAAATGAAACTACATTGTTAACACGGCAGACTATCTTCGTGAGTCTGATATGCAAAACATCATTTCAATGTCCACTCATTTTTATAAACAATAAATAAATAGGTCAAAGCCGAAACTCCATAATTAACATATCCTTTATATATATATATATATATATATACAGTTTCTTTACTTTTGGGTAAACGCCTTATGCCCAGCTTTTTTATTTGTATCTAACTTTGGTTCTGATTTTGTTCACTATTAAGAGACTTCCATGTATGTCCAAAACACAAATTCTATCTTGATATACTCAAATGGTCAACTCATTTATTATAATTAGAATGGTAAACGGTCAAGGACACTCACGCAGGTGTCCCGGTGATAAATTAACAGATGCTTTTCGGCCGCCGAAGTCGATGTTGACCATTTAGCTCAACTAGGATGATGATGACGATGAGATATGCGCTGTACCTAACCGTGACTCACTCCGGGTATGTGTTGGAGGAATCTGTGGGACAGTGACTCACTCCGGGTATGTGTTGGAGGAATCTGTGGGACAGTGACTCACTCCGGGTATGTGTTGGAGGAATCTGTGGGACAGTGACTCACTCCGGGTATGTGTTGGAGGAGTCTGTGGGACAGTGACTCACTCCGGGTATGTGTTGGAGGAGTCTGTGGGAGAGTGACTCACTCCGTGTATGTGTTGGAGGAATCTGTGTGACAGTTTGTTTGTTTGTTTTTCGTTCGCTCCATTGTAACCATCACGGATATCCGTGCGATTTCCGCCGGGAGCGTGATTACGTTGTGCCACCGTTATGAGCCTTGTAGGCCTAGCACATCCGATTTCGGCATGCCTTGACAATTCGAGTGGGCTACCCTTAGCCTGTGATAGCCTCTATATCTGTCTCCAGGCACGCGTAGTGGCGACTCTTCGCCCAGACGATTTTTGCTCTCGTCTGACTCGCACGAGGTGTTCCACTGTCTATGAACTTGCCTCGTGTAATTGGATGTGCTGTGCCTGTGCCCATAGGGTACTGAACCGTTTCTCATCCGTGAGCCTGGTTCCTTAAGGGGAAGAACTCAACAGAGGAATTGGACCCTGGCTCTTTCGCCCTCTTAGCCGAGGTGTCGTTCACCGACATTGTGTACCCCTTGTGAAAGTTCGAGTCTCACACCACGCGTTTGAGAGCAAGGCGTTCTCGAGCTGAGCGTCCTTGTCCCAATAGCGCCTGAGCCCATCAGGTACTGAACCCATTCTCTCTTCAAGTGTATTTCCGGTGTAGGAAAACCTGACAGTAGAGTTGGGCCAGGGCTAAATCGTTGTCCCTTTTGTGCCTGAGCCCATCGGGTACGGAACCCTTTCTCTCTGCAAGTGTACTTCCGGTATAGGAAACCTTGACAGTAGAGTTGGACCAGGACTACCATCGTTGTCCCTTTGTTGCCTAAGCCCATCGGGTACAGAACCCTTTCTCTTCGCGAGCATATTTCCGGTTTAGGAAGGCTCGACATTAGAGTTGGATTAGGTCTTCTTGCTTTACCAGACGCCAATGAATGGGCTGGGGTCTCTGCCTGTAAGGAACACAGGTAACTAGATGCTCGTCTCGAGCTGACGGAGCTTGTAGTTCCCCTTTCCTAGGGACTTTTCACGTTCTATTTGCAGTTCACGCTGCCCTCTAGCGCTGTTCTTCTTCTTCTTCTTCTTTCGTTCACTTGAAACATGTCTATATCTGTAATTCTGTCTCCTTAATAAAACTCACTGTCTTTTGTAGTTCATGCAGTGTCCCATAGAGTTTTGATTCCAGTGTTGTTTCCTCTGGCCAATATGTCTGCCTCAGCGTTTCATGCTCAGAACACTCTTGAAGTATATGTTTGGCACTCTGTGCTGCCTGTCCACATGTACACATGGCTGTGTTGCCAATCTTGAACTTTGTATACATGTGACTGCGGAGTCGGTTGTGTCCTGTTCTGAGACGTAGAATTATAACTTGTTCTGGTCTGTTCATAATATGATAGTCATCTTGTGTTGGTGTTTGTGGCTTTCTTATTGACTTGATCATCTGTTTTTTCTGATGGTAGGTGATTGGTATATCTGGTTGGTCTTCGGCAGCACCTTCCTTAGCCAGTTGGTCTGCTTTTTCATTTCCTGGTATTCCACAGTGAGAGGGTATCCACTGCATGGTTACCCTATACTGGTAAGACAATTCGCTAAGTAGTTTTTTCAAGTCTGTTAGTTTTTCAGACTGGAGAGCTTGAAGCACTGACCTTGCATCTGTCAGGAATACCACAGGCTGTAGGTCAGAGTTGGAGTTCAGCAATTTTTTAGCTGCCACACTAATTGCCTGGATTTCTGCATCATAATTATTGCAGAATTTTCCTGTCGGTGTTCTGATTGTATCTCTATGCTTGTGTGGATATTCTATATATACACCTGCACCTCCATTCCTCACGGCATTCTGTGCTGACCCATCTGTGTATACTCTGACCCATATATCTTGTGGATATTCCTCATCCAGGAAACTGAGGGTGACTGTCCTTCGCTGCACACTGTTCTGTTCGTCCACGCTTAGTATTCCTTTCACATGGGTCTGAATATATATTGGCATTCCATGTCTTTCACTCCACGGGGTTTGTTCTGGTACAGGCCTTAAGGGGCTGTCAACTTCAGGTAGGTCTGTAAGTTGTCTGCGGAGTCGTTTAGCTTGATGGATAAAGCTGCTTCTTTTCAGTCGTCCCATTGCTAGATTTTGGAATCTTTCCTTCATTGGATGACTTGGCATACACTGAAACTTTTCTGCCTGAATTAGTACTTTTGTGTCTCTGCGTTCGCCAAGTGTTTGCATTCTTCCCATTTTCTGCATCTCTGCTATGGGTGTTGATTTCATTGCTCCCAACATTATTCTAAGTGCCTGGTTTTGCACTTTATCTAGATCTTGCAATGTGGTGTTTGATGCAGGACACCACGCAGCTGAACCATATTCCAGGTGTGGTCTTATGCCTTGCTGGTAAACTTTACTGAGTATATTCCCACTGGCTCCCCATGTGGTTCCACTTAGTTTTCTCAGGATAGCTAACTTCCTCCTGGCTTTTGTTGTTGCTTTGTTTATGTGCTGCTTCCATGTCAGTTTATCATCAAAAGTAACTCCGAGGTATGTGGGTTGTTTGTCTTCTTTCAAGAGCTCTCCATCTATTTTGATATGACCAGCTTTTTGTTTTGGTGAGAGGGTAAAAAGTGTAGTGCTGCACTTATCTGTGTTAATGCTGACGCACCATCTATTAGCCCATAAGGTTATGGCATCGATAGCTCTTTGTATTTGTTTAGTGGCCACTGTCGCATGTTCTTCTGTGCACCAGATCACCAGGTCGTCAGCATACATTGCCACTTTGATCCCGTGTGGTAGTTCAGCAACTAGGTCATTGATGTAAACCAAGAAAAGTGTTGGCGACAGGACTCCTCCCTGGGGGACTCCATGACGCAGTAGAACTTTCTTGCTCTTGCGACCATCTAATTGTACCCTGGCTCTTCTATTATGCAGGTATGCTTTTACCCATTTATACATTCTTGAGCTAACCCTGCAATTTCGCAATTTCTTTAGGAGCCCTTCTTTCCAGACCTTATCAAATGCTTTCCTGAGGTCTATCCATGCTGCTAGTACCAGTTTCTTATCTTGGAAGGCATCCTCAATCTCTTGGGAGAGGTAGGTTGCCTGATCTTCAGTAGAGTAGCACTGTCTGAAACCTGCTTGCTGTGATACCAGAATGTTTTCACTTTCTAGGTACCACTGCATCCTAAGATTGATAATGCGTTCCATTGTTTTGCATAGACAGCTTGTGAGGCTGATGGGCCTGTAGTTGGAGACTGTGTTGCCATCTTTTCCTGATTTGAGGAGTGGTATCATTATTGCTTCTCTCCACGCCTGTGGTACATTACCCGTGGACCAGCTTGTGTTAAAGATCTGCAGTAGCTTTGCTCTTGCTGCAATTCCCAGGTTTCTAATCATTTCATTGGACACTCCATTAGCTCCAGGGGACTTTTTCATTTTCAATTTGGATATTGCATGCTCCAGTTCTCTCATTGTGATTGGTGCCTCCATGACTTCAGGTATAGGTTCGCCTTGTCCAATGTTTTGCTGGTTCTCTCGAACCTCCTGTTGTTTGTCTGGGCTGACTTTGATGTTATTGTCTTCTGCAAAGGAATCTGCAAAGGAATCAGCTGCATGTTTACCTGTTAAAATGTTTTTATCTTTATAAAGTGTGATCCTGGTATTTCTCCCTGTACCTTCATCATTTAGTTGTTTTACAAGTTTCCATAATTTCCTAGTATCTCTTTCTAGGTTCAGCGACTCTGTTTTTTCTTTCCAGCTGTTCCGTCTGGCTTGTAACTTGGCTCTTTGAAATTTAGCCTTTGTTTGCTGATATTTGTTGTGATGTTCTTGGCTAGGTCTGTTCTCAGCCTGCTTTCTAGATGTTTCCATCTCATTTTGCAGCTTTTCCAGTTCATCATTCCAGTAGGGTTTGTAGTTTTTGCGTGCCCCCCTGGGTATGGTTTTACTAGCAGCATGTAGTATACATCTATTAAATTCACTGACTGCTCTATTGATGTCTTTGTCCAAGTTCATGTCCTTAGCTAGAACACTGGTTAAATGCTGGTACATTTTCCAGTCTGCCCTCTTATAGTTCCACCTAGTGAGCGTGCTGCTGTCCTTGGTATATTCATTGTGAATTTCCAGAAATACTGGTCTGTGGTCACTACCCCCAAGCTGCTTTCCAACGATACGTGTGATGTTCCATTCCAGGCCTGGTGAGTAGAATGCCAGGTCTGGTGTAGAGGTGGTGTGCCATGCTCTCGAGTAGAAGGTTGGTGAGTCTGCTGGCTGGTTAATAAGAATGAGATTATTTTCATCCTGCCAGCTCTCAAGTTCCTCACCTCTCTTGTCGATATGATCGTAGCCCCAGCTCTGAGAGTGGCTGTTGAAGTCACCACACACCATAAGCCTTTCTTTGTCTGGAATTGTGTCTAGTGCCAATGTTTTATCATTTGGGCAGTAGTAGTTCAGGAGATGGAATTCTGCACTGTCTGTTTTTAGGTGGAGCATCTGGTATTCTGCCCCGTCCATGTATACTTCCAGCTGACATGCACTGATATTGTTTTTAACTAGTGTCAGAATTCCACCCTTTCGCCTGTCTTTTCGGTCAGATCGGTAGCACTGGTAGCCTCTGATTTTGAAGGCTATGTCGCTGCTGAGGTGTGTTTCTTGGATACAGCATATATTAACTTGTTCTTCACTGAGGACATTTTCAAGTTCCAATTTTTTGCTGTATCCATCTCTTTTACTGTTGACACCCTCAGCATTCCAGTGCATTATTTTTATTGGTCGTTTGTTTGTTTGGCCAGTAGCTCTATTCCCTTGCCTCCTGGCTCCTCGGGGCAATTGAGAAGGACTTCCAGTAACTGAGGTTGGGCCCTTTCGAGGTATAGGGCCCGGCACCGTCCCTGCCTGAACGTCCGCCACAGGGCAGGCACCATAACGTTTATTAGATGCAGACATGTTTCCATTGTGTTTTATGCGTGGCAACCTGATTATCCGTGCGCCTTTTGGCTGGTTGCCTCCGTCTTCAGCACTCTGCTTACTTGGGCCGGACTATGGTCCTGCTCGAGTGGGAGTGCCCGACCAGTCTTAGTTTCCAGCCTCTGATGGCTGAACTAAGCCCCATCACCACTTCAAGGTTCTGGCCTCGATGGGGTAGCGCTGTTCTGCCCTTTCATTGTTTCATCGTACTCGGTATGAACTCTATTTGTCTCTCGCCATGCATCTACCTTTACGTGCATTTTACATTGGCCGCCCCTCCAATGTTCGGACTGGACTGACTAGCTTCACTGTATGTCGACAGTGTCGCTATTTGTGGTGATGCTGGTGGTGTCGAAGATATTGTCTGTCTCTTGTGCAGGCAAATCTCTTTCCATCTGCTACCTCCACATTCTCGGACACGATCCCCAAATGATTTGGCCAGAATCAGCTCGAGCTGCTGTATTTCTGTTTCCAGGGTGCACGGCGTGGAGGTACATTTGGGATCTTGGTTATCTGCTAACCCTGGGTCCGCCTAGAGCAATGCGTTCCATTTGCACTCCTGTGGGACAGTGACTCACTCCGGGTATGTGTTGGAGGAATCTGTGGGACAGTGACTCACTCTAGGTATGTGTTGGAGGAATCTGTGGGACAGTGACTCACTCCGGGTATGTGTTGGAGGAATCTGTGGGACAGTGACTCACTCTGGGTATGTGTTGGAGGAATCTGTGGGACAGTTACTCACTCCGGGTATGTGTTGGAGGAATCTGTGGGACAGTGACTCACTCCGGGTATGTGTTGGAGGAATCTGTGGGACAGTGGCTCACTCCGGGTATGTGTTGGAGGAATCTGTGGGACAGTGACTCACTCTGGGTATGTGTTGGAGGAATCTGTGGGACAGTGACTCACTCTGGGTATGTGTTGGAGGAATCTGTGGGACAGTTACTCACTCCGGGTATGTGTTGGAGGAATCTGTGGGACAGTGACTCACTCCGGGTATGTGTTGGAGGAATCTGTGGGACAGTGACTCACTCCGGGTATGTGTTGGAGGAATCTGTGGGACAGTGACTCACTCCGGGTATGTGTTGGAGGAATCTGTGGGACAGTGACTCACTCCGGGTATGTGTTGGAGGAATCTGTGGGACAGTGACTCACTCCGGGTATGTGTTGGAGGAATCTGTGGGACAGTGACTCACTCCGGGTATGTGTTGGAGGAATCTGTGGGACAGTGACTCACTCCGGGTATGTGTTGGAGGAATCTGTGGGACAGTGACTCACTCCGGGTATGTGTTGGAGGAATCTGTGGGACAGTGATCAGCTCTTGCTTTTATTCTAGCTCGTTTTTGTTGCTCGGTTTGATGTCTGTGGTTCTATGCAGCTGTTGCACCACTCTTAATTCTGCAACTTATATTGTTTCTGACATATTCTGTCAATGTTTTATAGGCAAAAAGTACCGATGATATTAATGCTGCTTGATAAGCTGTGAGATTAGTGATAGTTATTATTCCATTTCTTTTCCATACGTTTTGTTGTAGCTTTTCCATACGTCTGAATGTATATTGGCATTCCATGTCTTTCACTCCACGGGGTTTGTTCTGGTACAGGCCTTAATGGGCTGTCAACTTCAGGTAGGTCTGTAAGTTGTCTGCGGAGTCGTTTAGCTTGATGGATAAAGATGCTTCTTTTCAGTCGTCCCATTGCTAGATTTTGGAATCTTTCCTTCATTGGATGACTTGGCATACACTGAAACTTTTCTGCCTGAATTAGTACTTTTGTGTCTCTGAGTTCGCCAAGTGTTTGCATTCTTCCCATTTTCTGCATCTCTGCTATGGGTGTTGATTTCATTGCTCCCAACATTATTCTAAGTGCCTGGTTTTGCACTTTATCTAGATCTTGTAATGTGGTGTTTGATGCAGGACACTACGCAGCTGAACCATATTCCAGGTGTGGTCTTATGCCTTGCTGGTAAACTTTACTGAGTATATTCCCACTGGCTCCCCATGTGGTTCCACTTAGTTTTCTCAGGATAGCTAACTTCCTCCTGGCTTTTGTTGTTGCTTTGTTTATGTGCTGCTTCCATGTCAGTTTATCATCAAAAGTAACTCCGAGGTATGTGGGTTGTTTGTCTTCTTTCAAGAGCTCTCCATCTATCTTGATATGACCAGCTTTTTGTTTTGGTGAGAGGGTAAAGAGTGTAGTGCTGCACTTATCTGTGTTAATGCTGACGCACCATCTATTTGCCCATAAGGTTAGGGCATCGATAGCTCTTTGTATTTGTTTAGTGGCCACTGTCGCATGTTCTTCCGTGCACCAGATCACCAGGTCATCAGCATACATTGCCACTTTGATCCCATGTGGTAGTTCAGCAACTAGGTCATTGATGTAAACCAAGAAAAGTGTGGGTGACAGGACTCCTCCCTGGGGGACGCCATGACGCAGTAGAACTTTCTTGCTCTTGCGACCATCTAATTGTACCCTGGCTCTTCTATTATGCAGGTATGCTTTTACCCATTTGTACATTCTTGAGCTAACCCTGCAATTTCGCAATTTCTTTAGGAGCCATTCTTTCCAGACCTTATCAAATGCTTTCCTGAGGTCTATCCATGCTGCTAGTATCAGTTTCTTATCTTGGAAGGCATCCTCAATCTCTTGGGAGAGGTAGGTTGCCTGATATTCAGTAGAGTAGCACTGTCTGAAACCTGCTTGCTGTGATACCAGAAGGTTTTCACTTTCAAGGTACCACTGCATCCTAAGATTGATAATGCGTTCCATTGTTTTGCATAGACAGCTTGTGAGGCTGAGGGGCCTGTAGTTGGAGACTGTGTTGCCATCTTTTCCTGATTTGAGGAGTGGTATCATTATTGCTTCTCTCCACGCCTGTGGTACATTACCCGTGGACCAGCTTGTGTTAAAGATCTGCAGTAGCTTTGCTCTTGCTGCAATTCCCAGGTTTCTAATCATTTCGTTGGACACTCCATCAGCTCCAGGGGACTTTTTCATTTTCAATTTGGATATTGCATGCTCCAGTTCTCTCATTGTGATTGGTGCCTCCATGACTTCAGGTATAGGTTCGCCTTGTCCAATGTTTTGCTGGTTCTCTCGAACCTCCTGTTGTTTGTCTGGGCTGACTTTGATGTTATTGTCTTCTGCAAAGGAATCTGCAAAGTAATCAGCTGCATGTTTACCTGTTAAAATGTTTCTATCTTTATAAAGTGTGATTCTGGTATTTATCCCTGTACCTTCATAATTTAGTTGTTTTACAAGTTTCCATAATTTCCTAGTATCTCTTTCTAGGTTCAGCGATTCTGTTTTTTCTTTCCAGCTACTCTTTCTGGCTTGTAACTTGGCTCTTTGAAATTTAGCCTTTGTTTGCTGATATTTGTTGTGATGTTCTTGGCTAGGTCTGTTCTCAGCCTGCTGTCTAGATGTTTCCATCTCATTTTGCAGTATTTCCAGTTCATCATTCCAGTTGGGTTTGTAGTTTTTGCGTGCCCCCCTGGGTATGGTTTTACTAGCAGCATGTAGTATACATCTATTAAATTCACTCACTGCTCTATTGATGTCTTTGTCCAAGTTCATGTCCTTAGCTAGAACACTGGTTAAATGCTGGTACATTTTCCAGTCTGCCCTCTTATAGTTCCACCTAGTGAGCGTGCTGCTGTCCTTGGTAAATCCATTGTGGATTTCCAGAAATACTGGTCTGTGGTCACTACCCCCAAGCTGCTTTCCAACGACACGTGTGATGTTCCATTCCAGGCCTGGTGAGTGGAAAGCCAGATCTGGTGTAGAGGTGGTGTGCCATGCTCTCGAGTAGAAGGTTGGTGAGTCTGCTGGCTGGTTAATAAGGATGAGATTATTTTCATCCTGCCAGCTCTCATGTTCCTCACCTCTCTTGTCGATATGATCGTAGCCCCAGCTCTGAGAGTGGCTGTTGAAGTCGCCACACACCATAAGTCTCTCTTTATCTGGAATTGTGTCTAGTGCCAATGGTTTATCATTTGGGCAGTAGTAGTTCAGGAGATGGAATCCTGCACTGTCTGTTTTTATGTGGAGCATCTAGTATTCGGCCCCTTCCATATATACTTCCAGCTGACATGCGCTGATATTGTTTTTAACAAGTGTCAGAATTCCACCCTTTCGCCTGTCCTTTCTGTCAGACCGATAGCACTGGTAGCCTCTGATTTTGAAGGCTATGTCGCTGCTGAGGTGTGTTTCTTGGATACAGCATATATTAACTTGTTCTTCACTGAGGACATTTTCAAGTTCCAATTTTTTGCTGTATCCATCTCTTTTACTCTTGACACCCTCAGCATTCCAGTGCATTATTTTTATTGGTCGTTTAAAGTTTGTTTGGCCAGTAGCTCTATTCCCTTGCCTTCTGGCTCCTCGAGGCAATTGAGAAGGACTTCCAGTAACTGAGGTTGGGCCCTTTCGAGGTATAGGGCCCGGCACCGTCCCTGCCTGAACGTCCGCCACAGGGCAGGCACCATAACTTTTTATAGATACAGACATGTTTCCATTTTGTTCTATGCGCCTTTTGGCTGGATGCCTCCGTCTTCAGCACTCTGCTTACTTGGGCAGGACGATGGCTGAACTAAGCCCCATCACCACTGCACGGTGCTGGCCTTGATGGGGACCCTAAACCTAAAACCAACCCCAACCCCAATATCAACCCTAACACTAACATGATAAAAGACCCCAGGCAAACCCATTATATTGTGAATTAATTAATACGTCTACCTAAAATACGCCATCACCAATAATTTTTGGATAACCTGTAAAACGATTTAAGTCCTCACACTTGTCTGCACAAAATGTTCCCAATCGTGTTTATCCAAACTCGCAAACATTATCACAATTCTCACGCTTGTACAAAGCGACAACATTTGTGTTAATTCTAAGAGGTATAAGTATTCGTTATAAGTATTTTAGTATCTATCTATCTATCTATCTATCTATCTATCTATCTATCTATCTATCTATCTATCTATCTATCTATCTATCTATCTATCTATCTATCTATCTATCTATCTATCTATCTATCTATCTATCTATCTATCTATCTATCTATCTATCTATCTATCTATCTATCTATCTATCTATCTATCTATCT